>VXBB01008391.1:337685-365469 GCA_013399915.1 Illadopsis cleaveri
TTTTTTTTTTTTTTTTTTTTTTTTTTTTTAAATGTAGCCAGATTATCACCCAGCGCGCTGGATTTACACTGCATTAGCGATTGTCAAGATTAGAGCAGAATCCCCAGATAACAAACAGGAACACAAGACGTCAATTTATGACATAGTAGCAATAGTAATGCAACAATAATCATAGGCAAAAGACGGATGCAGTGGAGGGCAAGTTGAATATCTCGGCTCTGAAGAGAGAAGCTCCCTGCATTGGAGTGGCGTTGATTAAAATTCCCTATTATGTCCATAAGTATAACTTTATACTTCTTTTTCCTGTCAGAGAGGAAAAACAACAGCCCAGCACAGGTCTGGCAAAGTTGGTGCATGAAACCACCAGCAATTATAGCGACAAGTTGGGTGATGCAACCTTCTCCCTGGACCCTGCTAAGTGTCTATGCGGGTCACAAAAACTTCCTGGTCCTCCCAAAATAAACTGTACATAAAACTTGGCATTCCTGTGCCTGCAGCTATTTGGAACACAAGCCCCAAGAAGAGAGACTGCAGGCAGCCAGCCCCTGCCCTGCAAAGGGTGTCATCGGCTGGTGTGAGAGAGGCTGCGGAGTTGCCATGCTGGGGAACAAGCTGGATCCTGGCAGCTGGCCTGACCCTGAGGGATTAGACTCCCCCACCTTCCCAGCTCACATGGTGGCACACACTGCAGCCAGGCCCATGAATCCCCATTTTTTGTTCCTGCCTGCCCTGTTCTCAGTCAAGCAGTTATTACTGCAGCAGAAGGCTTGGGCAGGGACCCCTCTGCACATATAATGCCAGAGCCATGAGATTCTGGGGGACGCAGTGTCCCCTCTGTCCCCTTGTCAAAGCCACCATTTCCCAGAGCTTCACCTGCACCTGCCATCTCAAGGTGATCAGTAGATCCTTCTGGGAGAAAACCTCTTTTTTGGGGGGGAATCAGGAACCACTCCAATATCCTCGCTTCCTTCATTTATGAGTGTTTTTTTTTCCCATACCCCTTTCTCCATCACATGTCTTCCTTTGGCTGAAGCACTGATCCCACTCTTTGAGGTCCATCAGCACATTCACAAGGACCAGGCTGGAAAGGATGCACTGCTTGATGGTGTCATGGAGGGTGACATGAGCTGCAGGCAAACAGCACTCTCCAGCAGTTCCCTGCTTATTTGCAGGCATGCTGCATACGCACACTGGTTTCACCTGCTCATTCCCATTTAGAGCTGGAGCACTCAAATGATTTACATCAAAGCTGACTACCCATTTCTATTATTAGCAGCCTTCTTAATCACTCATAATTCTTTTGGTTGGGGAGTGAGAAGTTATCCAAATCTTATCTCTATCCAGGGAAGCAGTGGTTGCTTTGACTGTGCTGAGTTTGAGCAAAAATGGCCCAGGGATTTATGACTTTAAGTGCCCAAGCCACAGAATCCTTATTCCATTATAAACCAAAACTCTATCTTCATGGAAATTAAAGAAAAAAAAATCCAAAACAATAGAGAAACAGACAGTAGAAATCTGTTAGGACTAAAATGATGAAGCAACTTTCAGTGATCCGTTGAAAATCAATTGCAACAAGGGCTGAGTTGTTACAGGTAAAGGAATGGTGATGAGAGAGGCAATGTTACTGCTGCTGGGATGCTGCTTCTGCTGCCTGGAGACCTCCTTGCTGAAGGGATTGCATGGTGAGCGGGTGTGCAAGGCACTGTACAGTGGAATGCTGCCCCATGGGGAAGCCAGGGGCTTGACTGGGACTGTACATGGCCACTTCTTACAGGAGCACACCTGGAGCCTGGCTGCTGGCTGCAGAGCTACCTCTTGGAGAGAAGGAGGAGGGGAACAGGGGCAGAGTCAGGGCAGAGTCAGAGCAGATCAGAGGAATCCAGCAGCTATTCAAGTTCAAGTTGGAAAAAATATATCTATTCCTATCTTTGACATTGTTTGAACTTGACTGGCCACTCCAGCTGTACCCGACTATGCTGCCCTGCAGGTAGTGCCCCAGCTGGGAAAATGCTCTTCTCTCCCTTGGCACTGTCATAACAAACACCAAAAAAAGCTAGGTAAGCAGTGAAGCTGTGCCATTCTCTGAGTTTGAAAAACCAAAAGGTATAACTATTTCATTAATTATTTTGACTGATGAGTTGGAAACAACAGCAGGGAAGTCACAATCACTTGCCTGTCATTTTGTCTGTACACAATACTGTCTGCAAGGATCATGGTCACCATCTCATTTATTTTGTGCAATGCCATAACATTGAGGCTGGCCATGTTTTGGTTTAATCATTCCTTACTGCACTGCCTTGGCAAGCAGCAGAAGTAGTTTGAGGGGAAGGCACTGCAGGTCTAAACAGTTGTTTCTTCGAAAGCCGTGACCTTCTCTGGACTTAACAGCTAAGTGGAGCAAGGTGGAGAGTGAGATCTTCCTGACCAATCCCTCTGTGCAGCTCTACTCCATAATTATAAAAACAAAGGACTCAGGTTAGAAAGTACTTTCAGGGTACATAAGTGTTTTAAACATCATGATTCTCCTACATGTGTTCATTACAACACAATCTGCAGTCACATATCTGTAGTGTTGCAGTCTCTTCCTGGCCATGCTTGAAACCAACTTCAGTAACAGCTGGGCAACACTGAAAAAAGCAGCCAGTCCCCAAGGCCAAGGGTTTTGGCCTAGCCTCAAGCAGGCTGCTTTTCCTCAGCTCCTGTTTGCCCTGGGCCCCATGGAAAAGTGCACAGCAGCCTGTCAACATCAGGATTTAAGAAAAGCATGAAGGAAAGACACAAATTTCAGAACTGTTCAGTGTCATACCTGGTGAACAGCCTCATCCTGGTACTGAGGGTATGCACACATGAACATGTGCAAGTCTGCTTAACAAGGTGCAAGCATGCTATGTACCTGAGCAGGAATCCCAGGGTCCAGGAGCAGCTGTGCCCAGGCCAGGAGCCATGAGGGTGACCAAGACAAGAGGCTGTGTGTGGAGATGCTCCGGCACAGCTCCATGCTGCCAGGCAGGAGTCAGCTGCCAGGCAGAGCAAGCCACATCTTGTCGCTGCTTGTCTGTGTACATACACACTGAATAACTGTGGCTGCTTCCCAGAGCAAGTTTCTAGGCTTCATTATATTTTCACTTGTCTTGCAAGGGACAGGGCAAGTGCTTTGATAAATGAAGAGAAAGGGCTGCTTGCTTTGCAGTAGATTTATGTGACAGTCTCTCTCTCTCAGCCCAAGAAATCCTGTGTGCTGTTCCTCACAGTTGTCATCCCCAGACAGCTGTAGACAGGGTGCACTGGACTTAGGGAGGTGCAGATGAGCACAGTCACTGCCTCTGCGCTTGAACCAGCAGCGTTCACCAGCTGAGTCTGGGTGCTACTGAAAGACACACTGTGCTGGTCTCTTCCCAACCAGCTCGGTGACCTGAGCTAGCCTTCACAACCCAGGTGGCTTCAGGAGACCCTTTTATGTATTCAGGAGACCCTTTGCATCACTGTCAGTGCCTGTGAGCATGGCTGCTACACAGTCCCTGCGTGTGTCAGTCCCTCACCCACTCTGGATGCTGAAAAAGCTGCAAGTTCTGTTGGTAGGTTCATGATGCTGGATGGGGACACCACTGCTGAGGGGGCAGAGGGCACAGATGGCTCCAGACCAGGGGCTGTGCACATGAAGGCAGCAATGGGTCCAGGACGTGCTGCCCAGCGTACTGAGGCTGTGGTGGGCAGCAAGCAGGGACCATATGGAAGGTAATGCCAAACGAGGCCGTGGAAGAAAAGGCTGCAAATGAGTTTCGCAGACAGATATTTTGAAGAGGGGGAGCAGAGGGAGTGGAGGAGAGCAGGAGAAAGGG
Source organism: Illadopsis cleaveri (assembly GCA_013399915.1). Taxonomy (NCBI): domain Eukaryota; kingdom Metazoa; phylum Chordata; class Aves; order Passeriformes; family Timaliidae; genus Illadopsis; species Illadopsis cleaveri. The sequence continues at coordinate 341,525 of VXBB01008391.1, forward strand.
AGAGCCCAACATCACAACCAAGAGGGGCCTGCCAGGGCCACACAGGCCTGGTGGACAGTGCTTCATTTCCCCTCACCGCACACCTTTTCCCAGTGCCTTAACTTTAAGATCCCTCAAAGGAAAGAGGGGACCAAGGTGTCATGGCCCCTTCTTTGTTTTTAATTACTTCCCATTTTAATCTTGATTTGCATGTCGATCTCTCAGAACTGGGCCAGGGACTCTACAAAGCCCTTGTCAGCAACTCCCCCAATAATAAACAGGAAAAGGCTTAAGGGGCAAATCACTTGCATGTTAATGAGACTGTTTGCTGGAGTCAAGAGAGAAAACAGCAAACAAACAAATGGACTGAATTCCAGCGGCAGCTGTTTGCTCCTTAATCTCAGCTTGTCAGAGCTGCCCTTTGATGGGACACAATCTACACAAACGATTGTGCTAAATCTTCTAATCTACGTCCTCATTATTACATCCCTTCTTACGCATGTAAATCAGGGACAAACTCATTTTAATATTTAGATAGATTATGGAAGGGAAGGGGAGGGGATTGGAGGGGAAAGGAGCTGCTGGTGGTGTCTGCTCCTGCCGGTTAGGAGGGGTGTTAATGAGGAGCACAGGGAGGGGAGCTGTCTGCACAGAGCCCAGGGCAGCAGCAGGAGGAAGAGCACCTGTTGTCAAGGCAAAATGGGGAGTATAAAGGGGCAAGGACTCTGACACTGGGATTCTGGAGAAGAAATGGGCAGGGGCAGCATTGGCAAGGTGATGTGACAGGGCACTGAGGAGGACCTCACCCTGGCATTCCCCAAGTCCTCTACCCATGCACTCAGCCCCTGGTTTTGCTGGAGGAAGGTTTGGTGTTGTATTTGGGGACTTGCTGGTGGCATAGTGAGAGGTGACAGGGCCCCCCTGTGGGGGCGCACCAGAGCTGTGGCATTGTCCCTGGGTACCTACCTTGCAGTGCAGGGCCTCCTTGCAGCACAGCACTGCTGTCTCCCACCCCTCTTCAATCTGCCCTCACTGTTAGTGAGCTGAGGATTAGATCAACCACCAGGCTGGAGAAGCAGGGTAACCCCTCACTGCAGAATTCAAGGATGCAGCCTCACTGCCTCCACATAAATGTCATTAGAGCTGTGGTTATGATTTTTAATAATGCTCAAAATAATTGCTGTTACAACAAATACCACTGTGGGGAAAAGGGCTCTCCTGCATTTCCATGCCTAGTCCAACTGTCAACCTACAACCTGCCTCTTAACCTTCTCCTTCAACTGCAGCAAACTCATGATACACCAGCCTTATTGCTCTGAGCCCCTCATCCTCCTTTGCTCCAGAAGGGGCTGTCATATGATAAAATAGGAAAAAAAAAATTAACCTGGTTAGTTCATAAATTTGCCTTTGACCTCACACCTGTGAAGGAAGGGTGCAGAAGACAAGAAATAGCTTGGTGCACAAAAGGTGAGTACGGAAGAACAGCAGAGGCAAGTAGGAATATAATCAAAAAGTCCAAGCATAAAATAAGTTTGTAAGTAGCAAGATAATCAAAGAGAACAAGAAATCATTCTGTAAATTCATTAGTAGCAAGAGGAAGACTAAGCAAAATATTGGATCTCTGCTCAACAGGGAGTGAAAATTATTGACAGAGGATAATATTAGAGAAACTAATAACAGTGATAAAGAAGTAAAATCTTGGCATAGAAGAAGAAAAGCGTATGGGAGAAGTAATGTTATTGAGTTAGATGCATTCAGATTTATTGTGGATAACGAGCTTCATTGAAGGTGCTTAGAAATTTGGCTACAGCAGTCTCAGAGTCAGTAGTGGCTGTCTTCCAGAACCTGTAGAGATGTGGTGGAGTACAGGAAAATAACAGGCATTGCTCTTACAGAAGTGAGGGAAAGGGCGATGGGTAATTATAGACCAATCAGCTTAATTCCCTTTCCCATTAAAATTCTGGAATAAATGACCTAGTTATCTCTTAATATCAAAGGCTAAAATGAGACAATCAATTGTTTTCAGTGTGAATTTGTCAAGGATCAGTCCCTTTCAGTCAATCCAATTTCTTGCTGTAGCAAGGAAACAGGTCTTGCAGATAAAGAAGGAACAGAAGAGCTTGAGTATCTTCGCTTCCATAAGCTGTTTAGGCTCCATTTCAAAAGCTATCCTTATGAGTAAACTAGGGAAATATAAATTAGCAGAAACTAACATTAGATAGATGAAAAATTAGTTGAAAAACTGTGCTCAGCAAGTAGTTCTCAGTGGTTTACTATCAAAATAAAGGATGTATTGAGAATAGCTCCATGAAGATCTGTTCTGGGTCTGGTTCTGCTCACTGGATGAATCAACAACATGGATGACAAAAGAGGGAACAGGCACATCAGGAAGACACAGACCTGGAAGGCACTTTAAGTACACTGAAGGACAGACTTAACATTCAAAATCATCTTGGCAATTTCAGAAAGTAGTTGGAAAACCATAGATGCAAATCAGTAAGAAACCATGCAAAGAATAAAATGCATAAACAGGGGTTGGAAAACAACTTTTTATGCAGCAATTCTTCCAAAAAAGCAGTAGGGGTTAGAAGGGATTACAAGCACTGTCAAAAATAGTACAGTGTTGCAAATAAATCAAACCTCCTACTGTGAAGAATGGGTAAGACTACAACTGTCAATACCTCTGGAAATTACCTTTCCTTATATTCAGCATTGGTGAGACTTTAGTTGGTGTACTGAGCCCAGTTTTGGAATTGCCTTTCTGAGTGGACCCACTGTAGAGTGCCTAATGGAGGGCAATGAGAATGATCACAGGTCTGACACATCCTGCAAGGAGAACCTGAAAGAAGTGATGCTGTGTAACTCGAAGAGGGAAGACAGAGAGAGGATAAAAGAAAATCTCCAGGCATGAAAGCTGTATAGGAAGAAGGAAAAAAGCTGCCCTCTGTGCAACAGAAAATAGTAGCAGGAAAGGTCTATGTTAGACATTAGGAGCAAAATTAAGAAAAATGAGCAGGAGGAGTGAAACAGACTGCAAGGGCGACACTGGAAGAGATTATTTAGATGCTTGTCCCTCTGTCAAACATGAGATGGGTATAACTGGTCATGGTAGAGGGCAGAAGGGACAAAGAGACAGCTTTTCTGGGTTCCCACTAGTCCTAATTTTCTAGCAATCCATCTCCTCATTTGACATCCACCATCTAACCTTCAGCAGTGTTTGAGATGCAAGTACACAGAGAGAGATAAGGCATAAGGAAGTGACACTGGTTCACTGAACACATCACTGCTCTCCTCACCCACACCTCACTGTGTTCTTACTAACCAGGAATGATGACAGGATGAGACCTGAAAAATGATAGAAACCCAAGAGCTGACTGAACTCTGGAGATGGACAAAGTACTGGCCCTTACCATCTTCTGGGGTCTGGCTAAAGGAAAAGGGCAGGGGTGTGTCACCCAGATCACTGTCACGTGAGCCCATGATTGATTGAGCTTTGTTGTGAGAGTTAAAAGAGTGGTATGAGCATCTGCTTCCCTATCACCACCAGATAACCATTGTGACTGCTGGTACTGCTCTTCCCTGCTAGGAAAACTAAATCAAGTGATGCCTTGAAGACTTAAAATAAACTGTCTATATACCTTAATAGAAATATCTATTTCTGCAGCATTTCCTTGGGGAAATCTAGGGAGGTTGTAAATGTATGAGGTTGGCATCAGTATCCACCACAAGTAATGGATTTTCAAGTAAAGGCTGGAAAATTTTCCTTTATCCTTTCTCTCTATTCCCAGCTATTTTCAGTCTGCATGGTTGTCATTCATGACCTTCTTTCCTTGACCCTGTGCATTCTTAATAACAGAATAGAAATATAGGACCATTTAGATTGGAAAAGACCTTTAATATCATTGAGTCTAACCATTTACCCAGCACTAAACCATGCCCCTAAAACCCACATCTATGTGTCCTGTAAATACCTCCAGGGGTATACTCAACCACTTCCCTGGGCAGCCTGTTCCAATGTTTGGCAACCTTTTCTATGAAGAAATTTTTCTAACATCCAATCTAAACCTCCCCTGGCACAACTTGGGACCATTTCCCCTTGTCCTATTCCTTGTTACCTGAGAGAAGAGACTGAACATCACCTGGCTACAACCTCCTTTCAGGTAGTTGTAGAGGAATAAATACCCTCCTGAGCCCCTTTTGCCCCAGGCTAAACAACCCCAGTTCCCTCAGGTGCTCCTCACAGGACTTGTGCTCCAGACCCTTCACCAGCTCCACTGCCCTTCTCTGGACACACTCCAGCACCTCAATGTCTTTCTTGCAGTGAGGGACCCAAAACTGAATACTAGATCTAAGGTGTGGCCTCACCAGTGCCAAGAACAGGGGACAATCACTGCCTTGGTCCTGCTGGACACACTATTTCTGATACAAACCGGGATGCTTATATCATACACTTATATCACACCTGATACCCCTGTCTGTCTGAGGAGCACAAACCTTTTCATTTGAGATCAGGGACAGACCATGAGAGGATAATGGTCCCTTGGCCAGATAGGCCTTGGACTTATATCCACTGTATCTGGGATTAAAGGTGGACACATTCTCAGGATCCATCTTTGAGTCAATACGAGCAGCTTACCGTTGTGTTCTAGACATAGTGCTGATTCTCATGTTGCATTGTCTGCCAGGCCAGGATATTAGCTCTAGTCTTCAAAGCTCTCTCAGAGTCAATTATGTCTGAGTCTGCATTTTCATCACAGCCCACCTGCCCCTTTGGGAAAATGCAGTGGCCTAAGTCCATGATGAAATGAGGAAAACTGGAGATAAAATGGAGATAAATGTCAATGACGTTTCGCTACTGAATAAGTTTACAAAGGAAATACACTACCCCAGACTGGATAAGTTTAGGACACACAGCAGTACTCCTTTTCTTATGAAGCTTTTCCACCATAACAGAAAAGAGGGGTTAATATTATGAAATATTATTAAAACAAACAAGCAAATGCAATAGTCCCTTCTTAACAGATTGTATCACCAATTACCAAACTAGTTTGTCATAAGGAAAACTGGTTTGAAACCCTAAGACATTTAGCTGCCCCCAGTATGCTTAAGGGAAAGCAGCACCAGAAAAGACACAGAGCATGCAGAAGATTGCAGGAAAACATGTCAGAGATTGGGATGGGACATGGTACATTATGTAGCAGTTTCCTGCCTTCGATAGGATTTATATGAGCCAAGCAGGCAGGTTACAAGGAGTCAGCAGCTTTGCACAGCTCCTGTGTCTGTCAGTGGTGGTTACCACCAGTAAGAGGGCAAATGTGTGAGAGTAAAAATATCTAATCTATTAAATATTCCCCATGACAGGGCTCCCACAGTCCTACCAGTTACTCTGGGGAAATGTCTATACTTTAACATCATCCATTCCCTCTCAATGCTCACTTTTATCCTGTGCATAGGTGACCTTTGATCTGCCTTTCACTTAGTGACTAGTACTCCTCTTCCTGGTGCTAGCCCAAATCTTAGGCTTCCTCATCACATTCTGTACCTTTCTGGTAGCTGAGGGATTCCTATTCCTCTCTCTTCAGTTATCACTTAAGTCAGACATATCTCTGCATGGCTCACAGACCAAAACCGCAAGTTCCTAAGCATTTTCTTTCCTCTTTTCTATGCTCTGTTGCATTTATCAGTATTTCCTTAAAAAACGAAACTGCAAAACCACACAGGAAGTTTGAGTTTTAACATTGGAGAAATATGACATTAATAGGCTGCTCCACAAAGTCAGGTTTCTGAATGTGGAGCTGTCTCAATCCTTTTTAGAGCTTTGTCATATTGCAAATGTACATTGCGATCATACCAAACCATTATGCCCAGCTGTTCTCACTGTCCTACTGCCTGTCTCTGAGGCACATTTTTTGGCTCTGGCATTTTTCCCTTTCAACAGTTTGCTGAGTGGACTCTCACCTATGTTCTCCATGCTGCAGCACTCTAGTTTTCTTCTGCTCATGGGTATAAATTCTCCCAACTCAGTATCCTGCAAATGGCATTAATACAGACCTCAGTCACCTTTCTTCATGGGTTCTGAAGACTTGAAGAAGGGTCGATTTAAACACTTCTTGCTGAGAACTTTTTTCCCAACCTTATGGTTGCAGTCAGTCATATGGCTGCATTCTCATTATCACTGATAACTCCTATCTGAAAAATTCCAAATAATTCTTCCAGTGGCAATTTCACATTTTGCTAATTAGACCCTCAAGAACTGACCTGAAAAGGCAATTTTTTAATCAACAAAAAAAACCCTGCAGAGCTGAACAAAGGCCAGTGTATTTCTGACACTGGGCAAGAAGGTCACTTGAATCAGTTTAATTTCATTTGCATTGTATTCTTGGCAATTCAACCCGAATTTATTTTGACAAACAGATCTTGTGGGTAGTCTTCCCACACACTGAATGCATCTGTGGTGTTCCCTTCCTCCAACAGTTCCACAATACTAAGACAATTCAGTATGCACAGCAAAATTCCTCCTGTTATGATAGAGTGATGGAAATTAGATTTTTGCTATAGCAATTGAGTTTAGCATTCTTTCCCCCTTTGGAAGATAAATTTATCTATCATGCTTCTTTCTTCATCTTCTAGGTCTGTGACATCCAAATGTTGTAGAAAAGTAATATAACCACAGCCCAGAACAAGAACTTCATTTTAATGTTCCCTTGTTCTGAGGCAGAGGAGTATGTGGTTGTGCTGTTCCACTACTGCAAAAGCAGTATAATGCCTCTCCTCCCTTAAAGTGGGATCCATCTTGCTTAACTTTAGATGCCCACACCCGAGTTAGTCCTGGGCTACTTCTTTAGTCAGTATCTATCTCATCAATAAAGTCAACGGAGACACAATTCCCCTAATCCAGTTTATTTTACCTATATCAAGGTAAGATAAACCATGTCCTAGGCTCTACTGAGCCTATTGATCAGAGTCCTCTGGCTACAATGGGAATATGCTCAAAGTAGACTCCCTACCCTGCAGGTATTCATGCTGGATCTGATGTATCCCACTGCCACATTGTGTTCTCTCTCTGGACAGTATTTGACTCAATTTCTGCATTTGCTCATTCTGACAGTTCCCATATAGATGACAACAAGACAGAATCTTGGGGCTGTTCTTTCATATTGCTGCTACCACAGTCCAGTTCCTCTCTAGTACTTGGTTACTGCCTTTGACCATGGAACCCCTCTTTGAAGTCTACCTTCTAAGTTTTTTTCTGATTCCAAAATTCAATTTCAATGTTCAGGACAAGCAATGAAAGATTAGACCACATCTACCAAAGAGTAGGAAGGCATTTTTGAGGAGTAAGAAATAGCCTCCAGGATTCCAGGCCTGCACAAGGTATTAGGCTTGGCAGCTAGCTGGTGTTCTGAGTTGGAGTAGCTCCTTCACTGCTGCCTCCACCCTATGATTAGGTCAGTGCAGCTCTGGGGTATCACACTGTAAATCATGAAGAGATCTGGGTTAGAAACAACCTCTCCCTGGGAGGCAAAGGGCACCTCCAGGTGCTGATTTGGCCACTCCTTTCATCCTTTGGAGAAATGATGTTCAGTACAGGTTGGTCCATCAGGTAAAGTGAGACAGGTCAGGCTTGATGGCCTCTTGCATGTGTGTTCATATCCAACACACAATACCCAAATATTCCTAGCATCCTCCCTCACACCTGAGTCCTCCCAGGGAGCAAGGGCAGCTTTTGGAGAGACCTCATTAGGTCACTGGCCTTGGGAGTTGAAATTTCCCCTCCCCCATCTTTGTACACAACTGTTCCTCATTTACATAAATTATCTCTATTCAATTATCTGTCCAGATGTCCAAATTGTGCCACCAATGATCTGTGAATTAAAAATGGAATATAATTTAATAATAACTGATTAGAAGGAGATTAGTTGTTATATAAAAAGCAAAAACCAAGAGATAGCTAGTTGCCCTTAATCCGAGCCAATCCACAGTAATTATAGAAATGCAGTCTCGCTTGCTCTCCTTCCCATTTCTCTTCTTCTCCCCCCACATTTTCTCTTTCTCCTTTTCCCTTTTCCCTCTGCCCTTTCTTTCCTCTCCTTCTCTCTCTCTCTCTCTTTCTCTCTCTCTCTCTGTCTCTCCCTCCTCTTTCTTTTTTGTTTCTTGGTCTCCATCCTTCCTGTGCCTTCTCTCCACTTTCTCCTCCTGATTATAACTACCTACGTCAACAGAGTCAAAGCCCCTCGGGCTGCTGATACACCCGTGTAGCTGGGGATGTCCTGGCAGATCCTACCAGCAATAGCTTTCAGCTGCATTAACATCCTGTCTTTCAAGCCATGTTAATGATGGTGTCTTTATACTCTCACTTTTCTGTTAAACATTTCTGCAATCGCTGCTTTTTCCCTAGGTTCATAAGGCAGGCTCTTTAAAGGTTTCCCTCTTCTTGTCTTTTGGAGTCATGCAGAGGAATTTCTACACTGTCCTGGATGTTTTAAAATCATAAGTAGCACAGAAGCTCTGCTCCTCCTCTTGCACCAGGAAGAACCAGCAGCAAGTCCCTGAGCCCCTGTGGTGTCTCTTCTGAAAAAGAGCACCCAGACTTTGGCAGGAAACTTGCCATGGTTTTTTCTCAGTGATATTTTCTCCTCTCCCAAGCATACAGCGAAAATACCCCAAAACCAGGCTGAGATAGTGCCACACTTAGTATTGGAGGCAGAAAAATTTGGAGAGAAAAATACAGCACCTTTTTATCTGACCATAGGGATCCCCCGCCCTGTCTAACAGAGCTCCCTCCCTCTCTCCTAGCTGCCACCCTCCTATGTCAGCTAGGACTTCTGGTGCAAACCACCACTCACTATGATTGGCAATGGCATGAAGCTGAAGAACTAATAACTATTATTAGTTTATTTCTATTCCTCTTGTAAATTAGAACAAGAATAAAAAAAAATCATTTGCTGATGTTAGTGGACAATTTATTTCAGGTAATTTCATAACATGATTTAGAAACTATCAGCCAGTAACAGCCTAAGTCAAATTTCCCCACTAGTTCAACAAGGGGCTTGTGAGACATGGACAGTGATGATTAGGGATAGTGCTTACAGATACACTCTTACAAGAAAAATGAAGCTGAAAACAGATATATTCACTGTCATAGACTCACCTCCCTGTACTCAGATACCAGATATTTAAAACCTCCAATGTCTTGGCTTGCTATGTGAATGCAGTCTTTCTGAATTAAAAACTCTGCTCTCCCTTCATAGATCACCCTTAAGAGCAGTGTCCACAGCAGCACTTTTTGCCTCTTCTAAGCACTAAGTCATCTGCACTTGGTCGGTGCTACCAAGGCAGAGCAGAAATTGGAGAGACTGAAGGTCTAAGGCCCAGAGAGCAAATCTACATGAAGTAATACTACATAGAACATTTTGATGAGCTCGCTGATGACACTGTAATGGCAGTTGGTAGTTATTTTACCCTTTAATGTACCTTTTATTTCTTTAAAATAGAAGGGTATTTGTAGACATAAAGAATGTAGTTAAAGCTACAGCTTCATCAAGAGCCAGCAAATGTTTCCTGTAGCAGGATCGGACCCGCAGAAGGAATGAGGCAGGCAGCAGCAGGTGAAGGGAAAGCTAATGATCTTTATTCTAAATTTTTCTTCATCTGACTCCATATATACAGTTTGTACAGAGGTCAAGAGATTGGTCATTTAGGTTACCATCTCTTCAACCTGGATGGTGAACACCACCAATCACATTCTCCTCCCAGAGGAGAAATATGAAAAACAATCTAAAAATATACATTGTTTATGTTGAGCTGCATGAGAAACCTGGACTGAAAGGGCAAAACATTCACGAGCAAGAAAGCTGAAGGCAACAGTTTCCCAAAATAAATTTTGAGAATGTTAGCATCAAAAAGCCCCAACCATTTCAAAAGCAGTAGAAATTAATTACTACAAAATGTGTAAACTTTTGAATAGCAGTCATTCAACTCCTTTCATTAGCACAAATGAAAATGTGAAGATTTACTTTATCATTCCAGTAATATGCAGTCTGGGTAAATTCTCTTGTTTTTTCTGTGGAAACACCATCCTAACCTTCAAAAATATTTATTAAGGTTTATTCTGGTAAGCTAGTTTGTGTAAATGCTGGAAGCACACAGTATTTATTACTTGTTTAGTTGGTAACTGCAGAATGGACCACCAGTTCCAAAGGAAGATGATCAAGAGCTAGTTAAGGTAACGTCTCATTTACAGGTCACTGCAACTAAAATTCTTCATTAACTGTAATTTCTGTGTTGTTGCAAAATGTTACAATGCTGCCTTGCATTTCACTATATTTGTGCTTTTCACAAAGACCTCTAACAATCAAGAGAGTACAAGAAAATTTCAGCTTTTATTAAAAAGCACTGGTGGTGCAAAGGGTTTGACAACACCAACTGGAGCCATTTTAATGCAGAAAAAAATGAAAAGAAATTTAATACATAATTTAAAGCTTTCTACAATTTTCAACCTAATATATATATTTTTTATGGACTTAATTAAAAAACTTTGGACTCTTGGGCTTTTGCAGTGAGCATTTTATATTTTGATAATTAAAATGTTATCGCTCTGTGGCTAAAAGATGTGTTCAGCAGACTTTGAAGGATATTATTTACATATGATTTGGCTTTGATAGTCTTATTTTTTTGAGTAGCATTTTACTCACAAGTAGTTCAATTGGCTTCTATGAGTATTATTCAATATGATAACGTGAGGAGAGGTAGAAAATCTGTCCCCTAGGTTAATGCAAGACAAGCCATAGTTACTGAAGGTAGATTAATGATTTCCGGTTTGAAAAAAGTGTTTTGTTGTTTTATACATCCATCTCTAAAGCCCGCAGGAAAACATTTTGCATTTTGGAATTTTTGTTGCAGAGATTCAAAGTTAAAGGCATTTCTGAAATGTTTCTTTATTGTTAATTTTCCCAAGTTTAGATTTATGTTAGAGGATGTGTCAACTGGAAGCATGATCAAACCCTTAACACAGGTTATATTTTTATTCTCCCTCTTTTTGCATTGTTTCCATCAGGATTTTGGCATCCATTTTCTAGTGTTCGTTATCCTCTAGAGCAGCCTTAGTTTGAAGTTGGTTTTCTTGATGATTGTTATAGAGATCTGTCGCCCTGATCTTTTTCAGCCTTCTGATGTTTGCATTTTTGTACTGGAGTTTCTCACAAATTGTAATATAAACAAAGTGATTGTTTTCACATTCCTTTCTGTGATGGGCTTCTAGTTTGACCACTGGGGTCAGAGAGGTGTCAACCTCATTGCCCAATCACTGGTCAAACTCCAAAAACTATATAGACCCAAATCTTAAATAAACGTCCTTCTTTTTTGCTCTAACACTGGCCGTGTGAGTGTCCTTCTTTTCGTGACCATCTGGCAACAGAGATCTTCAGGAAAAGGATGTGCATTTACAACAAATCTAAGAACAAATTGCAGTGTTTAGTTTCATTTTTTAGTCCATGTTTTGTTAGGAGTCTGGAAACAAGGGGCAGTGCCATGGCATGAGCAGAGGGACCAGGAGCACTGCATTCCAGTTCTCCCATAACTTCATCAGATGACAGTGGGTTTTAGCACACCAAAGCCAAGTGACTTCTGCAGACCACCCCATGTGCAGGATCTTCTCCAGGTGATGCTCCTGCACGTCACCCATGAGGAGCAGTGGCACCAACCTGTGCCATTGGCTTTGCCCAGACTCATCCCCGGGCAGCAAGCACTGCTTTCTGTCCAGGGCCTGTAAACACCTTAGTTCAGTTCTGAGTGCTTCCTTATCTCTTTAACCTATTGCCATGTAACAAACATGCATGGCTCATTTCCCTGGGCTCCATCTCTGCCAGGCAAACCAAACTCCTGGCAAGTGGCTGAGAGCCAGCTTTGCCCGTGCTGTACCACACAAAAGCAGCAGCAATGATAAAGGCTTCTTTTATCTCAGACTGTCAAAATGCTCCTTAAAGTCTTCCAAGTTCAACTGTAAAGTGCGTGTGGAGTGAGACTGTGGCATTTTCAGGAATCCACGCTGATCTGAAGGTGGGCTGCTCAGCTCCACACAAGGATGAAGGCAGAGATGTGTTGCTGAACAGAGGCTATTTTGCAACAGCACAGGACAAGTCTTCCAACAAAATGGGAAGATCAGAAGATATACAGGGATGCAAGATGAGAAAGAGGCCCAGGAGTGTTCATAAACAATGGACCTATGCCGAGCAACCCGAAGTTGCGATACACACAAAATATCCCAGCTGCTAATACAGACTCCAAGGAAACAAAGGGCACCCTGGGCCTCCTCTGTCCTTTGGTTCACCAAGGGAGGAGCAAAGGGATGATGGGACTCCAGTGGTTAAAATCAAAGTGGTGTAAGTGACACCTGCTGGCAGATGCCTGGGCAGCCAGAGCACAGCCCTCCTCCTTGCTGTGAGAGCAAGGGTGGCATGGGGTCACCGTGAGTCGCACTGAGCCTCCACACAGCCCCAGCTTCACAGAGTCATAGAATACCCCGAGCTGGAAGGGGCTGACAAGGATCACCACAGTCCAGTTCCTGCCTTGGGAATGTCACCTGTTTAGGTCCAGCTAGGGGAATCTTTTGGCTTCATCCCTTCACCCTGATTCCCCTATAGTGCACTCAGTGGTGACTCCATGGATTTTGTTTTAGACATTTCATGGCTCTATCTGCTCTGCAGGTTATTAATTCATTAGGGCATACTGGGAGGCACTAAAAACAGTTGATGCTGAAGACTTGGTGCCTCCATTGTAGATGTTTGGGGTGGTTTCTTTGGCTTAGCTCTTCTCTGGAGTGAGGACCCATTAGCAGCTGGAGGGTGTTGGAAGTGGGGGCTCAAACCACATCATCTTCCAACCCTGTTTCATCTGCAAGGACACCAGGTTGGGCCTCCTGTGACCCCTGTGCAACACAGAGAGCAGCAACTGAGGAGACCAGAACATTTGCTCCTGGAGAGCAACCTGGATCCAAAAACCATATTGAATGTGGACAGGCTCATTAGTCACCAAGTCTGACCTGAGCCAAGACTGCAAGGCTTGTCTGTGCTGGAGAATATATTTTAGAAGGTCTAAGTGGGAAAGACCATTCCTCCGGTAAACAGTTTTAATGCTGGAATATTAGACATGGCTGTAAATCAGGTTCTCTCATACTGTGGGAAATTCTAGCATTTTAAAGTATTTCTCTCCATGGAGAATTAATGTTGTAATTTTAAAAGGCTGTTTTTGCAACTGATTGGGTTTTTTTCTTTAACTGGACTTACAGGTCATCAGCAACAACTGACAGTAAACAATGCCTGCAGTATACAGACACTGTGATTGACAATGGAGAGAGTGATTCCTATTTTATATTTTAAAATCATTTAGGTCATTCAAAACTTCATGGCACATGACATATTTCCATTTTGGCAGCATGAAGATTCTCTGCTCTATTATAACAAAAGGATTTTCCATTAATTTAGTATTTACCCGGTACTATGTAGTAAATGTACTTAACAGTTTGAAAATTAAAATGAAAATAGATTTCAATGATTTTTCATTCTATAATGTGATAGTAGTAGAATAATATAAAATGAAAATGCGTAAATTAACATCAAAAAATACATTTCAGAACAATTTTGTAAAACAAACTGTTTCAAAACTATATTGCTCTAGGGATTTCTGTAAGCAACTACATATTTTTCTGTCAAAAGCCCAAACTCTTACATCCAAAGAAGTTCTTTTTCAACAAGAAGCTGTTTCGAAAACATCTTGCCTACTCTACTAATTATCCTCACTGTGAAAAATTCAGGCCTTATATTAATACTTATATTTAATTAAATTAATTATTAATTAGTTAGCTTGACCTTCTAGAGCTAAATCCTGTTATGCTTTTGCTAATAAATTAAATAACCTTCCCTCCTCTGAAAGCATCTCTCCTAACTCATGGGTTGTTCATAAAGTTCCTATCTGAATAATTTCCAGTTCTTTGGTGTTTTTTATTGAAAATGTAGACAGCAGAAGTGGACAGTATGAATCTGTCATATTCCTGAGATGCCAAGACCACCCTCATCCTGCTAGGTAACATTTTCTTGCTGATAGATCCAGAAATAGCATAGCTCTGATAGAGCAGATTACACCAAAAATCCATGCTTAGTTTTTATTATCTATCACATCTCCTCCATCCTCCTCAGAGCCACTGCTTCCCATGACAGCAGCCTGTGACCTTCATTTTCTGTTCTGAGATATATAGTCTTGCATTTGGCTATATTAAAATCACATATTGTTCAAAAGAGCAGAGCCTGCCAAGTGATCCAGATTGCTCAGTATAACTGACCTACTCCCATCATTATTTATCACTCCACCAATTTTTATGTCAAGTAGAAATCATTACCGGCATTGATTTCATATTTTCTTCTGAGTCACCACAAAAATACTGAACGGTATGGACCAGGAACCGATCTCTAGACAACACACCTGCAAAATTTCTCTGGCAGTGGATGATTCCCCAGTGAATTTGTCAGAACCACTAATTAGTCAGCTTTTAATTCATTTAGCACGTGTAATTCCGATTCCACCTCAGGCTAATTTTTTACCAAGAAAGTGACGGGGTGCCAAGTGAAGTGCTGGCCCGGCATCCAAATGCGCTGTGACAGCGGCTGCCTCCACACCGCTCTATTTTTCCCTCTTCCCCAAACCAAGTCACACTCCCAAATGACGTTCCCCATCGAGCACCCATCCTCCGGGATTACTGGAGTGAATTTGGGCACTCCATACCCCACCGTGCGAAGCGGCTCCCCGGGGCCGGTACGGCCCCCGCGGGCAGGCGCTCGCCCGGAGCGGCGGGAGCCCGGCTATGCGGGGCGGCCCCGGGGAACCAACCGGGGGTCCCCGTGCCTGGGAGCCCTCCGCGGCCGGCGGCGGAGCTGCCGCCTGTAATTAGCGGCATTAGCGGAAGGAAAGTTGCCTGCTCTGATCTCCCGTCCCGAGGCCACAAGGTCCCCGGGCGTCTCCATCCCTCCCCAGCCCTTCCCTTTCCTTTCCTCACTGCTCTATTGCAGGCCAGGGCGGCCAGCCCCTTCTCCCCTTCCCTCCCCGACAGCCGGGGGAGGCTCCCGCTTGTATTTACCAGCAAATGATTAACTGTTGCTCGGCGCTGGCTGCTAATGCTGCTAATCCGGGCGGCTGCGTGTTCGGCCGCTCGCCCGGTGCCAGGCCCCGCGGGCGGAGGGGGCGCAGCGCCTCGGCGGGCGNTCTCTGCAAACAGGGGAGCGGGGAAATCTCTGCCCATATTGCAAGGGGCTCCGGCCCCCACCCACGGAATAATTTTGAGACTCAAATCCCAGCAAAGACCTGCTACAAATTGCTGCAAATTAAGCTGATTTTGCCCCGAATGAGGGATTTTCTGCTGCAGATCAGCCCTTCCCGGAGCTGATGAGGTGGGGATTAGAGAAGGGACTGAAATCAAAGGGACAGGATGGTGCGGGAGGGGGGAGCCTGAGAGGGGAGCCCAGCAGTGAAAGTCCTGGAGCATTAACACTTATTGATTTCTACTTTGCTGACATTTTATTCTATTACCAAGTTTACGATTAGCCTAAACTAGGATCCGCGACAGTCAAGGCAGGGTGCACAGCCCCGAGGGGTGAGGAGCACTCACTTCTTGGATTTGCACCCCACCAGCCCCGCAAGCGTCTGCTCTGAGCAAATGCCACCTTCTGGGGGCTGCCTGGCTCCTGGCACCAGAAGGGTCGTGAGGTGAACTGAGTTTGCGACCTTGGGCAGGCTGCACTCTCTTTTTTGCTCGCCAGGAGGATGCTGGTGATTTTGAGGAGAGGGAGCTTTCTCCAAATTCTATATCCTTATCAACCCCCAAAGCTTTTGTGTTACGTGTGATGGGGATAGTCAGCTCGCCCCCTTTTCAACAACTGTCTGCCTATCTCTCCATCCCTTCTTTCCCTCTCCCTTCCCTCTGGATCCTCATTTCCATCTGTTTAAACAGCAACAGCAATGTATGTTGCAGGTATTTCAAATTGCACCGTTAAAGATTTTATGTTGTGGATGCTAAAATTAAAAAGATATATGTGCAAATAGTCACTATGAATTTAATCAACTTGATTTAATATTAATAGGAAACAGCAAATGGAATTTATGACTCAAAAAGAAGTGAATTTTTTAAATAAATACAAGTACTTTGTGAAAAACAGAAAAAAAATCCCAATCTGAAGAGTTTATTAGAGTCTAATCCCCCAACAACAACCGAAACCGGGGCTGCCCACCCAATAATCCTGGCTGCCATTAAAATATTAAAGATAAATCTAATCGTGTCTTTATCCAAAATAAGCGACTTTTATGTGGAGAGAAAATGTCTAACCCTTTGGGAAGAGAATTACTCCTAATGCATCAAATGGAATTCAGTCAGGATGGCAAAACTAGGTTTAAAAGCAAATGAGATGGTAATAGAGTTAAAGGCCAGTATAACAAATTAAAAATACTCATTTACACGAATTAAAATCACTCCTAAAACGGTTCTAAGTAAGGAGGCCACTGGATGGTCTTGGCCCTTCTTGGGTTTATGCAGCCTCCCAGGACATGTGGGAAGGCAGAATGTGATGCTGAATGTCTGTGGGGAAGAAGTTCTCTTCCTGACCCCATCTCTCTGAGGCAGTTTTTATTCATATCCTGCAATGGCTCCAAACCCATGCGTAGCAGAAGTTACACCAGTCCACAGCCTCCAAACAATTGCTTCAGGCCCCAGTATTCCTTCCCCAGCTGATGTCATATGCTCAGGATGCCTCTGTGGATTCCCCTGTGCTCTAGGGTTTGTAACACATTGTGGCACCAAGTTCATGCTGGGCAGAGGACAGGGTGCCCAGGCTGCGACCTGGGTGATGTCTGTCCATGGAAACACTGTTGAGGATGGGAGTCCCCAGAGAGCTCACCCAGCTGGGGCAAAATCACCTCTGGGACCTGGAAAATGAGCTTGCTACATGCCAGGAGGAGCTGCACCTGAGTGGTGTTTGAGCACAGAACCCCGTGCAGAGGTCTGGGAGCTCTGAGTTTCCTCTTCTTTCCTGCTACCTCAGAAGCTTAAAAGAAGCAGGGCAAGACAGAGAGGAAACCTGTCGGCACTGCTGCTTTCCCAAGGCCTGTGCCTGGACAGACCCAGCATCCCAGCCACAGTGCCCCTTCCCTTCCCACAGCTTCACACCCTGCACATGGGAAACAGCTTCCAGGCACAATCTGTGTTCTGGACCTGCAGAAGGGTCAGGCCCCCATGGCAAGGGCATGGATGTGGGCAAGGGCAGCACCACAGCTGCTGATGGGTGCTAGGGGGGGGTGCTGCAGCATCCTGCCTCCTCACACATCCCCATGGGCACTGATCCAGTGAAGAAGGTTGTAGCTGGTTCCACTACCTTGTTAAATCACTTTGAGATTGTCTGTGTGCTGCACTTTCAGCAACCCAAACCAATCTGTGAGTGCACTGGAGAAAAAATCCCACTGGAATGCTTCTTCCAGAATACAGCATGGGGAACACTCACAGGCAAGGTGCCATTTGCAATGGGTTATAGGCAAGCATGTTTGCCAAAACCAAGAAGACGCTGTATTCTCTCACAACCAACTTCATGAAAGACATCTGGTAAATCGATACTGCTCAGACGTCTCCTTCCATGCATGAAATGCAAACATGTTTCCAAAAAGAGAAAGCGAAACCATAAAATTGGAAATGTCCTCACTAGAATATGTGGCATAAGTGCAGTTCTTTACAGCATCAGAGCTTCAGGCTGCTTGGATTCCCTAGCATCATTTTAGGTTCACTTCACAGTTTTAAGATTTTTGATGCAATTTTATAGGCAGAATAATTTTTTCTTTAGTTAATGATTAGGATCATTTCCTGCTGGAAAGCAGGATTGGAGCAGGTGGGGAAAAAGCCACTTGTCTTCTCAAATTTGATGGTTAGACTTTGCCTTTAGTAGAAGACTTCTGTCTTCTGAATGGCAGTGGAATCAGTGATGTTCTTGGCATCTTGGCTTCTTATTTGTACAGACAGCAATTTCAGCTCACAAGGACCTTGGCAGGCCCTCTAGGCCTTCCCCCAGCTGTAAGTAGGATCTACCGTACACAAACCAATCATGTGAGATGTGTGTAACCTGTCCTTAAACCTACCCAGTAAAGTTTCTCCAAGGTAAACATCCTATCCTAATGCCTGCCCTAAAGAGGATCAGCATCTTGTCCTAACACTTTCCTAACTGTTAAAGAGTGTCTCCTACTGCCTTGCTACAGGCAAAACCATCTGCCATAATGCTTCTGGTCTATCTACTACGCTCAGTAGATACAGTGGACAATTTTGGAAGACCACCACTGCTACATTTTAAAAAATGTATTGGAAGACTTGTTGACATCTCTCATCAGTCATCTTCTCTGTAGACCAAAGAAATGTATGCTTTCTAGATATCTCATTACTTTTCTGCTGTCCCTCATCAATCAGCCCAGATCCATCCTGAGGCTCAGGATGCAGAACAGGCAGAGCAGAGTGCAACCCATGCCATGGACTGGCTAGAAAGCTGCTTTAGATACTTTATCTTGTATATATTCCCAGGACAGGTACTCACTTATGGGCAGAAGCTGAATCTAGTAATATTTTCCTATATATTTATTTTCCTTAAAGACTCCATACCTTGTAATAAAACAACATCTCCCTGGGATCTCCCCCCTAACACAAACACATACTTTTCTTTAAACAAGGCAGTGTATTTTATTGTCTGATGATGGAAAGGACATCAAATTGATTCCCAAATTTCCTCTTTCTCACAAACCAAGAAAAGGGAACACCTAATATAATTAAATGAAAATGCATCAGACAAACACCTTTGATACAATGTGTAATTTACCTGAAGTACTCATGTGCCAAAGCATGAGCAGGACATCCTCAGCCAAAAATGATATTATAATTAAATATTATAATTAAAAGGCTAATGAGGTAGCCAACATTCATTGTGAGTCAAGCAAATCTTTATATACGTTTATGGCAGCTTCATTTAGGATGTCAAAGTCAAATATCATTACTTTCCTACACCACACTTTAGCTGACTTTAAAATTTTATCTGCTGAACAGACTTTAGTCCACATGATGAAGCCCATGTCTTGCTGCTCTGTTACTTTCTAATGAATCAACACTGGAACTCTTGAAACTGGTTGAACAAAAATAAGTTCAGTTGCTCCAGGAGAGTTAAAAGCATGTCTACATTGGGTCTAGCTTGCTACAAAAATCATTTATAGTAAGCTTCTTTAAAAAGGAGATAGAAACAATTATCCATTGAATAGTATTATCTTCTGTTTTAGGAGTTGGAAAAGAGTGGCAATAAACCTCTGGTGTTCCCCCATCCAGCACTGCCCAGAGAGGGGGAAATGAACCAGATGATGGGACACTGACATCACAGTGGCAGCACCCACTCCAGACTGGCCTGAAGAGTTAAATTTTTCTCCTCTGATTTCCAGGCAACTGGAAGTTACTGATATATTCAGCTAACAGAAAGCTTTGATATCCAGCCCTTAACTTCTCAGCAGCCCCGTGCAGAAAATGTTTTGTTTAACCATTTGTGCTAAGCAGAGCAGAGCCACCCAATGCCTCAAGCTGAAAGGTGCCAGAGGAAAGATATCCTGAGTTACTCTGACCTTGCCACAGGAAACTGCAGGACAGAGGAACTGCCTGTGGTGCAGCATGGTTGAGTTCTAGCAGCTGGATGTTCCATGAGGCATGAATGGAGGTGCTCAGCCAGAGAGAAAATATGAGAAATATGAATGCATCAGTGTCAGGAGAGAAAGAGAGGTATAATGGAAAAAAAGGAAAATGTCAGAAGTGCTAGGCAAAGTGAAATCCTAACTCTGTTAAATGTCAGTGACCAAGGTCCTGCTGTATTTGGTAGGATGAAGATTTTACTTAGGGGTTGAGAGGTGCAGCTCAAAACTACCAGGATGATTCAGAGCAGGCAGAAACAGAGAGGTCTGCTCAGGGCTGCAGTAACTCAGCCAGCAGCTGCCAACTGGGAGCATTTGGCCATGGGCATGACAGGTGCCATAATCTCCTGTCATCATGTACTTTGTATCTTTGATTATTTAGAGATCAATAGACTGACATGTAAAGAAAAATATACGTTCAATAGGACATTTGACATCAGAAGCTTCTTATATAGGAAGGCTTTTATATAGATAGAACATCCCTGTCAGATGCCATGAGCTCCATGGAGTTCAAGATTTTGGGGCCTGAAGGGAACATTACAACCTGCTAGCGAGCTTCGAGATAAAATAGGCTACAAAACCAAATAATTTCTGCATCAGGCCAATATCTTCTGGATGAGTTATAGATCATCTCTTAAAAATGTTCAGCCTCAATTTGAAGACTTTATATGATAGACAGAATTTACAACATCTGTAGGCAGGTAGCTATGGTCAGTCTTCGTGTCTCAGCAGTTTTGATTAATACAGCAGTGTCTCTTCTTGCCATATTAGCATTATCATGTCTTATGTCCATCTACAGTGCAACATATTGTGGAAGGATAATGTAAAAATGTCCAGTGACTGTGACTTTAGTGGATCACCATTGTTCCCCAAAGTTTAGGAACACAGCTAAAATAAAAACATACTAAGTGAGACTTTTACTCAAACTATTTTTCCATATATAAGTTTTGAAAGGAGACAGGCAGGAGCTGCATGCACTTCCACTGCAGAGGAGACCAAGAAAACTGATGCTTGGGAAGAACCCAAAAGCCATTTTAGAGGAAATGGAAGAGTACAGGGAGATCAGGTCTGACCTATATGTTTGAATCAGAGAATCATAGAATGTTTTGGGTTGAAAGGGATGTCACCCACTAGATCAGGTTGCTTCGAGTCTCATCCAGCCTGGCCTTGGACACTTCCAAGGATGGGGCATCCACAACTTCTCTGGGCAACCTGTTCAGTGCCTCACTACCCCCTGAGTAAAGAATTTATTCCTAGTAACTAATCTAAATCTAAATCTAAATCTAAATCTAAATTTAAATTTAAATTTAAATTTAAATCTCAATTCAATTTAAAACCATTCACCCTTGTCCTCTCCCTGTCTACCCATGTAAAAAGTTGCCCTCCATCTTTTTTGTAAGGCACTTTAATCCACTGAGATCTGTCTAGACGAACACAGGTTTGAATCCAGTGCTGACAGAGACAAAAAAGAGCATGCTTCTGTAATAGAAATGGAGGAGAAGTAACACTTCTTTAGAGACTAAGGGGTTAACAACAAACATTGCTTCTACTGGAATTCAACTTGTCCATGAACACAGGAGAAGGCCGAAGTAAAGTTAAGACTGAAGAAAGAACCAAGTCAGCCCAATACATGTACCTGGATGAAGGACAGATTTGCAAACAAATGGGAGAAGTGGAAAAGTTCAGCCCCAAGGATAAGATAGATGAACTATGGAAGAAGAAAAAGGATGAGCTGGATCAGAAAAATGCAAGAGAATTCAAGGTTTCTAATGTTTCTCTCAGCAGAAAACCGAGTCATGCAGCTGAGGAAAGCTCAAATAATGCCAGAATTTCTTCTGGTCAAGACAGGGTGAAAATATTGCCAGAAATCAGTTAGAGAGGTATTGAAATACAAGTAAGTACTGATACATAAGAACCTCCAGTATATACCAGCAAAGCCCCTATGTCTATACCTTTATATCCTGACAATGGTCAGAGCGTTAACTTTGTATGAACCACTTCTAATCACCCATCAAGGAGGCTAAAAATGATAGAGGTGACACATGCTGTAGAGTGGACCTCAGGCTGAAAAACTCTGATGGGCTTGTCAAATTGGGCTCTGTGACTAGCTTGAGCTAGAACACCCAAATAAACCACACCCCTGTACCTGTCCTTGGGCAGGGATGCAGAGCTGAGTCTGAAGGAAAAAGAGAAATTGTGGTGCACAAAGAGGTGTCAGAACCTGGGCTCAAGTTGAGAAGCAGCCCCTGTGCATATCCACACCCTGTGTGAGGTCTGGGCAATTCTTTAGGCAGAACAACAGTATGCACCTCCTCACACTGATACCTAACAGAAGTAATTACAACATTTCAGAGGGCTTTAAGACCTGGTGGGTTTAGTTCTACAGCTGACTGCAGCCTGGGGCCACATAATCCACACAATATCATTCGGCCTCAGAGATGTTTGGGGAGGAACTGTTTCTGGAGTAATTTGAATCAGTTTATAGAGAACATGAGAATTAGAGAAATCATAATAAAGTTCTGAATAATTTATTGGCAAGATGATAGCTTGAATTTGTACCCTAACAGACCCACTCATGCCAAGGCACAGCTTCTGTAACTCCAGGTTGAATGCTGGGGAAGGAAATTGCATACCATACCTGAGGAGCCCCAGTGAGGTGGGACAGAGGTAAAACCAAGAACTGGCTAATGCAGACAAGACACAACCAAAGTTTGAGATGGTAGGATTGTCAGATATGACCTTGACAATGTGTGTAGTGCAACCTCCCCACCCTCTAGGAGTGAAGCTGGCTGCCCAAGGTCAGCTCACTGATACAGGCAGTTGTTAGGAAAGATCTGGAGGGCCCCTACTAATCTGGACCCCCACTCAGGGACGTGACTTCATGGCTAGAACTTGTACCTGACTCATCCCCATCAACTTGTCTGGTGATCTGGACTGAAGGCTGAGTCTGGATGCTGCCCACAACTGCTCTGCTTGCTTTGCTCAGGTACAGTGAGATGGGGCCAGGGCTGAGGGAAACCTGAACCTGCTGCAATGACTCTTAACATGTTTGGCTCCCAGCTTCCTGTCTGTTAGAAAGCAGCTGGCCACCCAAGCGTCCTGGCAGTCTTAATTCACCTCTTGTGAACCATTTCCATCTCTGTGGAGGCATGAGTTTCTTTGAAATAATGGCTGGGAATATGACTACCTTGCTGCTCTAACATGAGACAGTCTCAGCAATCCTGCCATCACAGTGGATGTGCCCATGGTTTGCTCAGGGAAGGCAGGATTTTCAGCATCTGCAGCAGCCCCAGTTCTTTGGGGAAGACTCTAAGCCAGGATTTCCAAAATATGCAGGACATGTCCTTTGGGCAGTCCAAAACACTTGTGGCCATCCTGGACAGATACCACAAATTTCAGAGACAGTCCCCTGCCCTTGTTTCATCATGAGCCTGGCACTGGAGAGCCTTCTCCAGAGACCAGGAGGACAGGTTTTCCCTGGGGACCGGCTCCCCTTCATGGGAAGACTGGAGCCATTTAGCCTGATTAACTATCGTAGGGGCCTGCAAAAAAGAGAAGAGGAGAAATAGGAAGCTGCTGCTCCTCAAAGATGAGGCAGAAGATGGACTTTTCATGCTGATCTGGAGCTACAGTCCCAGCCCCAGTTTGGTATTCTGCTGGCCCCATGAGCAGACTGTAGGAGCCGCACTGAGAACTGTTGGCCACGGTCGCAGCACGTGCGCTGGTGGAGCTCCTGCCTCAGGTTGAGTGAATCAGGGGAAGTCTTGGGCTTTCTCTTAGTTTAATGCCTTTGGTTGGGATAATGCTGGCAGGGATGAGGTGTGTGGTATCTTGCCCACAGATGATAAAAGGCAAGTTAACGAGGAACTGTGTGGTTCAGAAACCCTGTTCACAGGCAGGGGTGCCTAGAGTCCAAGCAACTGTTTCACACCCTCTGATGGCATGAAGCCGAATGCTTCTCCAAAGTGCAAAGCTTCCACCTCTGTATTTTTAAGGAACACTGCTCAGTTTTAATTCTTAGCTTACCTCCGAGGTCCCTAGTTTCTCTTTTGACCTCTTATTTATCTTAGAATATGGGATGAACAAGAAAGCCAGAGAGCCCGTGGTTTCCCTACACGTAAGTCTTGCGCATCTCTCCTCCAGGGCCGATGCCCCACGCCGTGCGTGTTTATGAAAGCAGGGATGCCTCCATCCCTCCCTCCCTTCCTAACCCCACCTCCCCAGCACGGCTG
>VXBB01008391.1:367068-388771 GCA_013399915.1 Illadopsis cleaveri
CCCCTGGCCCGGGCCCCCGGGCAGCTGGACAGCAGCCAGACGGCCAGCTCAGGTAGGCACGTCCCCGGCCCCCGGGGGCTCGCCGCGCCCCACCAGCGCCGCCGCCCGCACCCAGAAGCCGCCCGCACCCGGTGTCCCGGCGGGAGGCCACTTGCTCGGCGGCGGAAGGGAGATTTCGTTTCGATCCCGAGAATAAGGAGAAAGGCGGGTGGGACCATATTTTCCCCCGTCCGGGCTGCGGCCGCGGTCCGGTGGCGTGGTCCCGGGCGACCGGCCTAGGGATGCGCAGAACCCCGTCGGAGCGGCCCCCGCGANGGGCTGGGGCAGGCGGTCGGGTTGCCTGGCCACGGAGAGGGGGCTGCAGCTTTCCCGTTTTCCTACGGTTTTGTTGAGCTCGCCGGGCTCTGCGTTTTAGCAGCGAGGCAACAGCAGCCTCAGCAAACGACTCTGGTGGAGAGAGGCGAGAGCTAGAGCCCGGTCTCGGACCGGAGCCTTCCCTGGCTGGGGCGTATCGCCCCGAGCTGCCCTCACCGGATCGGGAGCGGCGCTGGGGCCGCGCTGGAGGGAGCGGCCGGCGTCGGGCCCCGTCCGCGGCGCGATCGCAACGAAATCTTCGGCCGGAGCCGGCGGAGGGAGCGGAGCCGGCGGGCCTGGCCCTACCCGGGAGGATTCTGGCGGGGGGCGAGCCCCAACCCACAGCCGCTGCCTGTCTTTCCGCAGATTCCGAGGATGTCTCCTCCAGCGACCGAAAAATGTCCAAATCTTCCCTAAATCAGAGCAAGAAACGAAAGAAGAGGCGGCACAGGTAAGAAAGAGGCGGCCACCCCGCCCGCTCCCGTCGCCGCAGTCCCCAGGGAACCCGCCACCGGCGAACCCCGCCGCCCCGGCGGGGACGACCCGCTCCGGCCTGGAGCAAAATATTCCTCCCGGCACCGGCCGCCGGAGCGCCCCGGCGCCCCTGCGGCGTCTCCAATGGGTCCTTCCCTTTATTCTTTCTATCCGTCCAAAATAAATCGGATATGGGGACGTGTCTATAGGAAGTGGGGGATTCGACCACAGGTGTAATTTTATTTAATTTTTTCTGGCTGCGGATCCAGGTATCCCGAGTTGCAATCCTGAGCAGCCCATGAGCTGCAGTGGAATGCGGATCATCAGTGTTGGGAAGGAAAAATCATCAACCTTCGTTTCCAGCTCCACATACAGCCGTCTTAATACTGGCTGTCAGCAAGACAGAATTTCTATCAATAATTTAAATATTTTATTACGTAAAAATAAATATTTTGCCGATAGATTAAATAGTTGAGAATCAGAGACAGCCTGCAAAGAAGCTGAAGAAGGCTGGGAAACTGTTTAAGGAAACGAAGATCCACTTTGGATTTGGTTTCCTGTAAGCACGGTCAGGGTAATAGACTTTGCCTGACTTCTCCCACAGTTAAAATGGAGTTGGTTTGTTTGCGCTTTATAAACAGAAACGAAAAATCCCGTGCTGGGTTCTGGCATTGCTGTGGCCAGAGCGCCAGGACAAAGGAAGGCCAAATACCATCCACTGAGCGTGATTTAGGAATAATTAAATCAATCCTGCCACGATGCAGGAAAGGTGGATTAAAAGACGCTCCAGTGAAAGCTTAGCAGGACGCGGGGTGTAAGGAGACCGACTATCCCAGGAGACATCCTGCTATGTGTGCAACAGGAGGCTTGATCTGGAGGGCTCGTTTCCAAACCTGGACCCCCTTCCCAGGCAAATGTTCCCAGTTTGGGTGTTCTGGAGTAAGTAAGAGATCATTTTCTTTATGCCCCATACAGAGCTGGGTGGACTGATGTACAGGTCCCGCCCTGGATGACAGATAGGAAACGAAATTCAGATTTGTTTTGTTTTCAGTTCTAGGCAGAAACAGACCTGCAACATTTGGCTGTAGTTGTATATTCTGTGCTAAACAGTTAAGACCTCTAATTGTACCAAGAAAGGTCTGGAAGATGACTGGCCAATAGCCTGCAAATAGTTGCGGGATAGAAAGACCGAAAGGGGCAGTGGATTGTGAATTGTAAAAGGGACAGGGACTACCCGGGCATGAGCTGAAAAGGGAAAACTTCAGCTGAATGTCAGCAAAACCCTCCCGCCGGTAAGCCTGGACAGACTTCTGCGCTCTTGTCGGGGAAAGATGGAGGGGAATGGTTGAAATTTAAATTGGATCAAAATAGGAATAATTTTTTCTTTGGTCACAGAGGGAGAAAATACATGATTCAGTGTACCTCTGCTGTCCCTAGAGTTCACAGATTTGTCAGAGTTGAAGAAAAACTGTTTGGAAAGAGAATGGATTTAAGAGTGAATTTAAAAAAGCGTCTGATTGCAGGCAGGTCCCTTGCATTTGTGTGCAGCTTTTGTTAGTAATATTATCGATCTGGTGGAATCCTTTTCATTCTGTATAGCAGAGGATATTTCTGATATTTTCTGTTTATGCTCTCTGGAACTGAAAGGCTTTTCTGAAATCTGGGTGTATTTTAGAAAAAGACTCTATTTCCTCTTTCCTTCTGGGAGATACATGTTTCTTAGATTGATGGTAAATTTATATATTTACTTTACCCAAGGACTGCAATTTGTTGTTGGATTGAGGGTTGTTTTCTTTTGATTTGTTTTTTTGGTTGAGGTTTTTTTGTTTGCTTTGGCTTTTGGTTACTTTTTTCTTTTGTTTTTGTTTTGTGTTTTGTTTGGTTGGGTTTTTTTGTTTGTTTGTTGTTTGGGGTATTTTTTTTGCCATTGCAGTATTGTTAGCTTTTATCAAAAATTGTGCTTTCTGTACTGGAGGAGTTGAAGGGTGGGAGTTTTAACTCTCACGGACTGGAAGTGGTCCGAGACTTCTCATCCATCTGCTAGAGAAGGGCTTTCATCTGTCTCGGCTTTCCAGCTGCTGATTTTTCAATTTGGTTGTCCCATACTGAGAACTGGCTGCGCAGAGGCGGGTTGGGCTGCTGCCTGCCCAGGGCAGTCCAGGAGGATTTCTAAAGGATAATGGGGGCAATGCAAACTGGCAGGGAGCTGCTAACGAGATATTGGAGTGGAAGCAGCCAGGGTAAAGGCAGAGGAAGGGAGCTGGTCCTGACTCTCATGGGGAAGATCTGGTGAGTGGTGGGTTAGGGTGGAGAAAACATTTGGAGAATTCGTCCAAAGACTGAGCCTCAAGGTGAAGGAGTATTTGCTCATGGAGTTTGAAGAGGCTAAGGACCAGCAGCTGGAAGGACCTCAGCACCTCTCCAGACAGAGTGCTGAGGAGAGACTGCTTCATCTCAGTGTGATGATCCTCACAAGAGGCAGCAGAGTCTAAGAGCAGCTGCCATCGCTGCGGGTGCTTGCTGCTGAGGAGACACTGTCTCCAGAGGCAAGTCCCTGAAAGGGAAGGTGATTTGTAACTGTTAAAAATGCTGTCTTCTGGCATTTTCTGGTTCTCCTTTCACCCAGGCATTTGACCTTTTGTGCACAGAAATACAGGAGGTGGGGAAAAACTATGAATTAGCTGGTCACCCAGGTTTCACTGTTTTCAGTGTCCATTTCTCTGACTCTTCATCATCTTTGCTGGTTCTTGTGTTTTGATCAAAGGGTTTTACTCCCCTCAGGACAATCTTCACATCCTATCAACTGGAAGAGCTGGAAAAGGCCTTCAATGAGGCCCACTATCCTGACGTATATGCTAGAGAGATGTTGGCCATGAAAACAGAGTTGCCAGAAGACAGGATACAGGTAATCATATCTCTTGGACCCCCTTATTGTGCTGCTCTCAGCCATGTTCATCCCTCCATGAAGAAAAGGTAGTGGCATGGGAAGACTGGCATTTTTCTGAATAAACTTCCCCAGGCTGTCCACTCTCCTGCTTTTGATGGGTAGGCAGACAGATCAGATATTCTCGGCAGATTTGTATTTGGTGTTTGTATGTCGACATGTCCTGTGTGTGGTGTGTTGTACCAGTGATTTAGGGTGTGTGTAACAGAGGGAATCCTAAATCAGAGGAGGACAACAGGCATGCAAAAAAAGATGACAGCATTTCAAGGTCTTGGTAAAAGCAAGAAGAGAACCTCTTCTTGAACCCAGACCATGTCTGGGTGGGCATTGCTGAAGGGAAAGAGCTCGTCTCTGGCCACAGAGGGATGCACAGGGGTGGTGTGGGCAGTTAGTACAGCTATGGGTAGGATGCAGTGTGGGAATGATGGGTGAGACTCAGTGAGATGTTCCCACCATGTCTGCACTTTGACTGTATTTGCCTCCTCAAGTGATGTTTTCCTGGAAGTTTCTGGGGATAATTTTTGGGCTTTTTTTTGTTAATCTGTTAAATTTTATTAAGTTAATAACTTTTAACATTAAGGTTTTCACTGCATGTCAGTCCTGTAGTGCTGCTGTGAGGAGGTAGAACAAGGTGGTCTGGAATACCCCTGCTGTGTGGTGAATCCTCCAGGAGGAAGGAGCAGCCTGAGCTGCAGGGCTGGGCCAGGACCAGCCTTTGGCATGCAGTACAGCCAGATAGCTGGAGAAGAGTTAGCAGCTGATGTTTACAGTGTGGGAGGCACACTGGACAGAGTTAACATGATGTTCACAAGGGTGGGCTCCAGCAGCTTCTATTGCCTCACCTTACCCCATGGCTCGCTCCCATCAGGTTTCTACACAAGGCACAGGATTGTAATGGCCAAGCCTTGAGCAGGTGGAGTTCTGGTCTGGCTGGAAGTTAACCTGTCCTAGTTCTCCACACAGTGGCAGTGGCTGGCCTCTGTGACTGGTGCATAGTAGTTTCCACAAGAGATGTTTTCCTATGTGCCATGCGGTGTTGGGAGGGCCCCTGGTTTCCCTGGTTCCTTCTTCTGTTCATCCCTCATGCATGCCCAGCACTCACCAAGCTATGTCTTGAGCTTCTGCTGTTTCTTTGCTGAAGAGATGGCCCAGGAGGCTGCTCCTGGGTTTGGAATGTAGATCAGAGGGCACTTAGCAGGATAATACTGATGTTGGAAGCTGCTGCAGTATCACCCTGTGCAGGGACAGGAAGATCCTCCAAAACAAAAGTGTAGCCATTTAACCCTCTGTCCTGAACCCACCTCACCACCCTTATTCTTGTGCTCAATTAAAAATGACATTTTTATAAAAAAAACAACTCGTGCTTCTTATCCCATTGACCTGGCAGGACTCCTGCTGATCTAACAGCCTGTAGATAACCTGGGTGCTAACAGGATTTCCACCAGTCTTCAGATATAATGGCCCATCATCTCAAATCCTACCTGATGCATTAGAATTTTGTTCTGAGAAACAAGCCCTGACACTTTGTCTTTAGAAAGAGTGAAATGGATGAATGGTCACTTCTCCACTTGTGATCCTATAGGACATCAGGTCAAGAGAGGAGAGACTGTTGGGAGTTTATTGTTGCCTACAACCACCATTTGGTGCTGGGCTGGAAAGAAGATCCTTTGATTTCCCATAAAAGACCTTTTCGAGGAAGAAGTTCATCTAGTGGCACAGCGTATATTGAATTCCAGAGGCCCCATTTCTCTGGCCAGAGCTGAGAGCATTCACTCTGTGTGAGGTGGAGTAAGATGTTGTGGCAGACAGTGTAGAGCTGACACAGCTTGTATGGTTTCAGCACCTGGAGCACCATTCTAGTGCTGAGTGTTTTAACTGATATGGAAATCAAATAGCAGGTAATCTTACTTGTCACTTACTTGTCTGTCCTGTCATTCTGCAGCTGGCTAATGAACAACTGCCTACTTTTCCTGTATGGCAGCTTTAAACATAGGAGGGCTCCTTACTGTCACCCCTCTGCTCTTGAGATCAGATTAGGCTTGGACAGCAGAAGCACCCCAATGTGTGGCTGTTCTGAACATCAGGTGTAACGAATGGCATATGTATTCCAGAAAAAAGTGTTTGTGAATAACAGTTTTGCTGATCATGAAAGGGGAAATAATGAGAAACAACAGAATTTCTGTAGCCTTTGTTGAGCACCTTGCCAGGGTAAGCATCAGGCTCACACAGGAGTCCTGAGCACCACTGTTCTTTCCAACAGGTCTGCAACTGATTGTCCCTTACCACACATTCTATGAAATTTCCTTGTCCATATTTTTTGTGTGTGACAAGCCATGGCAAGGTGATTCCTAACTTTGATCATACTTCTTGATATTTTACTTCATATTCCTTTTCAACTTCGAACCTTTTTGTTATGAGCCTAATTCTTTCCCCCTGGTTATAAAGTTCACACACTTTTAATAAATCTTAGATATTTCTTCTCCTGGCTGTCACTTTTGGTTTTCATCATTTCTTAAGCAAGTCGCAAAGATCTTTCCTTAAATCATCCTTCATAAATCACATGCTCATCTCTTAATCATGTGGTTGTTCTTACAGGAAGCCCATCCTGTCTGTCAGCCTTCCTGGAGGTAAGGGACCACATGCCTACAGCTACATGCTGGATGTGTTCACACCAGTTCAGCTGGACTTGTGATCCCTTGCAGAAATAGCCTTGGATTATCACTGGTCTGCTTGCTTCCTAATTGATTTCTATTTATCTAATTCAGTAGCTTCAAACTTCTTTTAGACAGATTTTATTTTATGCTCAGATTTTCCCTTCAGTGTTCTGGTTTTCATATGGAATTTTGTTAACTTTGGCTAACAAGCATAATAACAGCCCTACCAGCTCTGACAGTGGCACGAGCTGGATGCTACACAGGGCAGCTATCTAGTGATACTGAGTACTTTGTCAATCTCCTGGGATTTTGAATACATGTAAATATCTTAATATCCCATGGCAAGTAGTTCTGCAGCAGAACTGCCTGGATGCAGTAAATCTTACTTTGAATCTCTTAGCATAATTTAATGCCCCTTGGAAGAGACAGCTTACAATGAATCTTTACTCCCATCTTCGTAATATTTGTAATTTCACTTCATTGCAGTTTTTTCTTTGCATGAGTTTCCAGCTGCCTGGGGGAGCTCTATAGTTTTGCATTTTCATTGTAGCTTGTGGTTCCTCTCATCTTTCAGCAATGCTCTCTCCCTCTTGTAGGTCATTAATGAAAGTGTTTTCTAATATTGTTGTGAGCATCATGTTGTGGATTTCTACAGTATTTCATGTGGTTTCCCATTGGATCCTCACTTAAGACTGATATCTACCCCTTATTTTCATTCATGGAATTATTTCTCAGGAGGGATTAGTCAAAGAGAAAGTAAATCACCTATGAAATTTGATATGAAAGTGAAGTTCAAAGATGGCAATTGAAAGGATGATATATATGAACTGTTTGCAGGTAAAACCTTCAGCAGAACATGACGAACAGCCATCAGAGGCCAAAAAAGTTACTGGTTTAAGAGAATATTGAATCCAGGAAAAAAAGTATTCAAAACCTCCATTTAAAGAGAAGATGAAAGTATTTTTTTTCCAAGGCAGACATACACTCTGTGTGTCTTACTCCCACACTGAGCTGGCTGCTCCTGGAAGGAAAATGAGCATCTTCCCATTGGGCAGCATGGGAAAATATTTTTTTTTCATAGTGAGATACTATACACAAGTCAGATCAGATGTCACTGTGGCCATTTTGCAAGATGTGTGAAAAAGACCACATTAATCAATGTATTTGAAAGAATATTCATAGGAGTTGAAATGCCAGTATTGGAATAAACCCAGACTGTTGTGTAAAATCCAAGACAGGTAAGTAGATTCCTGTGGGGAAGTATATCCTTAATAAACACCATGAAGTATTAAAAATGTCCTGAGGCTGACAAATACCGTGACATCTGACTTAAATCGCTGTTTCTCATAGCAAATCTCTTAAGTGTAAAGTGTAGATTTTAGATAAGTTATCCAGATTGAATTTATTAATACAAAACAGTTCCAAACTTTAAACTGAGTAGTTACAATATTAAAGTTCAGTAAAGTTGATTTGGGGATTATTGAAATGATTGTGTATGTTTGTCCTCAAAGTATGTCTCCTGCTGATCAAACAAATTGATTAATCAGTATTTCAAAAAAATAAGATCTTGACTGCTATTGTAGGGACATTAGAGTCACCTTTTAAGGGAAGTAATCAATTAAAAAAGGTAATAAAACCGCTAAAAATTGTCAGTTCTTGTTAAAAGATTGTATTGTAATTATTGGATGACAAATTTGGGGACAAATAAAATTGCACACATAAGCAAAAGGAATCCCAAGAAGAGGCTGGTGCTGTGTGCGGAATGGGGATTGTCTGTGCATCCAGCAACCTTTGTCAGGCATCTAAGAAGCAAATTTTGGCTAAAAACAAAACAAGGTCAACCAAATCTCTAATTGAAAAAGTATTGGTTTAGCTATCAGATCATTTCAGTATCACTGTAAAGCCCTTTAGGAGTTGAACAGGGATGGAGGAACCAGGAGAAGTAATCATTTAGAGGGAAGCAAGTACCAAGAGTATTTTGCAAGGACAGAGGCTTACCTTCCTTCAGTTTTGCAGAAAGGTTCTCTGTTTAGAGATGAACATAATTTGACAAGGCCTAAGGAACCTGTACTGCACTGAGTGTGAGCTCAGGAGCAGACCCACGGAGTCCCCTCAGGAAACATGATAGAAAGCATGAAGGAAAAATTAGTTCTATGCAGCTTTAGCAGCCCTGGTTTCTTCCTCTCCTGCCAACTTTTCATGCTTGCTGCAGAGTGCTGAGGTGCAGTCTGAATCCCATGGTGTAAGTATGGAATGCTGTGATTGCTCCATGCAGCTTTCCTGAACGTGTGCCTGGAATGGCCGCCAAAGCATTACTTAGTGCTGCAGAAAGTGGTGGTGTTGGATTTTCTAAGCTTATCACTATTACTCTAAGAAGTGAGAACCTCTCTTGTTAAAATTTTGGGTGACTCTCACACACAGAACAGAGAAAGGCCAGCATAAGGCACATCGCCAGTGAGTTCCAACTGGTATCTCTTTACAGCATGTTCACGGGAACCACGTAGCTGGAAGGAAATTACCAGAGTGCTAGTGTTAGGGGTGTTGGAGGTAGATTACCAAGGTGAAGGACAAGCCAAAAACATTGCTGTTGTGTGAGCCAACCATTTCAAAATATATATGTTTTAAGAGTCCTGCAGGCAGTTAATAATGAAATAGAGTTGAGCAGCTAGTGCTGGCTACCTTTGCCAATAATTCATGAGCACTAGGGCAAGCCATGACTCTGTGATACCAGATATGTGTCATAAACTTCCCCTATGTTTCTAGAAATGTAGGAAGTGTACAAGTGAGAGTAATAAAACTAATCAAACTTAGTGGCTTACTGAGAATATTATTATGAGTTTTTCTCATGGCATATGGTGCATCTCTGCCTCCATGTCTTTAATTGGTATGTTAGGAGTTCATCCACTTTTCTGCCTCTTCAATAACATGCTTGTTTAGTTGATCTAAATTCATATTCATTTCCATTTTTCAATTAAGAGTTGTTTAATTTGGCCCTTTCTCTAATGGATTGTTTTCATTACCCTTTATCTATGGCCTGTTTTCAGCCCATGTGCTAGAACTTCGTTTACAAGTTAATTACCAGAGCTGCAAACAGAGGGGCTGGGTGATGGGCAAGAGCAAAGACCCAGGCAAGCCTTTCCAAAGGGATTCCTGTCTGAAAAGTCTTACACTACATGCTTTTGGACAGAGAAAGAAAATGTGGCAGGAGAAAAGAAGGAAAATGGAGGGCTGGGAATGACACTTTGGCGTATTGAAGTGGGAACTCTCCTGCTTGTTGCTAGACCATGCAGATTGCCTCCTTATCTTGTGGGATTTTTACCCTGCTACAGCTGGGGCTGTTAGGTGCAGTTTTAAAAGGTTTTTTTAGTGCAGAGGTGGAGGTAGAGAGTTATGAATATTTTCTTTACCCAGGTACTGCTTTATCCCTCTATGTTCAGTCCCTGAGATGCTTTACACACTGAACAATTTTCTAAATGGGACAGAAAAACAAATAAACACAAACTTGCTTGTTCTTGCCTTCTGCTCTGTTCTTGCAAGATATTTATGGCTGTCCCAGGATAAGGGACTGTGAATTTGATGTGCTCCTCCACAGTATTGGGAGGGAAACAGGGCTCTTTACAGTGATTCTGCTTGTTCTTCCCCTGGTTTGGAGACATTATCAGCAAGGATCTGACACCTTCAAGCATCGAGTCACACGAGTTCCCTGTGAGAGGAAAGACAGGTGGGCAACAAAATATGCTGAAGCCCATTTCTGTGGAGTGCCTTGGCAAAGGCTTTCCCCATCATGTCTGAGAGATTCAGGAATGGCTCTGCAGGCATGAGGCCAGGCTGTGACAATTCTTCCCTGCATTCATCCCCCCATTTTCTTAATAACAGTAGTTTAAGGCTAACACTTCTCTGAGTTAGCTTAGGCATCGCAGTTCCTTGATCACGTTAGCTCTTCTGGAAATACTGTCTCAAATCCCTGTGCTGGGAACACTTGTATTCACTTCTTCACTTAAGGAGAACTTTGTTTTCTCTCATCTGATACCACTGTAGTTTTTCACAACTGATTTTTAAAAAATAATTGACCATCCCAGCAATTTCAGTAAATTGCAGTTAATTTCTCTCCAGCCTTATGATGCCTGGCAGAGGGAAAGCCGATTGTTGCATTCATGTTTTCCTTTAATGACCCTTTATTACAAAGTTTTCTTCCTTTCCTGACTTTGAATAGAGATTTTTCTAACAGTTCAATAACAGAGGCACTTTAGACACTCAGTTAATTTACTCTCCCCTTTATTTCTTAATGGATCTATTTCTCTCTGTAGTGTTTTTCTTTTACCCTGATAGATCTCAACAAGTTCTTCTGATTCTTCTCCGGAAGCACAAACCTGCCCTCCTTTTCATTGCCCTTCTCTGTGGGTGTTCTGTGAGCCAGGTTTTGCCCAGGCATCTGGACTGTAGCGCAGTCCAGTCCTCAGCAGACATTCCAAGAACCTCAATGTCCACATGCATGAGGCCAGCAGGTCCTTCTGTGGAGCAGAAAAGAGGAACTGAGCTGGACAACAAACTGTTTCTACAGTATCTTACAACATAGATGCCTTCCAGAGGGCGCTTCATTGGAGGCTGTGAAAAAGCATGAGGTGCTCTTCTGTCTACCCTGAGCATTACTGTCCTGGGAGTAGCAGCCAGAGGTGTTCAGTTTAGGGCCTGCCTGGTATGAGAAGCACACTTTTCTCCTCACTTTCTCTCAGCAGGTATCTGGTAGGGTCCCAAATGTCTGAGCAAAGGCAGGGCAGAAACTATGGTTGCCACGTTGCTATTAGGGCTTTCAGCTGCAGCTTTCTCTTCAAAATTGTAGCAGGGGAATGCAAGCCAAGCATTGCTTGTATCTGGTCACCTTTCTGTGAGTTTTATAAATGCTCATGCCATGCATGTTGCACATTCATAAACATAGGGTTGTGTCCCTTCTGTGGCCTAGATGTAACCTAGTGACTGACTCGTGCCTGGCTGTTGTAGCTGACCTGCTACAATGTGGATAAGCAGCAGCACCTTGCCAGGCCAGGTTAGCTCATCCCTGTGTTGTTCAGGCAGACCAGCACACACAGGCTGCCCACCCATGCCTCTGGGGAGCTCTGGTTCACCTGCAGCTTTGGGATCCACAGAGCAAAATACTTTCTCACCGTGCTACCCTTTCCTTTCTAAAGACACTGCTTGGCTCACCCAGAGGGAGGGATGAACTGTGAGCGTTGTTGAGAAAAAACTTCTTGGAAGGATCTAGCCATCCCATCCATGTGAACATGCATGATAAATACCTGTGTCAGACACTGCGCATAGCCAGATGTGCCAGTGATGTCCATTCCAAGACAATTTGCTTTATGCCCATCACATCTTTCTGAAATCTCTGTGTCCCTTCACTGCCGTCCTTCCAGCTCAGAGTGCCCCATGACTCTGACACTACAACAACTTTGTTATTTGTTTGTTATTTGACTGGATTAACTTCTTCAGCTTATATGATGACCATGGATGAGCTCAAGGGTCAGTGTCTAAGTGACAACTAAGGGAGGGTCCTGGCCCGAGATACCTAGGGCTGTGCTGGCGAGCTCAGATGTGCTGTTCTGGTGCCAGCACAGCAGCATTCCTGGACAGCCTGTGTGTCACCAGCTCTGCAGGTCACACCATCAGCTGTGCTGTGCCCAAGCTGGTGGTGTGGGCTGCAGGCATCAGCAGCACAGCAGAAGCCATGGAGCATCAGTTTTCTGGAGCTGGAAGATGTCATGTGAACACCCCTGGAATTGTGAATTACCCAAAGAAGGTGAAGGGTACACTGAGCTGAAGAACAAGTAGAGCCAGGAGCAGACACATGGTAGGAGTAAAGTGCTGAAGGCTCACCCAAGCTGGTGCATGGAAACTGATTACATCTTAGAGCATTTTATAAAATTTCATGTTTGTATAGATATCTTCCAGATAATGCTTCAATGCTTCAAGGGTGCAGTGCATTGGTGAGCATGTGCTGTACCCCTTGGGGACTTTGCAGACTGTCCCCATGCACGTAGGGGTGGGCTTGAATGTTATCTCAGGGAACAGTGGACACCAGTAGTGTCCACTACAGACACCATCTCTCGCTGGTGCACAGCCTCTGGTGCCTATGTTTTTTTCTGGAGAAGGTCAGAGTGCACCTTTGCCCTTTGCTCAGTGTCTACTGATGAAGAGCAGGGCACCATGGAGCTGATGCTGGCATGCAGGGGACAGTCCCAGAGCACAGGCAGTGCTCCACAGCCTCAGAGGAATGCTGACATCCCATGGTCTGATTTCAGGGCCCAGTAAAAGGCATCATGAAGGGGATGTGACATTTCTCCTCTGACTGTCCTGACTCACCTTCTCTAGCATGAAAGTGAAAATGTGGTGTGTCCCTGCATGATTACAGAGGGCATCACATACAGATGTTTATGAAGATTTATGCTAAGGTTTACTCTGTGCTAGAGGACCTGCAGCGCAGTGTTAGTGGGGGAAAACGCAAAATGAAATAATTCAGCCAGGATAGCAGCTTGGTTAATGGAGTCAGGTACCGTAATCACCTAAAGGATGGATGCGCACTATCACCATTTGTGACAATGACAGATGTCTCCCTGGGTTTGAGTGGATTAGGATGATGGCTGCACTCTTGTGAGCTTTCATGCTTTCTTGTGACTATCATGCTTCTATGACCCTGATGTTTTTCTTGTTTTTCACTCAGCATGTAGAAAAAGAGGAATTTGGGTGCTGATCTGCCAGGTCCCAGCATATGGGAGCCTATACTGTAGTGCCAGCTAAGCTACTGGTCAGTTGGATTTACAGTGTGGCCGTGGTGAAGTCAATGTCTCAGAGATTCATTTGCTGTGCAAATGTGATGCACAGACTGAGTGTGTGCTGAACCCACTGATCTCACTATACTGACCCTGCACATCATGTGCACACTTGTTTTTCTTTGGGGAAGATGGGATCCCTGCAGCAAATTAAGCTCTTTGCTTTAGAAAGGTTACAAGAAGTGGGAAAACATTGCCACATGAGGCCAGGTGAAAACCCCAGATTTACCAAGGGAATGCAGTTTAAGACATATTTCCAGGTCAAGTGGGATTTTATAGCTTTGGTTGCATAAGTCAGATAAATTGCAACAAATAGGTATTCTTGGCCCATGTAGTGCTTTTAAGAGCAGGATTCAGAGACAGGCCTAGTCTGCAGGACTGGTGGCATGGTAATATCATGTACATTTTTGCTAGGTGCCGATTAAGCCCATATTCAATGAATGCCCTGTTACTCTTTTAGCTTAGAGGAGACCCAAACTTGGATGCACCATCATATCTTCACTCAAGAGGGATGAGTGCTGTGTCACAGCTCATCTTATATCTCTGGCTGCACCTGTTAGCCAAGTGCATTGGACACAACTCCAGCTATTATCAGGAAGGACTCTTGCTATGTTGTGTACATGAATTGCTCTTTCAAAAGTGAGTTCAGCAAGCTCTTTCCTAGTGTTTAGCAAGAAGAGGGATGATGGGTCCTGCAATCAGCCATGCAGCCCATGTGCAACCTTTACGACTCTCATTTAACTTCATAACCACTTTACACCAGCCATAGAAAGTGATGTCACCATAAATAGTACCAATAACTTTGATGTTATGTTTGAAAAGACAGCAATAAACTGTTCCTAGGCTTATACAAGTGGTGCAGTCTCCACCAGCAGTCAGGAAGTTTTTCTGTAGTGATTGCTAAAAGAGAGGGATTTGAAGAAGCCCCAGGGCACAGTCAGACCTCCTGCTCTCATGGCAGTCCTTTATACACCCCCAGTATATTTTATACACCCCATACTCATGGGTATGGATGGGGACATGCTCCAAGCAAGATAAGAGGCCATTCTTTACAGTGTTCACATCTTCAGATTGAACCCAGCCAGGGCCACAGGTCCTGTCTGATATGAGGATGAGGACATCACTGTTTTTTCAGAGGAGGTTTTCATTTTGACCACTGTCATTGTTAAGCCTTGAGTTGGAGAGGGAGGAGGTAGAAAAGGGAGAGGTGTAGTTGTCAGAAGAAACTGGGTACTGAGATGGCAACTGGGGCCTGGACGTGGAGGGTGGCTGGAGGTGATGTATGGTCTGCGATTCGATCCCCCCAAAGTGCTTCCAGTGGGAAAGTGTCAGACAAAGAACATACACCTGCCTGTCCATGTGCCGGAGAGGTGGTCCCAGCGTCACTCTGGGGGTCTTGGGATTTTCCCCTTTGCTTTAGGCGCTGTTTTGCCAACAGCTGTGTGCAGCTGCTCCCTGCAGCCTGGCATGTGCTGGAGTGTCTGAGTGTCCGTGTCGGTGTGTCCGCGGACGTGCATCTGCCGTGGCCATCTAGTGGACACTCAGCTCGTGCTGCTCTGGGCTGGGACCGGCTTGTGCTCCATAAACCTCGCTCCTTGAAACGCCCCTGTTGGAATGCTATATCAAAGGCAGAATGAGAGATTTGTTGAAGCAAAATTTCACCATTATCAAGCCTGGAATTTTCCTTTAATAGATGAGGAATACTTGGGCAGGGAAAATATATAGTTTTTTATATTAATAAGAAAAAGTATTCCAATATCAATTTTCCTGTCTTTGTACCCTAGCTTGGAAGGTACCTGCCAAGAAAATTAGTGTTACCAGTGGAAAATTTTAGGTTTAAACAAAACAGAAACAATACACAGGAACACCGCAGATGTTTTAAAATATCCCTTTGCTAATTCAGATTTCTGAATTATGGCCAGCCTCAGGGAGATTTCTGTCTTTTGCAGACAATGTTTCAGGCACTGGTTAGGTAAACAAACGAATATGATGAATGTGGATAACAAGAATGTGTCAAGTCTCATGTCTCCTTGCAAAATGAGAGAGTTCTCCTCCTACAATTTGCTCTTCTGCATCATCAATAATCCGAAGCAGTATCAGTTGTCATTTCTGATTCAGAAGAGGAAACTGTCAAGATTATCCTTGCCAGTCTTGACTCCAAAACTTCCACTCCAAAACCCTTGCAACCTTGTAGTCAAGTACAGAGTGCCTGAACTTTTATTGCTTTGGGCAGTGGGCACTGGAGGTGAGAATTAGGTGATGATTACAGTTAGAAACATTCCCATTTATAAGGCTTTGCAATACTGCAAGACAAACCTGTCCACTTTTCTCAGTTGTCCATTTAGGATAGGCTTCCTGGAACAAGCTTCCTAGCTTTCACAAAGGGTGTTTGTGTGAAAATAAAGAGGTGTGAAACTTCTTGAGGTGTAACACATTGGTCCAAAAGACACTTCTGTACATCATGACAGCTTTGCACAAACGTGTGACATGCTTCAGTCTAAAATTAATCAGAAGGTTTTCACCACTGCCCATAAGATGTGGAAGCAAGAAACAGTCTTTTCACCATACCCTGGACTGTGCAACAGAGAACCAGATGAAAACAACTGAGAAGGAAGGTGCACAATACAGTGCAACATCAGTAAAGCATTTCACAAAGCTGAGCCAATCCACAGGGTGGGAAGGGCCAAGAGGAAATGTGGATAAACCTAGAAATCGTTTGAAGCAGACCAAATCTTACAGAGTCAGAGGAAGCTGTAGAGTAGATATCTCCAAGCAAGGACAATAAGCAGCCAAAGAATACCAAAACCACGAAAGACGTGTAAGGTGAATAAAGTTTAAGGGTGAAACCCTCTCCTGGAAAAGTGACATGCCAATAATAAATAACTGCATATTTGGATGTTGTGACTGATGTACCAACACAGCTGAAAATACCTCTGAATTACTAAAATCACCGTATAATTCAGCTCAGAATCAAGGCATGTGAAAATTTTGGTAATGCATCGATAAATTTGAAGAAATCACTGAGATCTTGTAAATGAAAGCCCCACTGATGGAGTCATGTGAATGGGGACAAAATCATGAAAACAGGACATAGGGGACAATCCTGCTGATCTGAAATGGCACGAGGGCTGCCAGTGCCATGCTGAAGCTCGTCACTCAGTGTTCCTCAGAATGAGCTTGTGACAGTGATGCTTGACTGGGATCTGATCCCAGCAATACTCAGTATTGAGCACCATTGGTTTCATTGAATTTCATGCCTCAGATGAAGATATGGTTCCTGGTATTAAAGTAAGATGGTCAGTCTTCCTGGTTTCTGTTCTGCTAAATATTCTGGGATTTCAAACTTTCATTTTTCCTAATCAAAACCAAGAGGAAGTTCCCATTAAATGACAAAAAATGGTTTTGGAAATCTCAGAATGATCTTACTGAGATGTTGATGCAATTTTGATTTTCTCATTTGGCTTTAAAGCATAGATTTTGCATGTCTTAGGCAGCTGAGATTAAAATACAGCATTCAGAAGAAAGCTATATATAATTTTGATTACACTTCCACTGGCTGGACACAGTTTTTCCTGTGTGTTTGAATCAGCATTTTTTGATTCAAGATTTTCTACCAGCTCTAGTCAAAATTGGTCTGCCAGCTGGCAAAGCTTCTGCTGCCTCCAGTATTTGCATAACACTGCCATGGAAAAGGGGGTGTTCCAGGGCAGCAGGTTTAGTGGCAGTGGGCAGTGCTGGGGCAGGCTGAGACCCGGCCAGAGAAAAGGAAGAGGAGCATGAGGCATGTGGGAATATGATAGGGGTATCAAGGCAAGAGGGAAGAGAAAGAGCAAGTGGTAAAAGCATCAGTAAAGAGGCACCTGCAGCTCTGCACCCTGTGCTCTGGGAATGGGAGGATTGCATGACCTGGAATGAGACCCTCTGCCAGCATCCTGCCAACTGCACAGCCAAGCAAACCCATGTTTCACACAGGCATGGAGGAGAGGGCAAAGAGAGGAAGCTCTGCATTCCTGAGGGTCTTTGTTTAGGCTCTGGAGGATTTGCAACCACCCGCAGTCCAGGGGTTACAGATCGGCAGTATGAAAGCGTAAATCAGACTGTTTATCATGCAGAGGAGGTGACGTGGTGAAGCAGCCTCCTTCCTTTGCCTGGTAACATTCTCTCTGATATGCACAGAGTGTCTTCTGCTGGGAAAAGCTGGGATCACAGCCAGTGGGACCATCACCCCACCCATTCCACAGAGCAGTCTGGGGGAGCAGGCTGGCTGGGCTCCTGGGAATGGCCAACGGTGGCTGTCATCAGTGCTAGCAAGACACACACCTGCCTACCCTGCTGCTCTGTCCGTACCATAATGTTTCAGTGCTGGGCAGTTCTTCTCTGCACAGGTAGAAGAGATGATATTGCCTTGCCACCTGAGCAACATCACTCTGTGGCATCAGTCTTATGGTCCCCATGGCAGAGCTGGGAGACTGGCACAGACCCCTGGTGCTCCCCACTGCAGCTTGAGCTCCCCCACAGCTACGAGTAGTGGGGACAAGAGAGGGTTAAGCTGTCAGCTCTGTAATGTTAAACAGGTGTCAAAGGCACCTCCATATATCTGCAGATTGAAATCAAATTCTTTGCAGTATAAAAAGATAAATTACCCAGGCGATTCCCGCCTCATCCCACTCATCAGGCCAGCGCCAGACGGCAAGCAATTTTTTTTTTTAATGTGCTAACGACCTAATCAAGCAATCAAGTCGGAGAAGATTGCAGAGTGACCCCGAGCATCCATCTGCCAGCGAGACCCCGACATTCATTTCCATTCTGCCGTGTACTTTCCGGGAAAGGGAGGAAAAAAAATAGAAAAGAAAAAAAAATCCTAAACAAATTAACACCCAATTTTCTGTGAGTCTAATTAGTTAAATGAGGAGGTGTTTGGGGTGTC
Organism: Illadopsis cleaveri; assembly: GCA_013399915.1. NCBI lineage: Eukaryota > Metazoa > Chordata > Aves > Passeriformes > Timaliidae > Illadopsis > Illadopsis cleaveri. The sequence continues at coordinate 385,246 of VXBB01008391.1, forward strand.
CACAGGGAGGGAGGGACTGCCTCTCGGAGAGGGGCCTGGTAACTCCATGGCATTAATTAGCGCAGGTCAATGGCGTGGTTCCCTGGGGACCAGCTGCTTTAATTTCCCGTGATATTTCAGTGCCTGAGGCCTATCGATTCAAACTGAAATTAACTTATTTTTCAATCAGGCCTGGGCTGCCCCTGGGGCTGACTCTTCCTTTGCCTCCTTCTGAATAGACCTCAAGCAATTTTTCATCTAAAGCTGATGCCTCTGCTTGGGGGGGGAAAGGGAGGGGAGCTGGGGAGGGAGGAGGGTGAGGGAGACAAGAGGAATGGAAATCAGAGAGAGAGCCCTAATAGATTTCTGTGAGTATCACCCCCTCCCTGCCATTGCTGCCCGCCTCTCTGCTCACTGCCCCCCAGGTCACAGCTCAGAGATTATTCTGCCAATTTTCTGAGAAGATGAGGGGTTTTTCAAACTGGGAATTCGGAGCAAAGAGCAGCTTCCCCCTTCTTTCGAGCATCCACCCCCATCCCAGCCCTCCCTGCAGGCACTGCTGCCTGCAGCCCTGTACTGCTGCTCAGATACACAGCAAATAATAAAATAAAATCCCAGGCATGAGAGCCAAAACCCACTAGAAAAAATATGTTGCGATGGTAAATTAATTACATCCTGTGGAGAGGGATGGGACCTGCTTTCACACTTGGCCCTCACCACTCCTTCAAGGGAGGGAGGGAGGGAGAGGTACCCAATGTCTGTTGCATGGGGGAAGAGGTTGTGTTGCCTTTGGGATAAATATCCACCCATCTGCTTCCACAGTGTTGCAGAAGTAAATGCATGTTCCCATATGGGAAGGGACCTGGCATGCCTTCTCCATGTCCCTCCTTGTCGCCTGCTCCAGGTTTGGTTCCAGAACCGCCGGGCCAAATGGCGGAAGAGGGAGAAGTGCTGGGGCAGGAGCAGTGTGATGGCTGAGTACGGGCTCTACGGTGCCATGGTGCGTCACTCCATCCCGCTGCCTGAATCCATCCTCAAGTCTGCCAAGGATGGCATCATGGAGTCCTGTGCCCCTTGGCTCCTGGGTAAGAGAGCAGCCAACTTCATGGGGAATGGCAAATGGGTAGAGACAGGGGCATGCAAGGAAGAAATCAGTTGTGTTGAAAATAGGTGAAGGGCAGCAGGGCAAGGTCCCCCCATCCTGCCGCCCTTGATGCCTCCAGCAAACCCTTGTCAATAGGGTTTGACCACTTACCCCAAATTCCTGCTGGATCTTGCATCATGACCTGCAGAATCTGTCTGGGACACAAATTTACCTACATGCTCAGGCTGGTGCTAACCTTCACTTCCCATGGCTCAAGCATCCTTCATGCCCAGCTCTGGAGCAGGGGCTCCAATCCTTGCCCAAGGCAGGAGGTCATCCTAGTCTCACTCTTCCAGCCCTGTGATGCTGGATAGGGTGCTGGGACTCCCAAATGCTCTGTCTTTGCCCAAGTTTCATTGGTTTTCTGTGCAGACATGGAGGTAGCAGCTACCCTGTCACACTCCTGCTCTTTGCTTCCCTCTTTCTGGCCTTCCAGGCTGGTTCTGCCCCAAAATTAGTGTCTGGCATCTTGACGATGGGCTGTCCTGTCCTTCAGTCTGTGTGAAATGGAGAGAGGCAGAAGGGTGGTTGTGGTTTGATACAGAAATAGAAATATCCCTCCTAATGAGGGATCTCCCTCCCCAGCAACTATGCTGCTGTCTGAGACCCTCATCCCCATGCAGGAACAAGTTAGCTTCAGGTTCAGAGAGAGAAATGAAGGGGAGAGTAATTATACACCTTTGGGACCAGCGACAGTCCACAGATGCTAGGCTGCCCCAGCAGGCAGCTGCCTTGCCTGGGCTGCCCTCACGCGTGGGCCAGAGCGAGTGGCTCGCCGTGACTGCTGTGTGAAGTGAGGGTTTCTGCTTTTCCTTAATTCTGGCCTCTCTTTATCTTTGCTGTTTTCAGTTCAAGATGGCTTTCCCATGCCCAGGCGCTTTTCTAAACCCGAATACCAACAATTCTTTTTAGGGATGCACAAAAAGTCTCTGGAGGCAGCGGCTGAGGCGGGGAGGAAGACAGAGGTGGAGCGCCAGGCCCTGCCCAAGCTTGACAAAGGTGACAAAGAAGAAAGGGGTCCTGATCCCAAAACCACCATTTCCCAGGAGGAACTGAGAGAAAACAGCATTGCTGCCCTCAGGGCCAAAGCTCAGGAGCACAGCACCAAAGTCCTGGGGACCATTGCCGGGGACACCCCAGCCCCAGGCAGGAAGCCGGAGATAGGGGAGGAGACGGCGGCGGCAGAAGATGAGAGACAGACAGAGAAGTTGAACTCATCGCAGAAGGAGGAGAAGTTGATCTAGGGGGAAGAGAGGTGGCAGAAGCCAGCCCTGACAGACATTGTGTCCTCTGGGGACCACGTTCCCCCTTGGACTGCCAGGTCTCCCTGGCCACCCCTGCCAGGGAGAGGGGCCCTAGTCCCTGTGTTTGGGGCTGCCTGGCAGGGGTGCCCACTGCCTGCTTCCCTTGAGCATACTCCTGCCCCTCGCTCCTCCACCCCACCAGGCCTTCCTCACTCTCCCACCCCTTCCTTTTGGGGGACTGGGATGTGTCACATCATCACCGCCACCAATGACACTAAGGTTCTGGTCCCTTCAGCCTCACGACTGGCTCTGGGGCTTTCTCCTTCTGCTGCAGCCCCAAGCCCCATTTGCCATACTGAAGCAAGCCTGTTCCCTGCTGCCATGCCTCTCCTTGGTGCACATCTCTGCCCAGTGCTGCCCAGGGCCCTTCCCCTTGCACCCTGTCCCACTGTGCCCCAGGCAGACATGCCACCTTCTGCTGGTCATCACCTCTGCCTGTGGCCCAGGCTTCAGCAGAACAAGCCCATGGCAATGCTTGCATGAAATGATGACTATCCATCTAGGGTGGTTTGCAGCTTCCACCCATCTCTCCCTGCCCAGCACTGAGTTCTGCTGGGAAAGGACTGCAGCTTAAGAGAAGTTACGTTTTGCTTCTCTTTGGCAGGGAGAGGCAGGTTTAGCGCACAGGCACGACATCCTGGTCCCACCCTGAGCTGATCCCAGCCCATTTCACTGGCTCCTGCAGGGCTGGGCAGTTGGGTCTGACTCTGCCCTAAACACCAAAACCCTACACCCCTGCAGAGGGGATGAATGGTGAATTTATTTATTGAATACATTATTCCAGGTGAGACAACAACATCCACCTAATGTATTTATTGAATTAAATTTGTCCAGCTCACCCTCTGAGTGTTAAAGGGAATGACAGCCATGCACATCCACCCTGATACACCGTGTAACGTGTACATACATCCCATAGGAGCACATGCAGACCCACACGGCCAAACTCACTCCATGGTACCATCACCTTCCTATCCCAGTAAAGCACTATTCTCCCTCCGAAAGCCATAGGACAGTGACTTCCAGGTGACCCTTTCTGTCCTGCTTTCAGCTGTGAGCACCCTTCCCCAGAGCTGCAGTTTCTTCCATCAAAGGGTTAAGT
>VXBB01008394.1:0-13278 GCA_013399915.1 Illadopsis cleaveri
TTCGCCCTAAACCAGGACAGCCATGCACAAAAATAACTTCTGACGATTCTGGTGTTTAATTATGCTCACTAGTTTTAATATTTACCCACTTTAAAATAAGCTAAAAGTTTTTAAGGGTGTCTTTTTGAAATTGGTGTAAAATCATGTTAACTACAGATTCCAAAGAGGAATGTTGTTAAGTACACTGATGATGCATTTGCAAAAATTAGTAACGTGACAAAATTGAAATCATAAGCTAAATGTGACCTTGTCTCTTAAGCGTTTGTTTTTACTAAGCTTTAAACTCAATGCCTGGCACAATGGGGATCCAGCTATAAGATATCATTTGACGTTACTTGTGGATCATTCTTTTGATTATTGTTAACCTGTTTATGTTGGGGAACTTTCCCAATAGATATTAATAGAGGTTTGTTTTTAAGGTATAGCAGGGAAACTATGGGAACTGACAGTGGTAAGAACATAGATTTTTAAGCTCCAGGCAGTGGCTTGAAGCCTCTGGGAAAGCCAACTACAGAATTCTCTCACACTGGCCAGGGAAATCGTAAGGAGGAATTAAAACAATCCTTGGAAAATAAAAGACCGTTAGAAGCTGATGTTTTTCTAACTTGTTGTTTACTTGTCAGAAGCGGTTGAGAGGTGTTGCTCTAAATGACCAATCATATTGACTGTACTGCAACACTGTATAAAAGAGTCTATCTTTCAATAAATCTTTGCTATAAACCCTCCGAAGAACCGGAATTCTATGTAATGTTATTAGAGCCGTCCCAAATTGCAACAGTAGGAAACCCTCCCAACCAGGACCTTGGCTCTGGCCTGGCCATGGCTCTGGCTGACAGGGAAGAATGCCATCAAACCCAGGTGTTTCTGTCCTAAAAGCTGAACCTTTTTCAAGGTAAGCTTGGAGATTTGTTCAGAAAAGTCTTTCCAAGTCCTTGCTAGGAAAAGAGGCTCTCCAGCTATGGGAAACCCTGGGGGATGGTAAGCACATAGACAGTTGCAAGTAATTTTGTTTAGTAGTGCTTATTGTTTTGATGGATGTGTTGATTTACTGTTCATAATAAGATAAGTGCATATTATGCTAAACACCCTTCTGAATTCAACAGGTTAAATTATGCTCATGTTATAGTTGTTAAGACTGAAAACAGATGTGAGTACTGATAACCTGTTCAGCTACAACACCAAACAAAGCTTATTTGCCTTAATATAAACACATCTAATTAGTATTATACAGTAAAATGACAAATATGCATTGTGATTGACTAGTGCTCACCAGGTCAAGGCATGCATGAGCATTGAAACCCTTTAAATAACTCTCTCTGACCCATCATTCACTGATATTTATAATAATTTTATTCATATTCACAGTGACGCTTTAAAAAGTTGTTGTGCCCCAGCCTGACAGCCAGGATCAGTTCTGGGTGTAAGCTTAGGGCTTCTTGGATAATTGTCCAAGATACCATAATCCACTGAATTTTTATCAGTGAAACTGATAAACAAAATTTTGCTCTGTATTACTCTCAGCAACACAACCTATTTACAAGGTTGTAGGCGACTATCACCAACTCACCACAAACAAACCTGCTGACACAAGTAAAGCATGTCTTTGAAAACAGAGGTGGGAGATGTGTGATGAGATCCCACAGAGTAGGGTAGCCAAAGCTCTGTACACTTTAAATCATCTTGCAATGTTTGCAAATATTGCAAATATTGCACAATATTGCAAAACTCCAAAACCCTGTCATCTTAAATAATTTATTTGTCATTACAGTCCTCTAGTGATGTCCAGTTACCTAAACCTAAGGTATTGGTACGGNAAAACAGAGGTGGGAGATGTGTGATGAGATCCCACAGAGTAGGGTAGCCAAAGCTCTGTACACTTTAAATCATCTTGCAATGTTTGCAAATATTGCAAATATTGCACAATATTGCAAAACTCCAAAACCCTGTCATCTTAAATAATTTATTTGTCATTACAGTCCTCTAGTGATGTCCAGTTACCTAAACCTAAGGTATTGGTACGGGACCTTGTTACTTGGGAGCATGGCTGTTGCTGTCTATTCAAGTTGTAGAGTTACAGGGGCTGTTCTGTACCCTCTTTGTTTTGTCTAAGTTTGTGGTTTTGTCCCAAAAGTTGTTTGCTCCCCGGAGCTGTCAGTTATGCAAACCCCAACCCTTTTTCTTGAATGTTCTAAGTCAATCTTTTTACTGGACCAATTTCTGCCAGAACCTGGTTCGGGGGTTCTCCTAATCCCCGGTGTTCCATTTGTCCATATATTGTTTTCCTTCCACTGGTTTTCGTATTAGTTCCTAAAGTCCTTGTTTACCTCCCGTACCCTCCCTCTATTGGTCAGAAGCTGTTACTTGCCCCTTGAGTCCTCCCGATTCATAACCTGCTGTGCCCGGCGCTCAGAGTCGGTCTGTCACTGACTGTTCAGAAGAGTAAACCATTCCGGATCACACACAGACTGCCCCTCTCTCACTCCTTGCTTCCAACCTGCACCTAGCAAAGAAAATCCAGCTGTAGAGCTGGACTTTTATACAGGAGCAGACTTTTATACACTTACCTGAGGGCAGAGACAAGAACTTGGACCAATCAGGACATGGATTAGAAAAACAACCAATCAACAAACGGATCCAAAATACACCAATGGGAGAACAGAGAAACTAGGAACTGCTGAACAACAAATCAGGGAGGAACAATCTACATACTGCAGCAAAGACTTATGGGAGTGTTTCAGTTACCTCGCCACGACTCAGGGAAGTCACTTGGAAAGACCTTCCAGAGGGCAAGGCTTGCCATGTTGAAAACAGCTCATATGCTGCACACTTTCTAAGGGAGAATGCTCTCCTTTGTGGCAGCCTGAGGGGCTACTACAAGTATAGATTAAGATTTGATGTAATTTACCACCACGTGGATGATGGAATACATGTCAAGTTACTCTTCTTAATTCCCAGGTAGGTAACCATGGAATTTATGTCCAAACTCCAGAGAAAAGCCCCTGCACATTTCCAGGGGGTATGTAGCAGGCTTCTACCTCCATGAAAATTTGTGTAGCCTTTATTGTTGTAAATGTACTGTCCTTCAGTCAGGAATTTCTAGCTTATCTCCCCACATCTGTTCTCATGGCCAGTTGTTTATTGGGAGTTCTACTCCTGGCACCAGAGAGAGAAATAACTCACTAGCTTGTGGCAATTTACTAGTCAGAGAGCTTGCCTGGGTTATCTCATCACTTAACATGGAGGGCAGATTTCCAGAGCTGACACACCAGCTACAGATAAGCTCTTCTGTGGTAGGGGGGATGTCCTGCCACACTCTGGTAGGGGTAGCATGTGCAGGAAGACTCTGGCCTTACTTCTGCCCACATAAGATGATGCTTACTGGCTGCTCTACCCAAAGATCCACTCCTGGCAGAGACGGCTCCTCTGTCACCACCAGCCCACCCATTCCTGCCCATAGGCAAGCTCCTATCTACGATTGAGAGAGAGAAGGGGGAGACTGACTGGTGGTCAGAATCTGTTTTCACTGTGATTTCCAAAAGCTTATATACTAGTCTAGGAAGGCTAGTAATTTTTTACTACAATCATTAGGTTAAACATCACACACACAAACTTACACATTTTACAACATCTCTTGCTTGCAGAAGTGGATTCAATCTTCTTTTCCTGTCACCAATCTTGATGCAATCTTCTTGTAATCTTCAAAGGTCTGTTTGTTCTTGCAAAGACATCTTGGTTATCAAACTGCTTATGCTAATTAAATCCACAGTACCCTCTGTCCTGTGTACCCCAATATCTCCTACAAGTTCCCATTTCTGGCTTAAAAAAATCACTCTTAGCTTTTGGTATCTCTGAACCTTACTCAGAGATGGATCTGCCATTCTCCTGCAAAACACAACACCCAAGTTACATTGAATCTCTCATGTATGGCCCAACCATATCTTACAAGTAATGCCTCCTATGCTGTATCCTGTCCAAACAGCACAGAAGGCATTACTTTCAGAGTAAATTTAAAGCAATGGACACTTGCCAGAAGTGCATGGACTGCTCAGCCGATGGCAAAAATTTAATTTCTGGGTGGCAGAGTTCCTCACCAGCACTCACCTCCTCAGGCTACACAGCTGCCCAGTGGTCCCTTTAATGTGTGCTCACTCCAGCCTACAGCATGGCGCTGCAGGTCCTGGCAGCAGCCCGCCACCAAGTGCCACTGGCAGATTGGGTGCACCCTGGGACACTAACCACAGCAACTCCTGAAGCTGCAGGGTCCAGAGTTAACACTCCACCACTTCTGCATGGTGTTGGTCCAGAGAGCAGGGGTGGCCAACAGAGCCAGTCTCATGCTGCACAGGCTCTGTGCAGCCTAGCCCCAGCTTCCTGCAGCAGCTTGCCCTGCTGAGCAGTGCAGCCACATCACTCCTCAGTGAACTGCCATGTCATTGTTGCAGTGCCTCCAAACCCGACCTCCTGAAGAATCTTATTGGGAGGCTGGTGCTATAACACCACTTTGTGCAGCTTTTGACAAGCTTGCACAGGACTGATGTTACTACTTGGTCACCTGGCTGGCACAAACCTGCATTATGCCTCCCACACACAAGGCTCAGTGCTGTGCCACTCCCAGCTCCCTGCACTCCACAAGGATATAGCTTCTCTGTTCCTCCACTGCCATCATGCTAAGCTCTGGCTCAAGGCAGCAGCTAGCACAGCCCCAGAAACATCCACCCAGTGTTGTACAGGGATAGTAGCAGCAAAAGATAAGGTCAAACCTTTCTTCTGATGTCCATCATCCCAAATCAAAGACTATGGCAAGGTTCTCTCAGTCAGACATTGCAGCCGTTCACTTCATAATCTCACTGAAACTGAAAGAAGCTGATCAACAGTTAACTCATGAAAGCATAAGTTAACTCTTAAGAGTCAGCAAATATTAATCACAAGCCTAAGAAGCAGGATGTGCCTTAGCCTTGTCAAGATAAGAGAAACAGAATGCACCTTGTCAAGAGGAACAAAACCTACTGGCAGCAGGAAATGCTGAACCAGCCAGTGAAGGACCGCACATGCTTCAGAAAGAAAGGTGAAAAGTGCAAAGTGAGGAAGACTGCCAGCCTTCAGTAGAACAACCCCTGAGGAAGACTCGGAGCCTTCCTCAGTGCGACCACCAGAGTACACTGCACTTGCATGTCACATACTGCAGGGGGGAAATGGGCCAGTATAATAATAACAGAACCAATACAATTCCAACAGAAGCCATTTATTGTTTATGTTACATGCCAGATATAGATTCTAGGTCTACTGTCCACATGGGCACACATCTCAGGTTGGCCAAGCTACTTCTTCATAAGGCAGGCACATATCCTTCAGAACATCCAATTGGTCAAGCGTCCATCCTCACGTTGTGATTCCCCTATCTAGGGTTTACATTTTCTGCAGACGGTTTCTCAGGCTCTCTTCTTACTTTTGATCCTGTTGTTTTCTCAGTAACCTTGATGAATTCCTGAGAGCTCTAACAACAAAAATATTACCAAAAGGTGGCTTGATAAGATTACTCACAACCAGTTTGGCTGGTGCATCAGAATGGCCTGTTACACAGATACATTGCTACAACATATACTAATGATATTAATGATTTCTTAGAAGTAATTTGCATAACCACCCCTATCCCAAGGAATGTAATTAATATGCATGACATTTAGCCATATATTGTGCTGTGTAAAAGTGCTGGGTGCACGTTAGGAGGAGTGATCCCCCACGTATCTGGCGCCAAATAAAGCAAATACCCACCTCACTGAGTCAGCCTCTGAGATGACTCTCAGCTCAGCGTTGGAGCGAATCAAAACAAGAGACCTGTCCCACAGTGTTCTCCTGGGCTACACCAATTCTGCAACCCTGAAGAAATCCAGCTATTGCTTGAAGGCATGGCCTTACTTTCCCCTGCTTCAGCTGCCCCTGCCTTCCCTCCTGGGCTGGCACAAGCCTCTGCATGGACTTTCTTGTGAGCCAGACCTGAAGAACAACCCCTCAGAAAATTAATTCAACAGGAGAAAAGCAGACCTCCTTTTCAGCTGGCTCAGCTCCCTGGTTCTGCTTTTTATGCAACGGCACAAACCTGTGCCTGTGTTATAAGTAACTGCGGAATTACTGGCTTTTGCTCTTATGTGTTGACTTTTGCAAATTATTATTAATCACAACAATTTTGATGTAGTACTATTTGTAACTCTTTTAACTACTTCAGTATAGTATAATCTGTCAACGTTTGTATGCATATAAATAGTAGTGTGGTACATACAGATATATTAGTTTAGGTTTTAGCAAAACATGTTACCTTTTTGCAGAAGGCTTTCATTTTGTAACTAGCTGACAATTATGAGAATAACTTAGAAATAGCTGAAACTGTCTGCATGATTAGATAGCATTGAATGAACCACACAGATAACATTGGGAAAAGGATGTAGAAAAACTCCTGTTATGGGTTCTGCATTCCCTGTCTGTCGTTGTGAGGAAGTGGCATATACATTGTAAGGAAACAACACACACGACTCCCCAAAATAAAAGGTACACTATTAAACAACGGGCCAAGGGTCAAACAAAGCTGGAAGAATTCCCAGAACAAGTAAAAGGAGTAGTAATATTTGAACATGCATAACCTTATGAATAGGTAGGTAACCAGTGTACCAAAAAAAGTATGTAAGAAAATTGTTTTAAGCCAACGGTGTGCTTCTGGCATTTAGCCAAGGCATCCCAGCGCCGGATGTTTTCCCTTTTATCCTTTATTAAACCCTTAAAAACTTTTAAAGAGTGAGTCGTGTTTCTCATACCTGGGACGGACCACAACAAACACCTCATCGGGAAGGGGGTGCCCCCTTCTCCTAGCTCTGACCTAAGCATACAGAGGATGGAGTGGCCAGGTAACCCTTGACAGAGGTGCAAATTACAGAACGAGCTTGCCACATTTGCTGCCTTTTTAGCCTCTGCAGTACACCGTGGCACGGTTCCCTCCACCCCTACGAGGCTCGGGAGGCGTCAGCCCAGCCAGATGAGTAGGAAAACCGCAGGGCAGAGCCGCCGCCATAACAGACCCGCGGCGGGTGTGACACTGCATTACCATGTGACCCCGAAACGGTGGGTCACGTGACTGGTGCCCACGCTGGAGCGCTCGCTGGCCGGTGCGCGCGCAGCGGCTGCTATGGGGTCGGTGTTGCTGCTCCCGCTGCTGCTGCTCCTCCTGCCGTCGCCGTCCGCCCGTGCCGCTCCCGGTGGGTGTTTCGAGCCGGATCCTTCTTCCAGTCCTCCCTGCTCCTCGGGTCGGACCCCTCTGTCTGGCCTTCTTCCTTGGCCAGAGCCCCGGCCCTCCCATGGACGGAACACTCAACTAGCTTTTCCAGGCCCCCGGCAGGATCCCGAACTAGCCTCGCTGCGCCGAAGCCCTCAGCCAGCCTGGGGAGCACCGGGAGGGCGCTCCGAGTTCCCCTGGGCCCCTGTTTCCAGGCTGGGTTGTACCTTACGGGGTGACAAGGCCTGTTATCGGTTTTCCCTGTACTGATGACGCCCCCTCCAGCTGCCCGGGTCATGCGGCCCGGCCTGGAGGAGCGGCTCTTCCCGCAGGTGAGGGACCACTTCAGCTTCGAGAGCTGCGGCAACGAGACCTTCCCGCAGCGGTACCTGGTGTCGGGTAGGTCCTGTGGGTGCTGTGGCTTCGGGATGGATTCCTTTTTGCTTAAGCTTTAACTGCCTCTGTTCCGAGGTGCAGAGCAGGAGCTAGAGCACTGGGCAGCCAAGAATCAGCATTAGGAAAGAGCCAACCCTATACGAGCCAAGCATTCCCCAGCATTATCCTCCTCTCCTTTTCCTTTTCATCCACTTTTTGCAAAGGCGTGTACCTACAGGACAAGGGAGCCTGGCTTTAAATTGAAAGAGAGTAGGCTTAGATTGCATATTAGGAAGGAATTCTTCCCTGTGAGGATGGGGAGGCCCTGGCACAGGTTGCCCACAGAAACTGTGGCTGCCCCATCCCTGGAAGTGTTCAAGGCCACATTGCCCGGGGCTTGGAGCAACCTGGTCTAGGTGGAGGTGTCTCTGCCCATGGCAGGGGGCTTGAACTGGATGGCCTTTAAGGTCCTTTCCAGCACAACCAATCTGGAATTCACTCCTTGTCTTCTGTTCTGGCTGTGTGGTGCAGAGGGGATCATGGGGACTGGCCTCTCTGGAGCAAGAGCAGACTAGAAGCAGGAGCTGTGTTAGGCTTGCACTGGAGCTGGCTCTGTGTGTGTGTGTCTTCAGTTGATGCCAGCATCTCTTACAAGTGCATATAATTCAGTGCTCTGAATGCATGAGGGAAAAAAAATAGTGACTGAAATGTTGCACTGCATGCCAGTCATTTTTAGGAGTGAAGGTCCACTCTTGGGTTAGTGATTTGCATTATTGAAAATTGTGCAGCTGTAAATAGCTTAATACATGCCAAACAATGAGCACTGCCAGCAAGGAGCCAGCTGTGTCTTCCTTTTGTGTCACTGACAGTAAAAGAGAAAAGGCATTTCTAAATAGCATGTGACTAAAAAGACAGCAATTTCCATAACCAGTGTCACATGTTTTTCAGCCCTGCCTATACAGAGGAGTTTGGGGAGCAATTTGCAGTGAGAGAGGAAAGTTGGACTTGGTAATAGTAACAGACTATTACCTAATAGTGACAACTAATAGTGAGCACAGCCCAGCTTGGTGCCCACCTGCTGGTGCCTCCCAGCTGCATTGGGGTCTTCAGATGCTGCAGCTTGCCTTCACATCACCTGTTGTTCAGCCAAGTCATCTGTTTCACCAGGCAAGAATTCATGGGTCAGTTCAAGCCAAAAATAAGGTCACACCAGTGAATTTTGAGAGCATACCAAGGCTGCAGTTCTGCTGGTTTATGGAGAGTTTTTTACTCAAAATTCCTGTAATTCCTTTTCCCTCTACTGTTTTTTGTGTAGTATGAGACTTTTCAGATTATCAGCAAGAAAATGAAGAGTAATTTCACAGCAGGGAATCTGATACTCTTGAGTTTAGCTGGCAATTCCCCAGGATTTCAGTCTAAAAATAGATACCTTCTGTCTGTTTTTGTTTTGGCTTCTGTGATGGTTGTTTACTCCAGGAGCCATGAAGCATATCAGGAGAAGAGCCAGAGGAAAGAGAGCACTGAGCACTCCAGTTACCTACCCAATAACTAAAGCAAATGCAGCACAAAGAGTCTGTTGGCCTGTTTGTTAATGAAGAGGAGCAGCTTCACTAATGAGAGGTTTCAAATCCCATTTCAAGCCAAATCTGGCTTTGACAGTTCTGTGCTGAGAATGCCAGGAATTAAATTTGGGCCTCTCTGTTCATGGAAACAGCCTCATGTGACAGCAGCGTCCATGGGACAACTGCTGTGCAGAGTCTCTTTGGATGATGTGTTGAAATCAACACTTAACTGACAGTCTGAGGTTTGTCATTGAAGAAAACTATTTATTATCCCTCTTAATTTCTGTGCAATTTATGCCTAAGATAAAATCAAAAAGTCAGCAAGCGTTAGATCAGCTGTTTGTTAGATAAGCCAGTGTTGGCATCACTGCTCAGCTTGTCCTGCCAGGCTCAATTTGCCTTCAGTTATAAAGTGGTCTGAGGATGAAGCACATCATCTTCATGTATCATCATCATGTATACGCACACACACATATGCCCGAACATGTTGCTGTGCATAATTAGGGTTTTTCAAAGTTGTATATGTTTCTTGTTTATTTGTTTGTGTTGGTAGATCCCTTTCAACCCCCCATCCCTAATACCCTGTGGTAATCACCCTGAGGAAAACATTGTCAATCACGCTGAAAGACCTAAAAGATGTTCTCCCATTTGACCAGGTGCTCAAGTACCCACCTTTCCGATTGTTGTGTTAAATATCTCTGTTCCAAGCCACGCCCTCCAATCTCCCCCATTGGTCCGAAGTTCTCCCCTGCCCAGGGTACGCCCTGAGTACTTAGGGGGAGAACAGAGGCAAAAAAGTCACTCTGGCTCAAGATTTTCCCTGAAATAAAACCTCTTCAAACCACGCCAAGAGTCCGCTCTTCCTTCCATGCCTCAGACCACGCTACAAGCTTGAGATTGAAACCCACCAAGCCTTCCTTTTATGGTGGTCCAAGAGCTACTGCTGGCCGGTGAGCAGCTCAGGACAAGTACATACGAACATACATCAGCATATTCTGGGCTCCACCCCACAGTGTGGGCAGCAGGTGTGTGGGGGGATTCTGTCCCTCTGCTCTGCTCAAGTGAGACCCCATGGGTTGAACTGCCTCCAGGCCCAGGGACCTCAACACAAGATGGGTGTGGGGCTGCTGGAGTGAGTCCAGAGGAAGCCCCAGAGATGATCTGAGAGCTGGTATAGCAGAGCATCTCACCCTCTCCCTTGAGCTCCCGAATCTGTTGTTTGTTAGCCAGTCAGGTAACTCAAACAGAACAAGCGGTGTTGTGGGTGTTTTTGGGTCATGGGGTTAACAATGGTCTGGTATTTCCCAACTGCCAGTGGATACCTTACTGCTGAAGTGAGATCTGACAAGATAAGCTGGATTTTGACTGACTGGTAGCCATTCACTTTACAACTATAAAAGCCACCCCAAACTTCCACAAAGAAGAAATCTGCTATAGATTCTGCTTCACAAAGCAGAAATCTGCTAGAGTATATATATTTTTTCTGGAAATATGTGGAGTTTCTCCTGTGAGCAGGGATACCTGCTTCATGGTTACTCCCCAGGGTTTGAGTGACGGAATCTCTATATGTTGTCGCCATTTCGGTGGTAAATTACTTGTGACTCCCAATCAATACTATTTCTTTTGCCAGTTTTAATATAAATACCTTGATATAGTGCACTGTTTTATGGTTTACTGTTATTGACTGGTAGTTCTTTAGTTTTATACTGTATAGTGGGTAATTCGGATTAAGATCTTTTGACTATTGTCTCTTGTCTGTTTAATAAATAATTCATTTTTATAAGTAGATCTGATTTGCTGTCATTAGAACTGTAAGCCAGAATGATTCTTTAAATTTGAAGTGTTGCCAAAATTTGAGGTTAAGGCAGGGCTTATCTGAAGCTTTCCCTTGTCTTGTGACAGGGGCTCTTGGGGCTTCTTTGCTCTGGAGACAAGCTTGTAGGGTGGGTTTGTTCAGCCTAGAGAAGAGAAGGCTCTGGGCATACCTTACTGTGGCCTTTCGATACTTGAAGAAGGTTTATGAAAAAGACTGGGAGTGGCTCTTTACCAAATCCAGTAGTGATAGGACAGGAGCAATGGTTTGAAGCTGACAGATGGTAAATTTGCATTGGACATAAGGAAGGTGGGGAGGCCCTGGCACAGGTTGCCCACAGAAATTGTGGCTGCCCCATCCGTGAAAGTGTTCAAGGCCACAGTTCACAGAGCTTGGAGCAACCTGGTCTAGTTGGAGGTGTCTCTGCCCATGGCAGGGGGCTTGAACTGGATGGTCTTTGAAGGTCCCCCCCCAACTCAAACCATCCTATGATATGTAGTTTACAACCTTATACATCACAGAAGGAACATCAGAAAGATGCAGACAATTCCCTAACGTCACTTTTGTGCGAAAATTGAGCTGTGCAAGCGTTTTGGAGGGTGTTGGGCTAAAAAGGGTATATAAATGGGAAATAGCTCTTTTGGGAGGCAGCTGTCTGCAAAGGACTTGGAGAACTTGAGATTTTAGGTATTTTTCAGGCAGAAGTGAAGTTTCCAGGCCATGAAAAGGAAGCTCTTATTTACCTCCACCCAAATGAGACATTTCTGGAGCCTGACCTTTCTAACACCTTTGTGTCCCAGGTCAGGACTCAGAAATCAGCCTGGTCACAGACTTGTCCCTGGTTAAGCTCCTGCCCAAAGTCACCAAAAATTGGCTCATTTCATGCACATGTTTTTGTTGTGTTTTTGGGGGTCTTACGTGTTTTTAGTGGATTTTGATATTTTTATTTTTAATTTCTTTCTTTCTTTCAATTGCCTCAGCAAAGTTCTGGAAGAAGGGATTTGGACCCATCTTTTTCTATGCTGGCAATGAAGGTGACATCTGGACTTTTGCTCAGAACTCTGACTTCATATTTGAATTAGCAGAGGAACAGCGAGCACTTGTCATTTTTGCTGAACATGTGAGTATTTTAGTCATTATGTGTCCTTTAGAGTCAGTTCAGTGTTACCAAATCCTGCTTTCTGCAGGTCTGGAATAATGGTACCATTTCTTGCCATGGAGCTGAGTCAGACCTGCTATAAGCTTTCTCCCCATGACAGCAGATCTTTACATAATCATGGCTTTTGAATAATTTACTAGTATACCTTCCAGCACTCCAGGACACAGACTGGTGTTTCAGTACAGCCTATGCCATGAATGATTTGCTTTTGTAAGTAGTTTCTACAGGCCTTAAACTCAGTCTTGGAGTAGAGAGATACTTTGTTTGGATGATATTTAATCTCTCTACCCTGCAAAATTCCAAGCCAGCCTTTCTCACACTAGCCTGTCAAATCTACTGTCTATCATCTTAGGCATGAAGAGATTATCCTGTTCCCTTTTGTGGTTGGGGACTTCAGGAGAGATACACATGCTGAGAACCCACTTGACAGCCACTGAAGCAGCTGTCGTGTACTGGCCATCCACTCCATGATCTGTTCTGAAGGCGTCTGTGTATCAGGTGCAGGAGACAAGGCACTTACTCAGTTGTGGACAAGTTAGAGGACACCTCATGCTCTGTTATCTCTTTGTATTAGTGCACACTTAGCCCAGCTCTATGATGAAAGCAGAGAAGACCCAGATCAGCATTGCCAGAATGTATGTCTTTCGTTTCAGAGGTACTATGGGAAGTCTCTTCCCTTTGGACTTGAGTCAACACAGCTGAAGAAGACTGCTCTGCTCACTGTGGAACAAGCCCTTGCTGACTATGCAGTGCTCATTACTGAGCTTAAGAAGCAGTTTGGTGCTGCAGACTGCCCTGTCATCGCTTTTGGAGGCAGGTAAGGGTTGTGTGGGCTCCTTCACTTCTCTGCATCCTTTCCCAGCCAAAGTTATGCTTCTGTAGATCTCTTTTGCCCTCGAGGAAGTTCTCAATGCAGAGCTTTAAGCTGTCCTTTTGAGAGTAGATGTGCCTGTGCCTCAGCTCCCATGAGCTCATCACCAGGTCCCACTCTTCTTTCCTATCAGATTAGTGTCCATTTGTGGTTGCTTTGGAGAAGCACCCCTGACTGGACATTTCTAAACTTCTTCAGTGTCTGAATCATGCAGAACTGAGGAAAAAAAAAAAAAAA
>VXBB01008394.1:22800-41648 GCA_013399915.1 Illadopsis cleaveri
GATGTTTGGTTTTTTTGAGGTTGGGTTTTTTGTTTTCTTTTAAAAATTTTTGGGGGTTTTTTTTCCCTGCCAATTTTTCCAGGTTTTGAATCCCACTGGGTCCTATATGCTCTACTCTGCCCTCCTGCATGAGAGCTTGCCTGGGGAGCCTGCCTTGCCGAACATAGCAGTCCTGCCAGGGAAGGGGCCTGCAGGCATGAGCAGGAGCAGCCATCAGGGCACTGGCAAAGACAGGCAGTACCAACCTCCTCTGCTCACTGTTTCAGCTGAGACCAGTTCTGTTCAGCAGGTGCTGATTGCTCCAGGCTCCCCATGGAGGTATTAATGGTTCCCTGAGGGGCAGAGCATGATCTGTGGGCCACATGAGGCTGTGACACTGCTCAAGGAGGCTGTGTCACGATCCGCTAATGCAAGCGGCGGTCATGATGGTTCATTTACTGATCTCAGAGTGCAAAACAACACAGAGGGGATTTCAGTCTTAATCAAAACAAATGCACCTTTATTAAGTGCCAACAGCAAATGCGATAGAAGGATTTGAAGGGAAATAAAGGATAGCGAGAAAAGAGAAAGAGAGGGTGGGTGATAGCTACCAACGGAGAGACAAAATCCTCGTGGTCCGGCCAATAGATCCGTCTTCTTCCGTGGGGAGATCACAAAGTCTTTGGTTAACTCAGGGGTCTTTACAGTCCTTTCCAAAGTGACTGGCAGTTGGCCAAAAGGTGAGGAGGTCGTTACAGTGTGTTCCTTTTGAGAGAGTGAGAACAGATACAGCCGTCAGCAAGTGCAGTGTTAACGAGAACAGGTACAGCCGTCAGCAAGTGCAGTCCATTCACCGTGACTTGCCAATTGTTTCTGCCCAGGTTCTGATGGAAATGTTTGCTAGTTTTTTCCATCAAACACACCTACAGGCAACACTTGGCAGATATCCCACCTCAGCCAGGCCAGAACTCCTGTGTTGGGTTTTAGAGTCCTTTAGGGGTTTCAGTCTCTGTCCTTGACGATGGTTGTGAGGCAGATGAGGGATCTTTGGACCATCTCTTACAGGCTGTGCCTGAACATTCTGTTCACATGTGTAAATTTAGATATAACGTATCCTTTCCACTAAAAACCTCATCTTATGTTACAGCATTTTCTTACTCCTGAGTGAAACAAGATGCTGAAGCTTGGTGTTACTTTCCTCTGTTGAAGTTTGTGTCTTTCATTTTCCTTTCTTTTGCAGCCTATAATGAGATCAGCAGCAAAATGGCCACATGCAATAAGATCTCTAACAAGGAGGATGTTTACCAGCTGTTTGGGTTTTCTAGAAATGCCTTCACCATGATGGCCATGATGGACTATCCATACAAAACTGACTTCATGGGTAACCTCCCTGCCAATCCAGTGAAGGTGAGGAGATTGGTGTGAGTGGGTGACTAGAGCTTAAGACACTGTCAGGCAGACACCACTGGTGATGGTCACAGGGCAGTAGTGGTGGATGTTGCAGCCCTCCCAGACTTCCCTGCTTTTGAAAGGTACCAGCTTTGATCCCAGATCACCAGAGGCTGTTGCAATTCTTGGTGTGTTCTGGTGTGTTGTCAAGCCCATGGGACTTCATTTGCCTCTGGCTGTGTGGCATTTAGGGTTCTAGTCCTACCTGGAGCGCACTGTGCAAGGAGTCACGCAGGCTCTGCTGCATTGCAACTTTGGATGTGCTACCTCTGGCTCCACTAGGCACCCTGGTTTCCTTCTAGGGTCTGTGTAATGACCTCTAAAATGGAAATAATTATTCTGCGCATTACCCTCACTGCCTGAAAAGGGCATTAAAATATTCTGATTGTAGGAGGAGCTGTTGTATATCACTGTGGCCCCTCCACAGTTCCCTTACTTGGTGAAGGAACTGTCTCCTCTTGTCACGTCTCCTTGCTTCTATGTATTTTGTTGCTACAGGGAAGTGTAGTAAAGCATTTCCCACACCCAGCAAGTGTTTTCCATATAGGGAAAAATTTAAGGCTTACCCCTTAAGGTAAAGAACCCAGAAACTTCCACACCCTGCTGACAGAGATTGGCTCAGCACGAGCACAGGAACATAGATTGGGCTCTGAGAGTGTAACTCAAAGCCTCTTGGTGATCTTACTGGCTGCAAGCGAGGTTATCCCTCCTAGAACATTCCGTATTTAGGAAGGAAGCACTAAGGAAGTGAGGGGCTTTTTAGGGTGTCTTAGCAAGGTGTAAGAGATTTCTCAGACACCTGTGTGCAGCTTTATTGTTTTCTGTAATGTTTGTTATTTTGATATTTTTCCTTATTAAACCTTCTGATTTACAAAACACCTCCGAGGAGCAGTCTCGCTAATTAATTATAGCCACTTCTCTGCAGATGGCTGGTCCCTCAGAGACTGATATATTAGCATGTGGCTTATTACACTCTGGCCATGTGCTACTCAGTATCAGGAGAGGAAGCTAAAAACTTCAAGACCTGTTGTGTTAGGCCTTTGGAAAGCCACTGAACCATAAAATACATAAATGATAATTTTAATTAATCTTCCAGCTTAGCCCTTCCACACAGCAACTGGTAACTGTTCTGTCTGCCATTTGCCTGTAATGTGTCTCACCCAGGTTGGCTGTGACCAAATTACTGCCCAAAAAGACCCAATTGAAGGCTTGGCCGCTCTTGTTGGTGAGTTAATATTATCAGTTTGATCTTTGCTGTTCTAGAAGCACCTATTAGTAGACCTGTCACATTGCTGGGTCAGGGGAGCTGGTATGACTGATCTCCCTCTGGGACATTTTGCCCCTTGTTGATTTTGTTGAGACGTCTCGCAGTGGCCCATAGGTTCATTCTGTCACCTTTGCCAACTTATTCTAGTCATGTTTCTTCAGGCATCGCAACCCCGTAGTCTGTTGTCTGTCCATGAGATGTGGACTTCTAAAATACTTAGTTCTTTTGTAGAAGTTTACCCATATTCTGGCTCTAGCAGTCACGGGCTCAGTGCACATTCACTGAAGGAAGTTTTCTGGTCTCCTTGTTGAGGACAAGTCCTGTGGTCTTAATCCAGGGACAAGGCAATCTTAAATATATCATGTGTATACACATATCCATTTATCTCTGTAAGCACTTACTTTGTCAGCCAGCAGTGTTTGTAAGGAAACTATTAATAGACATAGAAATTGAAGAACCTTTGAAGAGTTCCTCATAAAATCTCTCAAGTTGCTTATTAAAAATGAGTTCTACCTTGGTCATTATTCAGAAAAACAGGTTCTGAATGACATTAAAAAAAAAAGGAATTCTTACAGGTTTAATGCAATTTAGTATGACTGGGAGCTATTTTTTTTTTTCCCAAATGATGTATGTGCCCCAAGTCAGAAATGTACCAATCCTAAATCACTGCTAAAGATGTTTGACTGGCAGCTAGAAGTGTTGTTAAAACACTAATGTCTTGGCAAACTCTCTCAGATCTACTGGATGTATTCACATGCCACTTCTTTTGTGAGGAGCGGGAGTCTTATTTGTTTGAGATGAATAAGCCAAGGGTGGATTTCTTCCTCACAGTTGCAGGGGAGGACCTCATGCCTCTCCCTGTCTCCCCAGATGCATTCACTTGGTGGAGTTTAATCATATAAGAGGAATGATCCACCAGAACTTCAGGCAGGGGACCGGCTTTTCTTCATACCTGCTCCTCTGTGGCACACAGGAAAACACTGTGTTTTTTCTACATGTGCTGCATCAGCCCACCTCCTACCGGGCAGGGCATAGTGCCATGGACTGTAATGTTGAACTGGCAACAGGTGAATGGGGACAGTGTTGTCCACTGGTTGCTTCCAGGGCAATAATACTCCATATCCTTAATGTGAATCCATCCCTCCACCTGCAGAGAACCAGACTAGCACTTACCCATCATATCATGTCTCAAGTGGTATTGTTGTTTGCTTGGTTCATGATAAATGAAACTAGTGTCCCAACATCTGTTTGAACATTGTACGGCTCAGGGTGCCAGATTTTTGATCCGGATTTAGCAATCAGAGCCTCAAAAGAAACTGAAGAAAATACCAGAATGGCATGGCTTTGAAGGAGTTTTCTTCTTGGGAAATCAGAGGAGTAAGCTGAGCAAGATGCCACAGGGACCTGCTGAACCTGGCACAGCTGAAGCCCTGCCTGCTTTCCAGGCTTTTAACCCATTACAAAGGAAATTATCTAAATAGGACACTATTGCATTGCACTAGGGGCAATAGCCAAGTTTGTGTCATTTGGAAGAATTTTTCAGCCCCATGTAAAAGCTTTGCCATAAAGCTGGATTGTAACCTTCCACAGTTCCAGGCTCTGTGAGTTCTGTCCCATCCTTGCACACTCACTCAGCCCTTGGCTTGGTTTTGGCCATGAAGTTCATGTGGGAGGTGGTGGGTGAGACAGCAGTTATTGATTGGTTTTGTGCTGTATTCCCACCTGGCAGGGGTGTTCTACAACTCCTCTGGCTTGACGCAGTGTTATGACATTTACCAGCTATACCAGTCCTGTGCTGACCCCACAGGTTGTGGCATCGGCTCAGATGCAGAGGCTTGGGACTACCAGGTAAGGGGTTGGAGCCCCCAACAGGTTTCAGCTGCTGTCCTGGCTATGCTCGTGCACCATGACAGCTCTTGTGCTTCTCTTAGGTTTGCACTGAGATCAACTTAACATTTAACAGTAACAATGTGACAGACATGTTCCCTGAGATGCCCTTCACAGAGGCTATGCGTGAGCAGTACTGTTGGAACAAGTGGCGTGTGAGGCCACGAGCACACTGGCTGCAGACAAACTTCTGGGGAGAAGGTGAGTTGTGCTAATTGCTTGTCCCTTTGTGTTACCGTGTACCTGTGTCCGTTTCCCTCTGTCCAGCTGAGCCCCATGAGGACAGGCACAGCACGCTAATGAGTCCTGGCAGAAAATCACAGCCTTGTGCTGACTTGAGCCAAACAGACCTTTCCCTATCTCTTTGGGACAGAAGAGGAAAACATAAAAACTACCGATAATTTGTTCAATTCTTTGGTGTTTTCTGTTCTTGGCCGTGTTTGCTGCAGTAGCCAAACACATTTGGATAACTGGGCAGGAAGGAGACTTCTCAGTTACGACCTCTCTGAATTTCAGACCTGAAAAGTGCAAGCAACATCATTTTTTCAAATGGAGACTTGGACCCCTGGGCTGGAGGTGGGGTAAGCATGTGCACTCCTGTACCCTGAGCACAGACCTTTGCAGGTGACATACTGCCCTCCCTCCCTTTCAGAGCAGCACTGGCGATTCAGTTTTAACCTGAGTTTCTGTGAGCAGCTGTTGCATGGTGAACCACTGAGGAATCTTGGGACACTAATGACAGACACATTGAGTAATGTCCATCAGCCAGGAATACTGATGGAACAAATGTGGCTTCACTAGTGCAGACACAGCAGGACCTTCCTTACCCCACACCCAGGGTCTGAACCATGACCTGGTGTGTTATTGTATTCACATGTGGTCTCAGTGCTGCTGGCCATGTGCTCCTGGCTCTCTCCAGTCCCAGCATACTTGGTGAGACCACGTGGGTGCTATGAGCAGTGACTCAAACCAGGACATGTTTTGGCTTAGATTTAACAAAACTTCAGAGTGCTGTCAGTGTCCAGTCTAAAATTTAAAAACAAAAATGACCCAGGACTGGATTCTGAGTTAGCTGAGCTCCTGATTAAATACAGAAGCTTAGTGATTTAGACTGGCTTGGAATCCCAGGAGGAATTAGGGTGCATGGGCCCAAAGGAGACTTAACTTCCAACTGCCTGTGCTGGAATCATCTGAAAGTTCCCACCTTGTGGAAAACATTCCCTTCATTTGGGACAGGTGATCTGGTTCATTCAGACTATTAGCTATGAATACCAGCCATACCAAGAATGTCTTCCTGTGCTTTCCCTCAGTCTTGCCCAGATCATGTTCCAGGTTTCAAAACTCATGTCCAGTTCTTCCCAGTAACTTGGTGAAAATTGGTCTTTGTTCTTCCTCCTCCCAGATAAACAGCAGCCTCAGCCCTTCACTGATTGCCCTTACCATTAAAGGAGGTGCCCATCACCTTGATCTCCGGTAAGTACCGAACTCTCCTTTGGCTGGCAAAATCCTGATGCCCTGGATATTTGATCTCAGCAAGTCACAGCCCAAACAACTAGGAGATATTTTAGAATCACAGAGTTTTTGGGGTTGGAAAAGACCTCTAAGATCATTAAGTCCAACCACATCACCATGTTCTCCACTAAACCATGTCCTCAAGTGCCACATCCACAAGTTTTTTGAATGCTTCCAGGGATGGTGAATTCAACACTTCCCTGGGCAGTCTGTTCCAATACTTTACAACCCCTGCCATGAAAGGATTTTCCCTCTTATCCAGTCTAAAGAGCTCCTGGTTCAACTTGAGGCTGTTTCCTGTCCTGTCCCTTGTTACCTGGGAGCAGAGCCTGACCCCTGCCTGGCTACAATCTCCTGTCGGAGTTTAGAGAGCAAGACAGTCCCCCCTGAGCCTCGTTTTCTCCTGGCTGAGCCCTACCCAGCTCCCTCAGCCACTCCTGGTGCTCCAGACCTTTCCCTGGCTCAGTTCCCATCACTGGACACGCTCCAGCCCTTCAATGTCTTATTTGTCAAGGACCTAAAATTGACCTCAGGATTTGAGGTGTGGCCTCACCAGTGCCTAGCACAGGGCAAGTACCTAAAGAGGATGGGTTCCAAGGCTGCTGCAGCCTAGTGTGGAAGAGTGATCTTCCTCCCCAGCACAAGGCTCTTTCAGCCTCCAGGGATGCCGAGCTGTGCAAAACTTGGCACTCAGCTCACCTACTGTCATTGGATTGTGTTCTTGCACAGGGCTTGGCACAAGTGGGAGACAGCCTCCAGTCACATGAAGTAGTCCAGTGCCTCCTGGCATTAGCCATCTGCTTTTGGGCCTGGAGCAGAGGTGGCAGCAGCCAGCAAGGGCAAGCTTGAGGCTGCTGCCCAACTGTACTGGAGATGGGACTCTGCAACTTGGTTTTCAGGGTATAAATGTGTAGCACAAACCAGTCAGTCCCTGTCCTTAAAATCACAGACGCTGCCTGCACAGGAGGCAAAAATCCAGTGTCCAGTAACTGACACTGCTCTGCTTTCCCTAGGGGACACAACCCAGCTGATCCCCCATCCGTCACGGAAGTGCGCAAGCTTGAAGCTGGGATCATCAGCAGCTGGGTGAAATCTGCAGGCATGGTGTGGGAGCAGGGCACAGGAGCTGCAGCAAGCAGCCAGCCCTGAGCCCTTCCATCCCCGCAGCCCCTGGGTGCAGCTGCTCAGGACACGGCAGCCTGCTGTGCTGGTTCTAGGCTGGCTGGGACACTGTTCTCTTCTCTGCCATGATGGTGAGAACTCCTTTTTCCAAACTGTCCCATCTACACCTCATTGAGCATCAAAAGAAACGCAAAAGGCCAAATCACTGATGGAAGCCAAAACCACATTTTCTGGGCTCCATGGTTGCCTGCTCAGAATGAGCTGTTACAAAGGGCAGCAATATGAAAAGCTTGCCTGGAAGGTCCAAGACCCATCACAGCCCTGAACAGGATCGTTGCATGAGGCACCTTAAGGTTGAAAGTAAATTATTTTTAGAGAAAAAGGAAATACTAGAGGGCTAGTGGAAAAGCAGAGGTATGATCATGACTGACACAGGTCATGGTGAGTTCCACTAGTGACCAGTTATCTACAACAGACTGTCAGTCTTGGCCAGGGCTGTGGGTGTTTTGGTTTTAACTTGTCCAAGAGATTCCAGTTGCTGAAATGAAGATTTACACAGAGGAATTCTGGTGTGCACTGCTGTCACTCAAGGGCTGTGTATTACTGACAAGTAAAGCACACTTCCACTGAGACATCTTCAGAGCTTTTGAAAATCATTTACAAGTATATTAAAATGTGTGATACAAGTTTATTAAAGGGTGTGATATAATTTCATGGTTTGGTAGTATAACCAAAGAAGATAAAAAAGGCTCCTTCTCACCTTCCCAAGTGGATCTTTGCATATGAACAGGTGCTACTAGACTGACTAAGCACCAATAATTACTAGCATAACTGCAAAAATACTAATTCCTGTTAATCAACTGGCTGCCTCAGTTGATTTTACTTTACAGTGATTTTATGAGTTAGTGAAGAGATTTCCTGAGTCCCCAAAGGTTTCCACTGTTAGTGCAGCACAGTCACAGCAGTGCTTGGTGTCAGTGACTG
Organism: Illadopsis cleaveri; assembly: GCA_013399915.1. Taxonomy (NCBI): domain Eukaryota; kingdom Metazoa; phylum Chordata; class Aves; order Passeriformes; family Timaliidae; genus Illadopsis; species Illadopsis cleaveri. Next base: position 31,001 of record VXBB01008394.1, read on the forward strand.
CACTGCTGGGCCCTTCCTGTTCACAGCAGGGCTGCTTCCCAGTGCCATTGCTGGTGTTTTACAATATTTGGGTGCTGAGACCTGTCCCATCCACCCCTGCCCTGTTCTTAACAGAAGACCAAAGCTTCTGCTCCCTCCAGCCAGGGATGCTGAGGAGAGCAGGAACAGGTGGATCCACTGATCAGCTATTTCAGATACATGTAAATGAAGGACAGCTTGGAAGACCCAATTAGAGCGACTTTTGTAGGGACTGGAGTTTGATTAAGACTGCCAGTGGCACTACATCCTCAGCTCAGCCTGGATCCTCTCTGTTCATGCTGATGAAAACCTCCATGGGTCCTGCTAAGAGCTGCCACTGTCCTTTTTGCTCCTGCTGAAGTCGGGCTTTGGGTTTGTTGCTGCCATAACAAGCCTTACTGAAGTGGTTGTCCTCTGTTGAACTCAGAGCCCCCAACTTTCCTGAATTCAGATTTGCTATACCCCAGCCTTTATTCAGGATTACCACCACATTAGGGAAATATTTCCTTTCAAACAGCACCCTTCACACCCATAAGCAGGCACCCAGTGATCACCAGCCCAGCAATGTATGAATATAGCCAGGTTCAGGGGCAAGTGTTTTAGAAAGTCATTGCAAGTCATCCCAGGGCTGGGTTTGCGCTTTGGAGAGAAAGGAGGCCTGGGTGTCTGCTACCCTTCCAGAAGGCTGAGTTTTTTAATCCCCTCCTACTGGACTATAACTGAGCTCTTATTTTCCTCTTACAGATAGTTATTTCAAAGGAAAACACATAGTTTGATTGATTTGAAAGGCTTTCAGGTACCATGGCAGAGATAAAACACATGGACATCCAGGACAGATGAGCAGCACTATAAAAGAAATCATGGCAGAAGTCTAAAGCCAGTGCCACCAACATCCATAATGTTTTGAATCCATCAGCAAGCAAGCATGGGAGGTAAAAAGAAAACCCTGTTTTGTGGTGCTATCTGAGCTGAAGGGAAGAGCCCCAAAGCATCACTCTTGAGCATCATGGGGATGCTGCTCCTGGTTGAACTTCAGGGCCACACAAGGAAAATGGTGTGTAAGCAGACCCAGACCAGACTAGTGCAGCCGCTGTGCTTAAGCCCTGCACCAGTGAGGTTGTTGAACAAAGGCTTATTTGTTCTGTCATCATTTACTGACACAATGAGTGCAGCCAAGGTGGGAAGATTATACAGAACAGAAACTCAGGCTTGGGCTCCAGTGGACACAGAGGCTTCCAGCTTTGGATGACAATCTCCAGCAGTATTCCAGAGACCAAAAAAACCCAAGTCTTTGTGCCCAAATCCAAAGTCAGAAAAATCTTAATCCCTTCTCTTGAAGCAAAAAGCTTCATGGAGCTGCCCCATCATGTCAGTTTTATTGATCCTGTTAAATATGCTGAATGTGGCACTAGCAATCAGGAGCTGAATTCCCTTGCGGGGCTATTTCTAAGAGAGCACAGCTGAGGCAAATCCTTAAGTGCAGAAAAAATTCACAAAATTAAATGTGTTATTGCAAAAACCTTTCCTGTATTCATCTGTCATTACTGCCAATATCACATTGGCATGGAACAGGAAACATGGTGTATTCTTTGGAGGAGTAAATAGAGCTGTACCTGAGCTTGGCATGGAATGCTGTAAATCCTGTTACATCAAAGTCCTGCAAAACACAAGGGTCCAGTCAAGCCAACACCAGGGACCTTGCAAAAGTGCCAGTTTCTAAGACCTGTAGTGAGAATTCAGCTTTCAAAAGTTCAGGGATTAGATGGTAACTGCACCCCATCCATCTGCTAAATTTTCTTTGAGCAAACAGGTCAGTATTTCTTGAACTGTGGCTCAAAGCCCCAAGTGTGAGACTCCTAAGTCCACAGTCCTGCAGTTCTCTGTGGCTCTGCCCGTGCCTGGCTGTTCCTCAGTGAAAGCCCAAGGCTTTCCATTGTGAAGGACAGAATCCCTGGCTCAGTAGTGGCTTTCCCACAACACGCAAGCCATGAGTGTCCCAGCATGGAGAAACACCAAAGTGGGTTATGGACTCAGCAATTCAAGTCTTGAAAAAAGGAACCACAAGGAAACTTTGAGCTTCTGTTGCACTGGGGCAGCACACCATGGAACAGAAATAGGCTGTAGAGCCCAGAGTTTGTTAAGGAAGTAAAAATAAATTAGCAATTAAAATGACCTCTGCAGAAGAACAGGAAGAACAGATAAGCTTTGTTGAGATTATTTAGTCTGTGCTATTTCACACATGATATAGGGGTCCGAAACAAGCATTTGTTATCAAAGGGAGTGAGAGCTAACAATCTGAACCTGAGGTTTAAAGGCTGAGGACAAAATGTAAGGCCACATTTTGAGGAGACTGCATGTCCCAAGAGAGATAGAAATCAGTAGGACCAAGAGACTCAGCTAAAAGACAAGACATGTTTGGGAAAATGACAGTTTATTCTTCTCTCCTTCAACTCATTAGGAAATAAATTATTACTCTCAAGCCAATCATAAGGCAAAAAAAGTATCACACAGACTCCCATAATCACATTTGTAGAATCAGTTAACAGTAAAACTTGTGCACCTTGAAGACTTTTGGTAAGGTTTATATGTATTCCATTTTCTAAGAAATGTCTCTCTAGCTTCAGTCAGGCAGCTCTCCGGGTGAAACACCAAACCCTTGAAGTCTTGCAATCCATACCACAGTCATAATTAAAGGTTCAGAATTTACTTTCTTCAAAGGCACAAGGCCAAAGCAACACAGGTCAGCAGGACCTGGATAGTGCCACTGAATTTGTATTTTTCATTTTTTTCTTTAGTCTCCAATTTTAAGCCTTTAGCTTTTAGCCAAAGCTCAGCTCCTCAGCAGCACAAACCTGCTTCACGAACAAAAAGGCTGAAGGTGTTTCCTTCCACATTTGCCCTGCACTATCCTCATTTGTTGTTGTGCCAAAGAAAACAGAAGCCTTGACAGCAAATCAGTTGTGCAGCTAAAGGCTATAGTGACTGGATTCCACTGCACTTGCAAATGAGAAGCTCGTTCTTGGAGTTACTGTTGGCATATAAACAGGAGGAACATTACCATTCTGCACTGACTAGTCATGTCCTGTCAATCCCAGGACAGGGTCCCTCTGATGACAAAGAAATGTGCATTTAAATAATTTGTAAAATTTGTCCATTGCCATTACTACATGGAATGATAAATATATAAAACACTTAAATAGTGGTCCCAAGAGTAACTTGTAACTCCAGCGAACAGAATAGACCAGCATAAAACAAAGAGGCATCTTACTTTACAAATCTAAGGTTACAATTACTATAAAAGACCTCCCTCAGCCACTGGAAAATGAACCATTAGAGTCAAATTCAGTCAGCTCCATTAATGGCCAGGGACCCCTGGATTTACTGGGGACTGCAGCTCCTGGCCCTGCCCGTAACACCTAGTGCCATGAGGGAAAGAGACTTTCAGTGAGACCAACCTGTTCTGGAAATACGAACAATCGCATTTCTGAGATCTTATCCGTGAATACAGGACTGTCCAAGTCCAAATTCAAAAGGAAAAGCACTCTAGAACACACATTTCCAAATTCATGGCTTAAAATCTGTAAGCGTGCACATACAAAAATGTAAGATCTCAGGGCTCCTGTAAGATTCTTAAAAAACCTGGGTCTACTTTATCTTCAAGTAACTGAAATTAATTTCTCCAATTCTACTGGGGTCTAGAACTGCTGTAATACCTTTAGACTTTCTGCTTTTAACACTACTGCTGAAAATACCCAATGTACTCCTAAGGAAAAAAGTAACTGAAAACTTCTCCATGGTCCAAGAAATTATGAATAACATGAACTTTGCTGTACAGTTATAAGCTTGTTTTGAGTCAACAAACACCCATGATGTGATATCTTAAGAGGAAGGCGCAGAAGGAGGCAGATACTTAATATGCTCACAAGCTTTCCCAGTGCCCAACCTCAGAAAGCAGCTTTCAGTCAGAATACCTGAGTCTAACTGATGCAAATAAGATATAAAATGCACATGTAGTTTTGCGTGCATTTCACATTTATCTCCTGCATTCCTGCATGGCAGTTAAAAAACTGCAATACCTCTACAAAATTATATACCACTTTGAGCCAAACCAGCAGCAAATTCTCTTTCACCATTCATTTCAGCCACAGCTTGAATAGACTCTTCAAAGTGCTCTACAAATCTAAGACACTATACAACAGATGCTCTGCTGCCTCTTCCTTCTAAGGTGATGCAGCATAGCTTGGGAGTTTGGAATGAGATCCAAGTACCAGCAGCAATACTGACAGCTTCTCCCTGGGACAGCACTACAGCTCTTTGTTTATTCCACTTTCCACCTGAACCACTGTCACAGTCTGACAAAGGAATGGCTCTGTAATCCAGTATTTCAGTGAATCCAGAATAAACCAGAAAACTGTAGGCTTATTCCTGCTCTCCAGGAACAATGCTGTGCCCTAAGCCAACTCATTGCATTTCCAGTATTGAATGTGCATTTAGCAACACTGAAATAAGTGAGCTCTGGGTCATCAGAGCCCCTGAGAATGTCATGGTCGACACTACAATTACCTTCTGAACCTCATCATCAATACCAGGGAAACCAGCTTCATATGGCACAGCTTTGCCCATCCCAGAACCAGGGATTACATTTAAGACTGACATGATTTCTTCAAACCGAGATGCTTTTCCCAAGCTTTTGTTTGTTGTTTGAAGTCAAAAAAGGTGCATTATAGCATCTCTCCTCAAACCCTGAAAAGTAAAGTGACTTGAAGATAAAAATGCCACCACTGGAAGATCCACTGATGCAGAGTCTATGCTGGCACCCAGATAGGGAGTGGATGAGCCTCCGTGTTAAAGATGTATTTGTCAAGGTTGATTAGGTCTATGTCATCTGAAAACAGCAGAAACATGTATTTGAGTGTTTCCCCAAGGAAGAAGCTCTCCATTTTATCCCGTGGTTCTGGATTACTTGGATTCTGAACATTGTTAATGGATGTATAACCACCTGTAGGAACCTGTGCAAAAAAAAAAAAGAATTGTATCTTTACATAATCTTAAATAATTTTTTACTTCCTAACATCCAGATGTACATGGAGAAGGTAAGTGCTAAGAAACAGATCACCATGTTTTTGTGCTTTTCATTTCCCACTTAGTTTTCATTTACATATAAAGCTTCAGTGATTAAAAAAAAAAAAAATCTCATTGCATTTTAAAAGAAACCACAATGATAAATGAAGCAAAATATCCATTTGTGCTTAGGGTAGAGGGGTATCACAAAGAACATCCCTTTGAAGTTTCTGGACAAATATACAGAAAGGAACCAGTGATTTCCACATAAGAGCTGGCCCAAGCCTTGTAGCCGTTTCTCTGAAGAACAGACCACTGATATTTGGTGCCACACTTTCACAGCATATCAGTGACATCTCCACAAGCCCTGTAGTCAGAATGAATAGAAAAACCTTTTATTAAACCATTAATGCCATTTTGTGCCTTTTTTTTTTCTTTGGCAACCTTAATTGAAGAGTTCTTTCAATCCAGCCATGTCCTTCTCAGCTTCCAAAGTCTAAAAACTACAGATACTAACACTTTGGTAGTCTTGCCTACAGCTTCTGCATTTCACCTTTTCGTCAATGTAATACAAGTTCTTTCACTATATGGACTAAGCAGGGTATCTCCATCTGTAAGAAAACGATTTTTCTGTATATACTTACAAATTCCTCCACAGTTATCTGATGAATCTTGAAACATAGTATGTTTTCAAAGTTGGTGTTAGAAAGCAAGTGAGCAAATACAGGCCTGACAGAAGGTCATTATAATCTGACCTTACCCGGGTGTATCTGTTGAAATTCTGCAAGATTTCCCAGCCCCAGTCTTGGTATTTCTTATCACCAGTGAATCTGTACATATAAAAAAGGCTTTCCACAGTTTCTGGTCGCAATAAGTTGTGCCTGTCTGCGGGCTGCAAGAGAAAAAATGGCAAGAGTATTTCAGACAAGGAATTTCCTCAAGGATACACCCAGAGAGAAAAACAATTATTCACATCTCCATCTGCTCCTAAGAGTTTGCTACACGTAAATCAGTTTCTAAATATACTGCTGGGGTAACTAAAACCAAAGCCTAGGGTACAGCCATAAGGCAAGGCAGCAAAAGAATTAACTGCTTCACAACCAACCCCATCCCTCATAACTGGCCGGGAGTTCAACAGCAGAAGAGAGCTACGGAGAAATTATGGAACTGGAATTCAGGCGAGCTATCTGCTCACCTTGATTTCCACATCCTTGTGGCCCTTCTGTGCATGGAGGTTGAAGTGTACGATCTCTGGGCTCAGGCCTGTCTCTACTTGAGCATACATCTGGTAGCAGGTTTCTATAAGGGTTTCAGCCAATTTCATATGATCAGTAGCCAGTCCATTGTGAGCTCCCAATGCTAAAGTACCTGGCAAGAAGCAAACCAAGTGATCCTGCAAGGCAAAACAACTCTTACTGAGAAGTTACACATCAAATGGCAAGGGGAGGTAGGGGGGTCCAGGAGTGTACCTTTGTCTTTCTAGGTTTTTTATTCTTTCTCTTTTTCAAAACACATTTCTGGTACCAACAACTTGAGGGTAACTTTTTAAAAATCTGATGTAGTGTAACATGAGGCAGGCAGAAATCATTAATTTCAAAAATGTACAAGAATGTGTTTTTATGACATGTCAGGTCATGTTGAGGGGAAGGAGAGTGTCTTTTGGTTTACCAGAAGCATACATTTCATAACAGTTCATGCAGGGGGGTGTCAACAGAACCACCTAATCGCTTGGTTGTCCTCATTCTGGGGCTAATTTACCACTGATGTAAGGAAATAAAGCACTGCAGATTAATGTCACATATGGGATCTTAAATGATTCTCAACATTCAGAATCAAAGCTCAGGTCTCATCACTCAAAAACGTAGTATGGATCTTTAAAAGCTTTGTCCAGTCCTTAAGGAAAGCTGAGGGTTGTAAAGGTCAGCATAGACATAGAAGCCAAACATCCCCCACTTTTCCAGCTGGCCAGGGTAAGAGACCTGTCCAGCCTTTCACCCAATAATAATGGAGTAAAACCAAAATTCTGACTCCCCAAAACAAAACTAAGTGTTCTAACACATACAGATACCTAAGCAAAATCTGTCTCAATTCAACTCTGTCCTGTCTTGGGATGGGGCAGCCCCCTCTACCCAAAACCCAGACTCTGGTCTTACTCACAGCAGGTTTTTTGAAGCGCTTTTGGGAAATTCAGATTCACATGCTGAAAACTAGAACTGAGTATCTTAAAAATACTACATCAGGAAAGGCTATACATACATTAATAATACATCACTTGTCTTTCAGACAAGCCACACACATACAATACCTGAGAATTTTAACTGAAAGATCTTAAAATGCACAAATTAGGCGCAGAGGGTTAAGATCAATCAATTTTCCCTACAGCAAACAGCATACTGTTTTACTCGGTAATCTTTCAGGTAGAAAAATAAAGATGTCATAAATGGACAGAAACCTCCAAAATTATTAATTTCTTTTTTAACCCCATAATACAATATTAGATGACATGCTTCTTTTGAAGGAAATCTGAAAACACAGGTATGCAAGTGTCTACGTATATTTTTGAATTATGGAAAATTATTAATACGTAAAGTAGGTATTACCTCAACAATTTCAGACACTGGAATTTTATGACCAAAACAGAAAAAAGAAAATTTAATTCCAGCACCAAAATGCTCAGTCTTGAAGGAAGAAAATGGGTTTACTAGAGTAAATCATAGAGAAAAAAGGCCCCAGGCTTGCACAAGCGGTTAGTATCTACAAGGCAGTTACTCATTAGTGCCATCACACTGGACAGATGTCTATGTATATATGGTCTTGGGTTTCAGGGGTTTTTTTGTTTGTTTTTGTTGGTTTTTTTGGTTTTTGTTTTGTTTGTTTGTTTGTTTGTGTTTTTTTTGGGGGGGGGGGTTGTTTTGTTTTGTTTTTTGAGAGGGAAAAGCTTTTCATTTGCCTCTGTGTTGGGTTTTACTTAAATTTTGTAACAGTTTTTCTGTTTTCTTTTGCAGTTGTATTTCTTACCATCTTGGCACTGAAATGGCCATGAGCAAGCTCTCCTACAAAAGTAAGCTTCTTGGGTTCTGATCTCTGAAGAAGATGCTTTTTCACTCCTTCTATGGCTCTCATATAGTCTTCCAACAGCCTGTGAAAAAAATCATTCCCACTTGGCTCACATGCACACAGAACATATTTGGTCATAGCTGATGTTCAGCACAATCTTTTAGGCAACTGTTACTTCAGTCTAAAAAGTAATATTTAACTAAACGTGAAAACTTAAAAAAACCCTCAGTAACCATCGACATGACATTAATTGGTTGTCCCTACCATGTAGCAATAGTGGGTGTACTTGAAAAGTAAATAGTAAATAATAATATTTTAGTACTTATTCAAATATTAAAGAAGATAAATGCAACTGTTTCTACGCAATAACCAGATTTTATTTCAAAAATCCTTGGAAGCAGAGTTATTGAAATCACAGAAAATCTAGGCTGGGAAGGACCTCTTGGAGGTCTCTACTTCAACCCTCTGTTCTGAAGCAGATTCAATTACATCAGGTTGTCTGAGTGGTTACCCAAGCAATTTTTTAGTACCCCCCAGCCAAAGATGGAGATTCAAAGACTTTGAGCAATCTCTTCCAATTGACCTTTCTCATTGTGAAACATGTTTCACAGTGTTTATTTTCCTATTTCCTCGTTTTCAGGTACTTTCAATGTGGAAAACAACCTGTTGATTGTGAGGCTCACAAAATGCCATTGTGGTCCCAAAAGACACTGGTCTCCATTTACAGTAAGGTAAGCCTTGGAAAGAGCAGTGATGACAGCTTTTTTTGCAGAAAGGCATCTGGTCTGACACACGGAAATACTTCCAAGAGGCACATTTTTGCTCTGTCTGCATTAAACTCCTTGAAATTACCAAGGTCTAGCGTAATTAGCTTATATGCAGCCTTGTCTTGAAGGAAAAATTCTTTTCCAACATCTTCAACTCCTCCTTCCAAACACTCTTCCACTAATGCAGTACAAATAAAAGAAACATATGACATTTGAAGAGGGACTTTTTACAAGGGCACGTAGTGATAGAGCAAGGGTCTTTAAACTGAAAGCAAGTAGATTGATACTGGATATTAGGATGAAATTCTTTGCTGTGAGAGTGAGGAGGCCCTGGCACAGGTTGCCCAGAGAAGGTTGCCCAGGGGCTGCCTGGAAGTGCCCCAGGCCAGGTTGGATGGGGCTTGGAGCAGTAACCTGGTCTAGTGGAAGGTGTCCCTGCCCATGGCAGGGGTGGAACAGGATGGGCTTTAACATCCCTTCCAACCCCAACCAGTCTGGGATTCTGGAATTAAAGAGAAGGTAACACAAACATCAAACTGTTATATATATTGGATGGTGTAGAAAAATTTGTGTGTTATGAAATATGTTTTGTGCAAAATGAATTGAGAAATCAGTAACTTGACTATGATTGAGCCCAGGTGAAACTTGCTTATCAGACCCATTCTCCGTGGAACAATAAGTTTGGCCAAGGAACATTTACAACAGAGAAGGGATGGCTGGACTGGAGATGGCCCATAATCACCGCCTCCTACCGGTCATCAACACCTGATATGGATCAGGAGCCGAAAGACACGACAATCAGGGGTTCCAGGAAATCTATTCAGCAGCCCGAGCCTGGCCAGGAAATCCTTTTAGAACTTGAATTATCGGACTTACATATGAACACTATACCCAACCACACAATAAACCTTGCCTGAGGATACAGAAAACCCTATAAAAACCAGACCCTAGAGACTGTACGATGTGGATAAGGTGGATCAGTCTCTCGGAGGCGGTCTCCCTACCACCCACACCGGTGTTGTTTCCTTTTATTGTGGCTTTTCCTTATTGGTGATGGTATTGTTTTAATAAATTGTTGCTTGATAATCTTTGATTTCGCTTTTCATTTATAACAAAACTTCTGTTGTCTCCTTTTACTAACAAACCCAGAGCAAACACAGACATCACTGTTAAAAGAAAATGCTCACAGTATTTCAGAAGTGTCTAATTATGCTCAATATCTATTGAAAAGACTTAACTCTCATCTCCTATCTGTGGCACCCCTCACATTTGATGACGTGAGGAAGAAAAGGTTTTTGTGGAGAGGGAGTTTTAAGACTAAGGCTAACTCTCGTCATGTTCTATCATCAAGTTACCACAGGTCACTCTTTCTGCTTAGCTTGCTTTTAAAAACAGTAATAAGTTTCTTGGGCACATGCATTATTTTTCTTTAAGCAGCCAGCTACAACAGAGAGTTTTACATCTCACCTAATTAGCACACCAATATGAGAACTGTAAAGAACTTACTCATTTTCTTTCTTTCCACCCTGAATCCACTGCTTGAGAAGATACTCATAGTAGCTGTCAGCTCTGGCTCCCAGAGTGTAGACCCCCAGGTGGGTGAACTGCCCGCTGTTGGTATTTATGAACATAGGCACGAGGCCATCGTTTTTCCCTGAGAGGGTGTGAACATGCTTCATCACGTCATCTACAGCTTTCTTTACAAGAAAGAAAATGGCAAACATAAATTATAAATGAAGTACAGA
>VXBB01008394.1:41781-75366 GCA_013399915.1 Illadopsis cleaveri
CCTCCTACCGGTCATCAACACCTGATATGGATCAGGAGCCGAAAGACACGACAATCAGGGGTTCCAGGAAATCTATTCAGCAGCCCGAGCCTGGCCAGGAAATCCTTTTAGAACTTGAATTATCGGACTTACATATGAACACTATACCCAACCACACAATAAACCTTGCCTGAGGATACAGAAAACCCTATAAAAACCAGACCCTAGAGACTGTACGATGTGGATAAGGTGGATCAGTCTCTCGGAGGCGGTCTCCCTACCACCCACACCGGTGTTGTTTCCTTTTATTGTGGCTTTTCCTTATTGGTGATGGTATTGTTTTAATAAATTGTTGCTTGATAATCTTTGATTTCGCTTTTCATTTATAACAAAACTTCTGTTGTCTCCTTTTACTAACAAACCCAGAGCAAACACAGACATCACTGTTAAAAGAAAATGCTCACAGTATTTCAGAAGTGTCTAATTATGCTCAATATCTATTGAAAAGACTTAACTCTCATCTCCTATCTGTGGCACCCCTCACATTTGATGACGTGAGGAAGAAAAGGTTTTTGTGGAGAGGGAGTTTTAAGACTAAGGCTAACTCTCGTCATGTTCTATCATCAAGTTACCACAGGTCACTCTTTCTGCTTAGCTTGCTTTTAAAAACAGTAATAAGTTTCTTGGGCACATGCATTATTTTTCTTTAAGCAGCCAGCTACAACAGAGAGTTTTACATCTCACCTAATTAGCACACCAATATGAGAACTGTAAAGAACTTACTCATTTTCTTTCTTTCCACCCTGAATCCACTGCTTGAGAAGATACTCATAGTAGCTGTCAGCTCTGGCTCCCAGAGTGTAGACCCCCAGGTGGGTGAACTGCCCGCTGTTGGTATTTATGAACATAGGCACGAGGCCATCGTTTTTCCCTGAGAGGGTGTGAACATGCTTCATCACGTCATCTACAGCTTTCTTTACAAGAAAGAAAATGGCAAACATAAATTATAAATGAAGTACAGAACTGTGTCTAGTCAGTATAGTCCAGTAACAAATCTATAATTTTGCTTCCCCAAATAAACATCAGGGACATCAAGTTCAGCCAGAGCAATATATTAAATTCAAGATTTCAGACTTTGGGACTCTCAAAATATGATGTTCTGGGTATGTTCAAGTACTCTGAAGCAATTATAACTGTTTCCTTTCCTTGAAGGCAAGCCCACTCAAAAGCCAGTACTACAGCACTCAGATTTACTCGAACTTGCAAAGTAACAACTACAAGAATCTATTTAGCAATAGCTAAGGTTCTTTAAATTACTGCATTCTTCAACACTGAGCTGTGGATACACTTCAAAATAATAACATCAGCAAACAAAAAGATAAGTGGAAAATATTATTTTCTCTGAAACTCTATTTCAACTAACTTTTCCCTATATGGTGACCTGCTCTCAGACTCTTACCTAGTGAGTGACATTTTAGTTCCTTGGATGGTAACATTTCAGTTTTGTTCTCTGCATATAGAAAATGGTATCAAGACACCACACTCAGAATTGGTTGGTTTGGTTTTTTTTTACTTGAAAGCTATTTCTGAGGAAGACAAATAATTACTCATCTCCACTACTACTTTTGGTATTCAATAAAATAATGGAATATTTTGTTTCTTTTTCTTCCCTTGTCTAGAGTTTCACAACTTATTTATCATAACTTATAGACTCCTGAGATCGTGAGTACTGATGGAGAGTCCAGTGGTAGAGCTCCAGAGAAATGGAAAAGGGAAGAGACATCAACTGATTCTTGCATACCTGGAATTTCTCATCTCCAGTCAGACGAGAGAGCTCCCTAAACTCCAACTGAATGCTGGTCACCTCTGCCACAGTGCTGTCAGATGTCCAGCGAGGGGGATGTGCAGTGCCCCGACCAATGTTGACATCAGAATATGGTATTTTGGAGGGGGTCATGAATGCTGGCATAAGCCTGTTTCCAATGTCTTTCTAAAGAAAACCCAGGAGCACAGGACAAAACAACAAACAAACCAAAAATACATATATACACATGAACATCCCATGAGATTTTCTTCACAAAGCAGACAGAAAAAGATAAAACAGCAGCTTAGTTTTAGATGATGCAAGCAATTAAAGAAATTTTAAAAGTCATTAACTTATTCGTAATAATGAGCAGAGTTTCCACCTTGTCCTTACCACTGCAGGCCTCATCTGAGGCTGCAATTCCTATCATGCACTCACTGGCTGATCTGATAAGGTGGCTGATGCTGTTAAGACACACAGAAAGGGCAACAAAAGACAACCAATACCCTCAGCCAATCATTTATTTCCTCTTTTGTTTCATGAACTTTATGATGGTCAGCCACTCATCAGAAGAGCCAACAAACAAGAGGTGACAAACACAGCAAGGCTTTGAGGTTGTACAGAGAGCAGAGGTGCAGGCTTCAAAGCTTAATGGTAAATGCCTTTCCCACTATTTTAAATATGAAACTGTTAAAAAGCAACATCATTTAACTTTCTGAGAAATCTTCCCTCAACTTTGTCCAATATGGAATACAAAACCCAGTTTCATTTGTAAGGCAAATCACTCACAGCTTTTTCCAGGAAAAGGCTATCTCCGGAGAGGTGGTAGGTACTCAGCAAGCCACCCAGAATACGGATAGTGCTCTCAAATAGGTTCACATCCACATTTTTATCAAATACTAAATCATTTGCTACCCATTTTCTTGCTTCTTCAAACTCTACAAAGCATAAAAGGTAATTCAGTTATGAACTTCTGGCATGTTACAACAACTAAAGACAGGAGTACTCCATATACTGATGACAGTTATTTGTATTTATCTACAGAGATAATTTCAGGTGGAAAATTAAAATGAAGAACACATGCTGGCAGAAATTTCATTACCCTTGGCTTAATTCTTATTCAGCACACACCACAGATGCATACAGACAGAAATTTCCACTGCAACAGAAAGTCCTTAATACTTTAAGGAAAGAAGAAATAGAGGAATTTTAAATTAAAATAGTCCAGAAATTAAAATCTTCCAAATCCATGCATTTGACTTGTCAGATAATTAGTTACACTTCCACAAAGCCATATAGTTTTAATTAAATCTTTTTCAACCAAAGCTGTTATCTACCAAGATAATTGGTAACATTTTCCGTTAACAGCTTTAGCCTAGCAATGTCCTCAGGAGCCTGCTTCCTGCAAGACATGGCAATTTTTTTCTCTAGAAACAAAAATGGTTGTTTATCACACTACTAATTCAAAAGAAAGATTAGAAGAAAAGCTGTATTAGGTTCATCAACCAGCTTAGAAGCATCATCACTCAATGACTGCTATGGAACAAGGTGTCTTCATGGTGCATGAGTCAGCTTAGCCCTCACAGTTGGAGGCTGAGCTATTTCAGCTGTCTCACAGCTTCTGGAAACTCCTGCTTGTGAGAAGCAGCAGAACAACCTGTTTGCCAGAAATTGAACGCATTCCTTAGGAGATAAATTCTGAAGCAAATGGATGGCTTTGCACCTTCCAGTCTTGGATGCTGGGCAAATACAGGATGTTTGGCACATTGAGAAGAATTACTAAAAACCTCCAGTCAGTGTTGTCAGCAGTACAACAGCAAAGGCAGAGTTCTCTACTTTTGCATTCATCAGCTGATAAGAAAGACGAGCCTCAAACAGAACTCCCATTTACATAGCACTTGCTATTCCAAAGAAACCCCAGGAGCTCTCTAAGACAGTCAGCAGAACTGATAAAAAATAGAAAAAAGCCCTCATCAAGAACCCATTTTCAACACATCTCTAATACTAATAATTTATTTTTAAAACTCTACTCAGTTCACAATATTTTAGGAAAAAAAAGAGCAGCACACTGACAACTTGATCACACTTCAAGATAGCCTGCTCAGGCCTAGAGTGGCACACAGATGATATATTATTTTACCCCAACTTCAAAGGTAGAAGAGACAGAACCATGAAATAGTTTGAGTATTTATTGTACCCTTACTGGCAGCTCTCTTCTCCCTATCTTGACAGAAAAAGCTGCAAGATTAATAAAAGTTTACAGAGGTGGCTATCTACCATGGCTAAATAGATACAGTTCCAGAAATTTTTTAATACCATTAAAAAAACCCTCTGCATCACCAAAACAAAAAACCAAAAAAACCCCAACAGCTCCAAACAATCAACAACAAAAAAAATGGTCTTAAACACTAATTAAGCATTTCAGTTTTTTGCAACAGAATTGCAAAATTTTTTGGCTTAGTTTTTAAAATCTGTTCAAAAGTTTTTCTAACATCGTCATTTCCAGAAAAACTCTCAAAAATACAGACAGCAAAACAATTCAGGAAAGAGGTACTGTGCACTCCCTTTCTCCACCCATGGATTCCTTACAGAAACAGCCTTCTTAAATCCACATATGAAATATTGATATTAGATGTGATAAAACACAAGCGAGGAACATATGGCAAACTACCCAGGAGTGATGGGCAGAAAGCCTTCAATGGCTGTATAATGGCACAGAAGTTTTAGTACAGAAATAAAGACCAGGAACTTTAGTAAAACATCCCTCAAATTCTACCAGATATATATACTGTGTACACATATATATGTATGTATGTATTTCCACTCACGGGAAAACTAAATTTATAGGTCACATGTAATAAATACTCCCCTGAAAGAGCTCTGAACATGCACTGCCTGAAGAGAAATTAAGGAATTAATTTAGAGGGGAAAAAAATGAAAGAGGAAAAAAAAATTACCTTCTTTTAAGCCTAAAATCCACATGGTATCCAAGGCATCAATTAAGGTAAGCCCAAGTCCAAACCACTCGCTGTAGGACTTGGACAAAGGCTTCAGCTCATCATGGCCCCAGGCAAAATCCTTGTACCCTTTCCAGGCATGGCGGAAGGCTTCAATCACAGCCAGCTGGCGCTCATTGATGGGCACTGCAAAGGAGAAACAGCACCTTGCTCAGGACTTCTGCAGGGCACTGATGGAACTCTACTATGCACCACTTTACTGCATTCCATCGAAAATAAAATTTCTTCCAAACTAACTGATCAGTGCAATGGAAAAACCACCCTCATACTATTCTTTTCAGAACAGCCTTTCCTCTGCAGAATAACAAGTCAGTGTTTCCAGTCAGCAATTCAGCCAAATGGAAACAGAAAATTCTCCCTGGCAACAAAACTGTCACTTCTGCAAATAAAACATTAAAATAATCACATACAGAGTTGTAGATGAATATCACTAAAGCTCAAAGAGATGAAAGTCAGGAAGAACCAGATTAAGATCCATGATAATTCAGGTGCTGAATACATATGCTTAACAATAAAAACCTCAGCTAATTCAACACTTAACATTTTTTCTTCATCTTCCCTCTCTTACTAGCCCCTTTCTGTTAAATTCAGTATCACTTCTACAAAATTATTTCTCTTGAACTTTCTATTTAATATCAAAATAGAAAGAAAATTTACATTTTTCATCTTGGGAAAACCATGTCTTTTTCCACAGTTGTACTGATTTTTGCTTGCAATTTGCCATGAAGTGGAGCTTATGTTACACATTGAACATGAAAAATTTCAAGCCGTAGGCTGAAATTTTGAAAAATTAGGAACAAAGACTTCTAGAGTGGGAAATACCAAGCAGCATAACTAACCTCATAAATATTGAGCTTACAAAAGTGCAAATACATCACACTGAAATATGCTGTGTTTATCACACCAGAACTTCCTGGTTTCTTTTCTGAACCCAGAAAAAGGAACAACAGGTTCTTTGTTTCACAAGCACAGCAACTTCAAGAACAATTTCTGCAGCTTTCTGGTGAGCCTTAAAACCACTTCCATTTAGTTCAGGGAGATGTCACTTTCCCTGTATTTGCAGGACAAAAGGAAAGGCACAGTTGAAAAGGAAGCTGTCTCTTTCATGCCCTCTTTCTTTGTCCTGCCTCCTCTCAGAGGCTATATTTCAAAGATTTGTCTCTAAAATTTATTTTCAAATTCTGAAGACTAACAAGCATAAAGGCTGACATAGTGAAATAAGAACACTGAAAAACTAGGATGCTCTAGGTAAGCAATCTCTCCTACACTTTTTGTTTCCTTTAATCTAAATAAATAAATAAATAAATAAAATAATGTGTATGGGGAGAAACTGCACAACTTAAACCATAAAAGCAAACAACAACAACAAAATCATTAGCTGTCCTATTTACCTGGTTCTTTCTGGTCTTCAGCTTCCACAGATGAAGGTTTTTCTGGTTCCATTATTTTATTGGATGGAGGTTCAGTGCTTTGGTCAGGTTCTATCACTGCTCCTCTCCAGCTGCAAATACAAGGGACTGTAATTAAGACATAATTTTTTTGTTCACAGAAAATCATTCAAATGAATGAGACTTATCTGTGCATTTCTTTTGTCACACAATGCTTTGATAAAATAGAAGTTAGATTTTGCATCAAGGATCAAAATAACTATGTTGCCCACTAGGTAAGTTTTCCGTTCAGAGAAATTTTCTTCGCAGAGAAATTTTAATCAAAATTTGATTAAGAAACACGTGTTACAAGCTCTTGGAATTTCATTATATATCTGGGCAATGGAATTTAATTAAAAACTTCTTCAAATAAATCAAACACTTGAAAATGCTGTATTACAAGCAATTTGTTATCTGCCAGCTCTGAAATGACCACAGTAGCTACTAATGCTAAATAGTACCACATAAATAATGATCATCAAAACTCATGATTAAGCAGAAAGGATGTGAAGCTCAAAGGACTAACTTTGCTATCAAGGGATCACAAGCCTTCTCTGTGACCACAGATTCGTAAATCAGTTTTTACAGGTTTTTAAGAGGAGTCTCCTGAAGGAGAAGTCTTTCAGAATGGACTTCAAGTCAAGCCAAGTTCATATCAAGATCAAACAATCTCAACCATACCATTTAATATATAGGTATCTTGCCTTTGATCCCATTACATGCTTCCTAAGGGAACCAGGCTTACAGGACCTTTAAAGTCTACATTGTTTACAGTCAGCACATCTTCTGACTTAAATAAATGCCATATTTCATTTCTTACTTTCATTCTTTAAATTTGTAACTATTCTTCACTATGTTTTCATTGCTCTTGTAAGTTCTCTTATTACCACCTGCTTCACTCTGTGAGTTACAGCACAAGCAAGAGCAAAAGAATGAAACACTTTCAGACAATACTGACAGCCAAAATGCTGAGCCAGACACAGTTCTGATGCTGTGATCAGATCATCTGAGCCAGTGTTAAAGAGAACATAAACACATAAAACCCCCAAGCCTTGTTTTCCAAGTCTGAAGAACCTCTGCTGAACTTTTAGTAATCTTTTCTATATCCACGTTACTTTCCTTCACTTATTCCCAAATCAAAACACCTCCATAACCACAGAAGCACAGACGACCTGTTAAAGATACTACTAAATCTGTACATGGGATGAGATATCTTGTAGGAAAGAAGTAGGCACATGGTGTTACACACACACAACTATATACACATCCATTGGTTCTGCCTGGTGGGCCTGGGCCCACTGTGTTTAGTGGCACCAACCCATAAGCAGCACTGACACTGCTATCACTTTCCAAACTTGCCCTAGGACAAAAACACTTGTAGCAGCACTATTATATTGATACTGTTACATTAACATTTATTACAACAAATAGCAGAAACCTCTAGACACAGAGAATCCTTCTTAACATTAAGAGTGTCTCAGTGCATTAGAAACACAGCCAGCCTCGAAGGGCTTCAAACCCTCTGTAGCTGTGTGATGCAAACAGTAAAATGAGAGAAACTGCACATTCATCGAAATTAAATCTATCAGCCTAGTAATATCAGCAGCTATCAGGCCAGACCTGAGATCAAACCCATGCAAAGAAAGAACATAACCTCAGACACATACAACAAAAAGCCTTTAAAATTTTCACTCCAACACTCAATGGATCTTGGTGGGGGCAAGGGGGAAGCACTGCACTTTGCCTGAAACATTTCTACCTGATAATGGATTTCTCTGTTTTCTCTACTTTATCCACTTCGACCAACTCTTCTACAGCCCTCATGGTATCATGTCGGGTTTTCACCCTCGTGGCTCTCTGTGGTGCCTTGATCTGAAGATTGGAAGGACCGCGACGAACATGAGGCAGTTTTGGTGGCTTCTGAGAATACAAAGGAAAAAAAAAAAGTGCTTGGTAAGTTGCAGAGATGGTAAAATTTCAAACCATAAATCAACATCATTCCAGTATTAAACATAAATTCAGATAAATCTTATTTTGTTTGTTTTGTAGCAAGCGAATTCTGACCTGAATGGAAGGTATGCTAAACACCTTGTGGTTTTGTTTGCTTTAGACTTTTGGTAAAATCATCCAGTTCTTAAGTTTACACTGATAAATTACTTCTAAACTACCTCTACTGCTACCAGGTATTAGTTTAACACAAGGCAGTGACAAAAGATTGTAAAGATATTTGATTCCATTTTACTAGGCACAGTAAATTTACAAGAATTAGCAAGAAGAATGCTTCTTAAAAAAAAGTTTCCACAATGCCAGTGTAAATACCAAGAATTACTATACAGTAATACATGTACATTTTTGCATGATGAAGGAAAGATTTAATATAAAATGTTGTATTCGTTAACTGAAAACCCCTGAATTCATGAGATAAATCCATTACAAACTATACAGTAACCAGTATTCCTTTGCTCCACTAATTTACGCAGTCAGTTAACATTCCTTTCCCACTGCATTCCCCACAAACGTAACTCTTGAAAACCTCCTATTATCTGCTCTTTCTGATGCTATTTCCCAAGCTCCCAGATAAACCATGACTCCAGGCCCCTCACATGAGTGGAGATTGATGCACACAGCATGAGCGAAGCCTCAAGTAAGAGGTCACTGTGGCCTAAAGTCGTGGTACTCCTGGGCAGAGCAGTGAGTAAAAAAGAGCATACAGAACATGCAAGTAAAAAAGATAAAGCCAAGAAATACTACACCAAAACCCTTCCTGAGAGGACAACATTCCACCAAGAGTACACTTTTATTGCAAGTGCTAACTCCTTCCTCCACAACAATTGTTGGAACCAAGCACTATTTGCCTTCACAAACTTTTTGTGGCATTAGAAAACTAATTTCTTCTCACATTACCTGCAGTGAAAGCTCAGGGTAGTCTCCATGGTTGGCATCTGCTTTTTGGGGTGCTGGTAGAACAGCTGGATTTGCCAGCTTTAATCCAGGAATTGCTTGTTCTGTTCTCTGATCATCCAATGATTTGTTTGTTACACCTAGACACATGAAACTACTCAGCACAAGGAATCAACAGTTAAGGCTGCAGTTAGAAATTTATAACAGTTTGCTGTATTCAAGTAGTAGATGCACCTCCAAAAACTATTTGGATTCACAAAACATTGATAAACACACACTAATTGTTAGATACAAAGCATCTTTTGGTATTAATCCTCTCTCTAATATAAAAGGAGGCTGCTAAAAGGCACATGGGGATTTTTGAAATTGATACTATTTCAGTTTTTCAATACAATTAATAAGATAATATCAGAGGTAAATGTGCATTAGTATTACACAAATGCTTGGAATTTCTAAACTGACAGGCAGTTAAAACCAAGAGAGGATTACCTTACTCTAGTGGTTAGGTTTGAGCTACCCATATCTACATACAAACATAATCAAAAACCACACTCAAAACCTTCAAATCTTAATCAACTGTCATAGTTTAGGAATGGTACTCCCCAATTCAGTGCTCTCTGAAACCACAAAAACCACACTGCCACTCTCTTTCCCTTGTCTGTTTTCCCCTCCCCCTTCCATCTGGAGTGGAGGAGTTGAAAATTGGAGGCACAGAAGGCAAAGATCACAGGCTGAAATAAGAACAATTTACTGGAAACAGCAATGAAATAAGAAAACAAACAGTAAGGCCAACAGTATTAATAACAAAAGGTATAGGAAAAAGAAACTATTTACACGAAGGCATGAATACAGACGGCTGCCCCTGCCATGCTTCCTCTACCAGAAAGAACCCCTTTTCCCCCAGCACAGAGCCCCTTTCTCCCCTCTCCCATGCCTAGCAATGACTGAGCTGGTACAGAACAACATCCAGGCCTTAGCCACAGCACCCTCCCCCCAGCTATTTCAACAAATGAACCATCCTGGCTGAAAACAGGACATCAACTAGAAACGTTGCTCTAGTCAAGATAAAGAAAGAAAAGGCATACAAAAAAAATTTTTTGATTAAGCATTACATCATTCAAACATCACATAAAATCATCTCAGAGATGCACTTTAATGAATACACCCAGTCATTACGAATGGAAATTAAAACTGGTTCTAAGACCAGTTACACAATCTCCTAACTCTAACACCTCATTCTGGCAATTGCGAGCTGTACAGAACACATACTTTTCCACGCTTCCCCCATGCTTGTGTACGAAATTACTCCACACACTGCCAAGAACGCAAACAGGAAGAGAATGACACTCCGCTGGAGTCGGGACAGCTGCTTCCATTTCTTTAGAAGAGAAAAGAAGTGAAAGAAAGAATATTTAGCATGACATTAAGAACCTGTGTGGTTAAAAATAAACTCTTATTGGTTCATTCAGATTAAAACCCACAAAATTGAGTAGGTTTAATTTTACCCTGTTTCCAACTGCATATATTCATTGCTTATTCTCTGATGACAGAGAAAACAGAAATCCAACCAGCTAGCATAAGGCACAAGAAGCTCACAAAAACATAAGAGCCACTTGCTGCAAGAACCTCAGAACCTGCCAAATGCCAAGACTCCCAGAAAGCTTCAACTACAGCTGACTTTGATCACAACCTCCACTGGATGACCTGAGCACCTGCCCAGCTATGAACTGGGAAGTCAGCCAAAAGCCTCCTTCCTCCCGGCTGAGGAGGGACTGCAGAGTGCACATGCAAAACTAGAAACAGAAGAAAATGGTAGGAAAACTAAAAATGTTACTGCAACAAAGAAGAAAGGTTCAAAATAAGCTGAGCACCAATCACTGGACAAGTTGTTGGTTTAATCCTCATATGGGCCGTTTGCTTAAATAGTGTGTCCCTTCCAACTCAGAATATTCTGTCAATCTGTGAAAGAAAAGTCAGGTATCCTGGCTCTGACAAGCATGGGAACTGTCACACACAGAACAAGTTCTGCACCACANACCAACCTGCAGCAATGTCAAAATGAAGTAAAACATCACAACAACAAACATGACAAACCTACAATCTTTTCAAGTTTAGTCCTGGGCAAAAATGTATTGTTAGCACTAGATTATATGCAACCACCACTGAAAAACTGACAGCAAATTACATTAACCTGAAAGAAGCCAATGTACATTAGCCTCCATTTACAGAGAGAGAAGCTAGAGTTGAACATTAAGGGCTAAATTGTCACTGTTAATTTTCCAACAGTCGTCCTGAAATTCACTAATTCTGACTTGGGTATACAGAAAGGGACCTTCATTGCCAATGCTACACTTGAGAACGACCTTTCCCACAAACCACACAGTACTTCCCACAGTCCTCATCCTCTTAGCAACAGCCAGAGGCCAGGAATGTCTCAGGGCAAAACTGTCAATCTGCTCACACTGTGAGTCCCACAGCACAATTTCCTGCCTTCCACCTGCATTGCTGACTGTACAGGAATACTGTACACCCTTCTCTGTGGACACTGCCAGACGCTGGTCCCACTGTGTCATCTTCAGTTCTCCCTGCATGGCAAACTGTATGATGCTTTCCCCATTGCAGAAAGACACTTGAAATCCAGCAGCCCTGTGGTTCATCAGGGTAGGACAGGAAAAGAAGCTTTAATTGTGGTGTCTTGCAAGGGGTAGGAGTACGGAACAGGAACACACAAGGGCAATCACCACCATCTTACTGGTTTTTTGCTCACAAAGAATAAGGATAAAATGGTGATGGGTGAAGGGTGATGACTTGGGCCCATATCTCTCTAGCTGGTAATAAAAAGAGAACTGTGTGTGCCTAAAAAGCTCTTCATACACTCATCTGATGACCTGCAAAGCCTCTATAGGTGACTATACATCATCTCCTATCTGTATCAAGGGTTATCTTGTCCCTCTGACTCACTCTTTCCCACACAAGACTCTCCAGTCCAAGACTGCCATCCCACATGAAGACAGCCTGCCCATTCTACCCACAAGCAAACGAGGTCACTTCCCAGAGCTCTGCCAGAGGACCCCTCTCCTCACACTCAGCTTTCACACTGAAAGCAGAACTGCTCCCTTTACTCTCCAAAGGCAGAAGACAGGACCCTCCTCTTAAGCCTCAAGACAGGGAACAAAGTCACAGAGATCAAATCTCACTCCCCTTATTCCTGTCCAGAGAGCGCAGCGTTGCCTCTAAAATGTCCACTAGCAGAGGGCAGGATTTTACCATATGCCCCCGTCTCAGCTTTGTTCGTGAAAATTAAGACATGACGTGGAGATACCTCAGCCAGCCGGCGCCTTATCCCGCGGAGAGCAGCCCCGTGAGGACTCCGAGAGCAGAGCCCAGCGCGGGGCCGCCTCAGGCCCCATGGCCGTGGCCTCTGCCCGACTCGGATCTGGGGAACCACGCCAAGTCCCGCATGACACTCCAGTTGCAGCTAAGCCCAGGATCACTCCTGACCGCCCAACAGCCCTCTCCCCTCGCCAGGTACCCTCCACATCCAGCCCAGGGATACCCCCGGTACAGCTGCCCGCGTGGCCCTCACCCGCCAGCAGGAGCGCCGCCGCCAGGCCTTGCTGTTGTTGTAGCCACCGACCCCGACCGCCTCCTCCGGGCCGAGAGTGACGGAGATGAAGTCCCGGCGCGGCGGTCCCGCTGCAGCACCAGAGTACATGGCGGCGCCTCAGGGGCCGCCTACCGCCATCGCCCCGCGGGACGGAACGGCCGCTTCCGGCAACCGCTTCCGGTGCCGCTCTGGCGCCGGCGCATCCACGCTCGGTGGCACCGGGCTGAGGCGGGATCTAAAGTGCCCGGCGGCGCCGCGGAGGCACCGGCCCTGAGGAAGCCCCGTGGGGACGGGCCCTCTCCGCGGGCAGGCAGGCGGAGGTCTCAGCCCGCGTTGCCCGCCCGTGGAGGTGCCCCGAGGCCGCAGCCCTCGGCGTGGGCCCGGCCCGAGCGTCCCACCTACTTAACGGGTTCCGGCTTCAGGCCGGGGCGGGGGTGCTCGGAAATGCGTTGATTTTGCCCTTGCTTCTTGCTGTCCCGGCGTACCAGCGAGGACAGCAGGTGCCAGGGTGGGCAGTGAGGCAAAGGAGAGGCTGGGAATCCTCGCTGTTTTTCGGTGTCGTGAGAGTACATCATAGAGACCAGTCACAGTGTCATTGGCATGGAAGAACTAGAAATGAAGACGTGCATGTGGGAGGTCGTAAGGAAAATCAACTCAGTAAATGGCCTGCAAGTCCCCATGGAGCTGGGAGTAGGCCGCTGTGGTGAGGCGCAGCCCCGGCACAGGGTACTGTTCCCCGACCCGTGGAGGCGGCACGGACACTGGCGGCTCCTCCTACCCACCTGGAGAGCGAGCACGGCCAGGGAAAACCCCGAAGTGCTGCTGTCTCCATGAGGACAGGGAAGTGCTGTCAAGATGGCATTATCACCTGCCACCGAAAAACCAAGACACAGTTTTCCAGCAGGCAATGCGGGAACACGGACCTGAGAGCAGACAACTGGAATCTATGAGAGGATGTATGAGAGTGGGTGAAAAGCAACCAGTTGTGTAAATAAACCCTTCCATAAGACCTGGCACTGAATCTTGGTATCCAGCAGGAAGCATTCATCCCACACAACTCCTTCCATCAGCTGCTCCTTCACAGCCCTCCAGCCCTGTGTCACTCTCTCTGCAATAAAAGAGTTCCCTGCATCTTCCCTGTGGAGAAGGAGGGACATACTCAGTTGGAGTAGGGAAGAGCATTGTTTAGTGATGTACACTTTCAGAGCCATAGCAGGACTAGATTTGTAATAACTTTTAGCTCAGGTTCATAGTCCAATAGGAAGAAGTCAGCATTGAAGCAGCTGCTTTAAGACTGCTGCTCTAAGTGCTGACACTGAATTCACTTCCAGCTGTGCTTAAGTGGCAGGTTAATATGCACCATTTGAGCCTTTACATTTGGAATCCACCTCACAGTAGATTTCAAGGTAAAACTGAAAATTTGGTGTTTTCTGAGCATTTCATTATTAAGAAAACTAATCAAAAATCTTGGTAGATACGAACAGCACACAAACAAGCAGAACAATAATTTAAGATGCCTAAAGCATGCGTTCATTTTTAGTATTAATTTTCCTATCACAGGAAACTACTGATTCACGTAACTTAAAAACATATTTAAATCCCCAGCAGCCTTCACATGGGTGTCAAGAGAGAAACAGGAAGAAAGAGGTAAGAAAGGAAGATTTGCTTCTGACATTTACTGGGTTCAGCCCTAAACCCCCAAATGAGGGCAATCTGCCATTTGTGAGGTATTACTGTCTTTCCCTACTGGATTGTGCTATAAATAGAGCCCTGTTTAAGAAGTGCCTCTCATTGGAAAGCAAAGTAAAAGTTGCATTGCAGCGAGTGCTCATTACCTACACACCAGCTGCAAGACAGACTCAGAACCATATTACTCAAATCGACTTGAAATAAGACAACCACCACCTGCAATTAAACTCCCTGCCCTCAATAAAATAAGATGAAAAGCTTGGAAAAAATATACAGCATTGCAGACAAGAACACAATATTCTGTTTTCTGATGAAATAAAAGATCCCACAATGTCAACCACCTTCAGGAATCACCCTCTGTTCAGTTCCATATGCCCCTATAATATGAAGAGTGGACACTGTAGCCTCCAGATCCACCACCAGTGACACCATCCTGCAGCAGTGGTGACAACATTCATAGGGACAGAGACAACAAGTGTTTTTCTCACATACAAGAAACACAGACAAACACAGAAATCACAGTAACATCTTTATTATTTAAAATGTTTAGATGTCCGTTAGTTCCTGGAGTACTACAGGCCTTCCCCTTGTTTCAGGGACTTTTTTTCATTTTATAATGCATACAAAGTCTTTTATTACATACAGGACAGATTATTTTTTTTTTTTTGTAAAGTTCTCTCAAAATTGTTTCTATGTTCCAGTTTAAAATGTGAAGAGTCATAGAAAATAAAAAACCCAAGAGACAAGGAATTCAGCATTCTAATTTAGCTTCTCCTTGAAAACAACCTTGAAAACCATGTCAGCAGCTCTGTTCTGTGTGCATGGAGACTGAAGCTTCAAAAGGGAAAGAACTTTAGAAAAAGCAAAAGAAATCTTTATAAGCGCAGTGTAAAAGAAGTGTGTGCTTGAATTGCTGAGCAATACTCACAAATATACAACACAATCTGTTCTCAGATATAAAACTTGACTGACAGGAATGGAATGTATCATAGAAACATTACAAAAAGCCTACAGAATTGGGTGACAAGGACAAATGCTTCATTTATACTAAAAGTGTGAATTACTGGCTGCACATGCCAGCTGAGGTAATCAGAACTGTCATTTGCTGGTCTGCATGTGTGAAAGAATCTTTACTCAAGTTCACGCAGAAACATTTTACAACCAAAAACCCTGATACTGACATTTAGATGCTTTCTTTGGAAAACTTGAGCATACTTACAAACTGCATTTACTCTCAAAAAATTTTTATACCTCCCCAGTTCCCATTCTGAATACAGCTTCACATCAGAAATTGCAGAAAGCCATGGAACTTAATTATGCTTAATGAAATAGCATAAACAATTCCTCAGTAGAAGCTGATGCATGAAATAACATTTCAGATGAAACATCTTTCTCGCTACCTTCCCTAACACCATGTTTAGGGGAAGAGTATGGAATATTTCTAATGCAAAGGCCAGCCACCAGAGAGTGCAGCTGATGGGCCCTCATCAAGACTGAAATGGCCTGGATATGCTCAGCGTAGGTTCTGCATCAGATGGGCATAAGCTTTCCAGGGCAGTGTCCAAAAACTGAACAGAAAGAATCACTGGGGGTCAAGGGTCAGTGCTACCCTTGGACAGGTCTGAGTTCACACACTACAAATGTTCTGACAATTAGTGTCCTTCATTAGCAGACATGTATCTTTACATTATGGTTAGTAACATATCTAAAAGAAAGAATTATTTCCTAAGTGAAAGAGTGCTGGAAAATCACCTGGGCAAAAAGTGTAGAAGCGGAGGCTGGTGTTTTACTGTGTACGCTGTTGATGCTGAGAGTAAATCTTTTTTTTGGTTTTGGTTAGGCATTAAATTCTACCACTGGGATCTGTTTCTCTTACTACTTTCAGGTACCTCAAGAGAGCCTTGTCTGAGGAATATGGTATATATTAAACAGGACATGGAAAGGAAAAGTTTTAACGTCAGGAAGGGCAGAGGGTTGTGAAAATATTCTTTTTTTTAATTAAAAAAATCCAAGTCATTACAACTGTAAGGAGCAATCAGTCTAGGCGTGGCACCAGCAAGCCCAGATACAAAACTAGTCTGTACTACTTTGAACTCCAAGCCTCAAGCAATGCTTAGGCACAGCAACAAAAAAACTGGATATCCTATTCTGGACAATCTTTTGAAGAAATGCACTTTTTCAACCATGGCAGGAAGTTAATCCTATGTTCTCTTCTAGGGAAAAAACTGACCACTGGAGAGAAAACCTCAGTATCCAAAGTCCTTCCATACTTTTCAGGATGAGACCTCAAACTGACTGCAGCTGTGCACATTAGTTAGAAACAAAACCAAACCAAAAACCAACTACACCAACACAAACAAGATACCTAAAAAGGCACTGAAGAAATTGAATCTTTTGAAGGCAAAATTGATTTATCAGGCCATGACTGGCTCTTTTCCATATTCATATGCAACAGTAAATAAGAAATGTAGAATCTGGTTAGCCCCCAGAAAGTGTTAATCCACACTCACATCCAAGTATACAACAGACTGAGGTAAAAGGCAACGCCTTCCAAGTTACCAAACAGAACTGGGGAGCTCGCACATGCGTGCAATCGCAACTGCTGAAAGTATTTCACATCAATCAGATGCTGCAATTTTTTTTATAATGCACTTCATAGCTGACATTTTAGTACTGTCAGTTCTTATAATGGATCTGACAAACATGGATATGATTTGAGAGGGAAAGGCTTCCCAGTTCAAGAATTTTCCAGCATTTCCACTTTGTTTTCGTCGAGTACAAAGGGAGAAGGGAACTCTTTGTTCTTCATGTACACCTCCAGACCCTGAGAAGTGTGAGAACAGTATTGTTAAGCTGTAAATGCACTATTTTAAGTCCTCAAGGAATGACTGACAAAGGTCAGAGACACACAACAGTAACAGTGACAGAAAGTGTTTCTGGGGTTCAAGAAGCAGAGGTGCTAAGGAACCCTAAAACCTGATGTCAGAAACAAGCTTCTTGGGGAGGCAGCATGGGAAGATGTGTCCTTAACTGACATTACAATAATCGTGGCAGAGGAAAGTCAAATTGCCTTGTTTTCATTTTGTTCAGACAACCTATTGATTGCAGTGAGTTCACTACTTGCACATGTTGAGGAATACACCTAGTGCAGGTACCTGGTTTGCAAGTTAACAGATGTGGAAACCTAGCAAAGAGTGCCCACACATTCTCCTGCAATCTACTATTTCTCACCCTGTCCATGCAACACAGGGAAGTTCCTATTCTCATTACTAAATGGAAGCAGGTTTCTCAGGATCAATTATTTTCAGAGGGACAAACTTAAGAAATGGCTTCCCTAAAGCCAACACACATCACATTTCTCAGTCAGGATTCACTTACTGTGGGAGATGGGCACAAATGAGCACAGAACCCATGGATTTTCTAATTTGAATATTCTGCACTTCTCATTAAAATCTCAAAGTGCTCATGAGTCTTAATGGAACTGCAGCCTTGTTGCATATCTCATTTTACAGATGGCTAAAACTGAGAGTGAACAAACTGCTGAAGAGTAAATCATAATGGAACCACATTATGGTAACAGAGAGCCCAAGTCCCTGTTTCCTTGACCTTACCATTTCTCAGCAAACCGAGGCTAAAGAAAACACCTGTGTTTGGAAGGAAATTGGATGCATACCTGCACACTCTTAAAAATACCTCCATAGATGGTTATTCTCACCTCTCCAAAGTAAGACACTAATGGAGAAATCTCACACACAGCTGGAGGATCTTCAGTTCCTGAGAGACTAAAGAAGAGAACACAGGATTAACTTCCTGCCATGGTTAAAATACAGTGCATTTCTTCAAAAAATTGTCCAAAATAGGATATCCAGAAGGATAAGACATTTGTTATAGTCACATGCACCAGACATTATGTGAAAACGAAGTGTGAAAATAAAAAGAAATTAGCAGGTCCCAAATATTACTCAGCAAAACCACAATACCCCTTTTATAGAGATGCTTTTCAAGTAAAATGAACTTGTGAGTTTATTGAACTATGAGTTGATGAAATAATGGCCCCATGGAGTAAAACATCTTTCCATTATATGATGCAGGAAGGTATGCAAACTGGTAATCACTTTAACAACCAATCCTTAAGACCACCTGAGAATCCTATTGGGGCCACAGTCAGAAAAGCTGTCAGGGCCTACAAATTAAAATTCCTTGCATTGCTAAATCCAGAGTGATAGAAAAGACTGCCCCTTTCTAACAATGTGCTATAGGAAGGGCCAACCCATTACCCCAAAGCAGGGATCTGCCAGAGAGAATGCCCAGAGCCCCGTGTGCTAACTACCTGGGGCACCAACAGTCATAAGGAACTATGAGAAGCAGGAATTATAATAGACATCAACCTGCATTATCCAGAGAGGACCAGTTGAACAAAAATCACGCTGAGCCACCCTGTGACTACACTAATGCCCAGTTTTGGAGAGCCTCGCATGTGCCATTGGCCAGCTGGCATGGCTGAGCATTTCCAGCAAAGAAGCTGTAGAGAAGGTCACAGATTTATACCTGAGTTTTTCTGGTATCCGCAAACCATTTTCATCCACAAATCTGGCCCCAGCCTTGAGAGCCCAGCGGTAATGCTGGGCCAGGAGGGCTTGCCGAGCAGTGGTAGGAGTATCTTTGTCAGCTGTGTCTGCATTTTTTAGTGGCGAGAACTCCTCTTCTCTCAGAACTTCAAATGCCACAAAATTCCTACCCAGCAAAGGGAAGAAAACAATGATCATGAAAACCAGAGCTAGTGATCAGTCCCACTAATGCAACAACATTCATGGGGAAAGGCTCATATATATTTCTGCGAGGAGCACCGTATGCACCCTGACACATTCAAGCCAAGGGAAGCCCACCGCTAATCTGAAGAGCCAAGGAGTACCAGGGCTGTAGAATGGAAAAACATAAGAAGCCCTGTCTCTTTGGGAACATAACAGCAGCCTCCCAACCTACCGGAACGGTGTTCAGAGGAGAAGAAAAGCAACAGATCTGCAGAGGTGCCATAGAAACATCTTTAGGCAGTGGGAGGTTCTTGGACAAGACAGCTCAGAGCACAGCAGGACAGAGAGCACAGCATTGTCCAGAGCTTAGGCACAGCATGAGCAGTGCAGTCACTGCACAGCATCCCACCAAGCCCCAGAAATGTCCCCTGCTTGGGAGTCTGTAGGTAAGGACCAGCTAAGGATACTAGTTTCCAAGGACAAACAAGCAACAAGGGACGCCTCACAGGTGAATGTGAAGCACAGCTGTTTACCAGAAATGGGAATGCACATTAAAAAGCCCCAAAGCAACATCTCTGCATTTCTGCACTTCATGTGTGAAGCACAGATGCCAAGGTGGTTTTAAGCTGTTAAAAAACTTCAAGGAACCACTGCTTGCAAATGAGTCCTGTCACGGCTCAGAACTCAGCAGTGTTCCCATCACCCTGGTTTTGTCTTTAGTTTGATACTACTTTATTTAACACATCAAGAAACGGAGACTGGTTCAAACCTTGAGCTCTCTATTCTAAAGGAAATAATATAAAAAGATAAATGCTATCCCCAAACAAAGATAATTCAGTTTGCCTGAGGGCTCTCTTTGGCATTTATTTAAGACTAAAACAGAATCTTCACTGCTGAATTTGAGACCTTGGAAAAATTGATTTTATAACAACACTTATGCTTAATTGCTAAAATCCTACATTCCCTAGACACAAGTACCCCTGACTACGTATGTCACAGCACTCCCAGCTATGTTGCAAAACTTGGAAAGTGAACACTGACAGTTCCCATAACATCCATAACTTGGCCCCACAGTGCTTAAGTAAACAGTTTTCCGAGCACAAAGGGCGTGAGCTGAGTCCTGACATAACACCACCCAAAAATGTAACCAGAGCTGCAATTACCATGGAAGCCACAATGTTGAAAGACTCGATTTTTGCAAGTCTGAATACTCCAACATAGGCTTCATTGGCTTTGCACTCAATTCTCTTTTATTTTTCCCAGGCTGGCACAGGCCAGGCCAGCCAACGCATCCTCAGGAGGATGACCAGTCTGGGAGCAGGGTTGGCACAAGCACTGAGTGCCTTGTGAGGTCCCCTTAGAACCTGCGGGGTTACTGTTAGATTGTAGCTGGGTGTAGATCCAACAACCTTCCTAACAAGCCACCCACAAACCATGTGCTCCCTGGGATGGCTTGTTTCCACCTACAGTCATTCAAACGAACACTGAGAAGGGGAGGAGAAAAGTAAAATTATGTCTGTCACTAACTTAGAGAACTGGAACACATCAAACACAAACTTCTCCAGCTTTATCCCGTTCGGTTTTAGTGGTTTTACCAGATTTCCCTCCTTGTCAATGTAGGGCACCTTCTTTATGGCTACATGATGCTTCAGCTGTGACTCCCATTTCCTGCAGAAGGAGAAGAAACAATTTTATTTAGTTAGAACCCACTTAGGAAAAAATCAATACACTTGAGGGAAGCAGATGGCTCATTACTGCTCTGGATCAACTCTCAACTGTTTGTGGGTGTTGCTCCCTCCCAAGTGATCCAAGTCACATCCAAGAAACACTTCCCTGAGCAGAGCAGCCTGGCCATGGGCTCTCTCTGTACCACTGGGACATGAGAGTCAGAGGAGAGGGAGAACTTTGCATCAAGCTGAAATTGCAGGCAGAGGTTACAAAAAAAAAGAGGCAACCCAAATTATTACCTGATTGGGAATGAAAATGGAGCAGAGCACATCCCTCACCCAAGGGTGGTTCAAGCTCTTCAGGAAGGTTGCACAGCTGCTCACTGAATACCCAGCATCACATCCTCATTCCTCAACACCAAGGTGCAGAGTCCACCCACAAATTCACACTCTCCTGCAAACTGTGTTGTCCCAAGTATTGGCATGGGTGACATTCCCACTGGAAATCCATGATGTGAGGCTGCATCACTGACTACACTGCAGCCTGCACAGCTGCTCACCCTTGAAGGCCCAGGAAGATCATGCAATGGTATATCTCAATTTAGTTACAGTTAACCTGGGAACCTCTGTCTTGGGTAGGGCCTAGAGAGTAGGCTGGGGCTGTCAGAAAGGGGACTCAGGTGTTTGGAAGAGAGAGGAGGTGAAAGGCAACACAGGGGATAACCATAACTGAAATTACAGAATGGGAAACAGGAACACCCAGTCTTGGAGGCATTTCTGGGCTGCACAGCTACCTAGAAGGTCTGCTGGGACTTACTGGGCCACCACTTCCAGGAACTCAACAGTGAAGAAGTGGTTACAGATGTTGCCAGCACTGAACATCAGTCCCCCCTCAGGGCGCTGCTGCTGTGCAGTCTCCAGGCTGATCTCACTGTACTCCACCACCTGGTACACTCCATCCACACAGCACACCACCCCAACAGGCTCCGTGGGGTAGGCCTTCTCCACTACCTGCAGCCACAGGACACAGGTTTATGACAAAGAGGAAGAAAATCCCAGGACTATTCCAGCTCCCCAGTACCAACAATCCCATGGGACTGTTGCCTGCTGATCCTCCAAGAGCAGGGACTATAGCTGCACAGGAAACTACACACTGGAATTGCTTCGCCTCTACGCCCAGCTCTTTCTACAAAGGCACTTGGGCTGTCTAGAAGCCATATTGGTCAGGGCTTACTGCGTAAGGGGCACAGAGCAGTCTGGAGGCACATTTTGCCCAACAATTCAACATAAACCCCAGTACTCAACTATTTAATTTGACAGTTTCTCAGAAGACAAACCAGTTAAAAAGCAATCAGCATACTAGGGGGCATTTTTCTCGTCAAGGACTAGGATCTGGCATTAAAAGAAAGCTGTTTGTAGCTATTAGCCTTCAACTCCCCATTTGCCTGAACAGTACTAATGACTCAAGTAACATAAATTTCTCTTCAGGCACCTGCTCCTTTAGGTTAACAAAATCCAGGCTGTTAAAGCTTTTCCCATCTTCCACAGCAGAGCATAAAAAATGCCTCCATTAAACTTAAAGGTGCATTTATAAACATAGCCCAGTCCAAGTGCCTTTGAGAAAGAGCTGGGCGTAGAGGCGAAGCAATTTCAGCGCGTGGTTTCCTGTTCAGCTATAGCCCCTGCTCTTATTGAAGTTTATTTTCCACAGTACTCTGGGAAGAACAGAGGACACCCATAGGCAGGGATTTCAAATGCAGTGCAGGCAGCAAGCAACTCTAAATCTACTCAGAGTGAGCTGCTGATGGGCAAAGGGTTGAACACCGCAGGTCATGCAAGCTCCCCGCAGACAGAAGCTTCCAAGCATCATCAGACCCAAACTCCCTGTGGGAAACCAGCCCAGTGCACTGCTTCACCTTTGCACCGCAGTCTGCCCCTTTGGAAACACAGAAACCTATGAAGACTGGATCCGCCATTTTCACGAGGATATTGTCCACACAATATACATGGACATACTGGATTCCACGCTGCTTCATATCATCCAAGATCTTATTATCCATCAAAGCACGGTATAAGCCACCATTGCCATCTATAATGCAAAAGAAAAGAGGAAGTCTTGGCTCATTAAGGACTTTGAGGTGAGTTTTTTTGTAGCTGAGCAAAAGCAGAAAGTACTGAACAAATTTTCTTGAACAGAAGAGTAGGGAATGCTTTCTAGCCCAGAGCCAGTGGTACCAGGTGTTATTTCCAGTTCTGCCACACAGTTCAGGGGAGCATGTTCCTTATTCTCACCCCAGTTCTCTCACTTGAAGAGTGGGACCATGGGGACCAGCCTCAGTGAGCAGAATTATGAGACTTTATGAAGGCTAGTAGGATTCTCAGAGGGAGAATACTAAAGGACAAATCTATGCAAAGGGTGGGAAAAGTATTTTACACTTCTCCTCCAGTACCGGGCAATAGCATATTTATTCTCTTTCTTCGAAAAAGACTAAAATAAATCTTATTCTCTGTTTATCTTCCCCCCACAAGTTCTCAATGCCTTTTTAAAGGCTTGAACTATAGCTTGAACTGTACAAAAGACACATTTATCACAGATCACCCATTTACAGTTCCTTCTGGGATGCCCCTGTCAGCTCGGGAGAACCACTCTGCAGCTGTAACATGGTCCCAACTGGGCTGCCATCACCAAGTCTCTTACCATGTCTAGATGAGACATTGCTGTAGTTTTGAAGAGAGTTCATCTTCTTGCTGCTTTTTAACCCATTTCCAGCTATCAGCCTTGCGCTCCTGACCTTCACCACAGGAGGCAGCACCCCAGAGACCTCTTAGAAAGCTCTGCTAATGCACCTTTTTCCTACCCTGCAGCCACAGCACTCCTAATCCTGCCAACACTCCCAGACTTGGATAAAAAACATGTGCTGTAGTCAAATCTCCAGCAAGAACTAAACAGATTACCAGATTACCAGCTCCTGATTACCAGCCTGAAACATTAGCAGAACCTTTCCACATTAACTGGAAGCATTAACCCTGACCCCCAAAGGTCAGGTGCTCTGTGTGCCTGGGCTGACTGATGGCCCGTAGCAACAATCAACACACATAAAGGTAATGGAAGAGCAAACAACAGGTACCTGGAGCCATGGCAATTTTCCCTTTCTCCTCCAAGATGGCCTTCCCATCAAAGGTGACAGCAGGCAGCATCCTCTGTTCAAACATGACAACATTGCATCTATCCAAGTTGAAGTAGTTGTGTTGTATAAAAAACTCTTCTGTTGGCCCCAGTGTGAACTCACTTGTCATGATGTACCTGGGCAGGAATGGGGGCTGGGCAATGAGAAAGAACAACACAAGCGAAAGGCAAAACTACAAACTGAACACAAAAGAGAGGAATCCCAGGAGTGTGAAATGAGAGACACGGCAGCATCCTGTGGTGAGCATCTGCACACGAGAGCTCCCCTCCAGAACTCATCCTGTGGTAAGGCTGCATGGGGTCCCATGACCGTATCAGAGTATGATCCTACCCTGGCCTAGCTTCAGCCAGGACAGAAGAGCCTTGCCCTAAATGTGAACAACATCTGGATATCTGGATGAGCTGGAAAACAAGACAAAGGGCAGAAAACAGCCTCATTCACTCTAGATTCAAAATGATGTTAAGTGTCTATAGAAACCCTGACCAGTTCACTCTGCCACCACCTCTTCAGTGCAAAGGCAAACACCAATATTTCCATATGTTGGCTGCCTGGTTTGTTTTTGTCATAAGTTTTTCTATATCCTCCTTTCCTTTCAGGTCCACGTTGCCTCTGTCTCTTCCTCCACTATGGAGTCCCTACAGCCCCTCGACATAATACCCAGGGTCTGGCCTTGGCAGGACAGATCATAGAGTCACCTGTCCAGCTTGAGAGAGAGAACTTCCCAATGGTGCCTTGCACACAGTGGTTTGCCCTGGTTTCTCCCCTCCCCAATGCCCCTGGCCCTCTGGGTTCTCCTTTCCCCTGTGTCTCCACTGGTTGTGGGACCTCAGTGACCAACCTCATTTTCCCTATAGGTCACTGACCTTACCTGCCCTTTGCACTGCCCCCGTGCCTCAAGGTCATTGGCTGCTAAAGCTTATACTTAAGCTTGAGCCCAGCACATTTGGGCCTTTTGTTCTGGATTCCCCTTCGGCTCCTGGAAATAAACCTGGCTGGAACTGACCTAGTACAAAGGCCTTCCTGCCTCTCCTTGCTGAGCTGGCCTCGTGGCCCATGTGGGTGTGTGAGCCTGAGTGCTCTGCCTGAGTTTCCCCAAGCGGCCTTTCCACCAGAGAGGCTTATTGGGACCTAGGCTTCAGCTCCACTCCCAAAAAGCACACTGCAACACTCCACTATCCTCTTTCACTACTGCCCAAAAGCTACCTCCACCATCTGCCTGTCAAACTTCAACAATTATCAGCATAGGAATACAGGGTCCTCTGTCATCATGATGAAACAACACAGGAAAGCCTGGACCTCAATTCGCCATCCCCTATTTACATCTCTGTAGCATAGCATAGCCTGGGCCCAGATGTACTGGAGCTACAAACTGCTTCAACTGCCTCCTCACCCCGGGAAGGGGAACTGGAAACAGATGTGGCATCCTGGCTTCCAGCAGCACTTGGGATGATGTATTTGCAATGCAGGTCCTGTATGCAAGGCTTCAGGAAGAAGCACAATATGGACTCACTTTCCATGAGGAAACAATGTACAAATCCACTTTGACCCCCAATTTGTAAAACAATGTGGCAACCTGAAGCCCTCAGACACCTCCCTTTCTCTGCCAAAACCCTGCCTCAGACCAGACACTGATTCCATAAGGGTATTTCCACATAGTCCTCATGGTCTAACAAAGAACATTTAGCAGAAAACATTTCCAGACACATTTGCAGTGCCTTCCTCTCACCCACCACATCCCATAGGGAATTCACATTTTGCACTTTTCCCAGGGCTCATGTCTTTTGAAAGCCAGGCGCAGCCAGCAGAACTGGCAAGTGTAAACAGTGACAACAGGGGGTGGCCTGAACACAAAGTAAGTGGCTTTTTGCAGAGATTATGGACAAGGGCAGGAAGAAGGGCTTGGAAGGCAAGCTCTAGGTTGTCCTCCATGCACGAACCTGAGAAAGCAGAAATGGATGAAATTTCTTGTAAAGCATCTGAAACAATCACTGAAAAGTGCTGTTTACAGTGTTGCCAACAGCTGCTTGGAAAGCTAGCAAGGTACAGCAGTTAGGGCTGTGGTCAGTGATACAAAGGCAGTACTCAATCCCTCAGATCTGTAGACATGGACCTGCCACCTCCCATCCCTCTGCACCCTTCTCCAGCCACTGCCATCGCAAATCCTGCAACACAAGGCTCCCCTTGACCTGTCTCTGTACAGCACTCAGCTCAATGTTTCCTGAAGACAACATGCGCAAGACTGGAATGCAAAGAGCCCTGCACAGCAGGTCTGGCTTTAGGTCACCTACCAGGGAATGGCACATTTGCAGTGGTGTCTCTTGCCAGCAAGCTGCTCCACTTTGCGTATTCTTTCTGCTTGGATTTGATACAAGTTCTTGCCACTGGGCAACCCCACATCGTACATGCCCTTGGGATAGCTGACTCCCAGGCGGGTTCCTTGTCCTCCAGCCAGGAGCAGCACTGCCACCTTGTTCTCTGAGATCTGACGTAAACCTGTACAGGAAAAGAAGCCCAAGGGAACGTAAGAACCTCCAAAGCAATCAACATCCCATGTTCTTCTCCTGAGCCTTTCTGCAGAGCTCAGACAACAGCCAGAAGCTGCCAGTTCAATGTTGGCAGCTCAGAGAGAAATATGTCACTGCAGACGCAGAAGAAAATTCATTTCACCTCCTGGATGCAGCAATTTCCTCATCTAAATCAACAATTGGTGCAAAAACAACAGCCACGAGCTGCAGCTTAAGAGATTCAAATTAAGATACAAAATCTTTACTAGGGAGGTAGTACAGCACTAGAAAAGACATCCAGAGAGGAAGCAATGTCCCCTAAGGTTTTCAAGGCTTACTTTAGTAAAGCTGTAGCTGACCTAGCCTCGGCCTGTTTAGAGCTCTGTTCCAAATGGGAGTTGGACTAGAGACCTCCAGAGGTCCCTTATTTTTATATCCCAAAGAAGCCAAGTCTCATCATCTTGAGTAAAGCATGAAGATTTCTGGAATCTGCCTTAATCAATTATCTGTACCTGTGCTCCAGCTTCAACAGAAGCTGAACACAGCTGCAGTCAGGGCTAGTAACACAGCCAAGCCTGCAGGAGCCACAACTTCCACAATCTAATTGAAACCAGTGTCAGTGCTCCTGACAAACCAGGGAAGTCCAGAACCTGGGGAAGAACCAGAGCACATAATTAACACTCAGGTCACTCTCAGACTTTGGTCCCTGCCTTCTCCAAAGTCAGCATCACAATAATGACTGGCAACTGTAAGAATGATTTTTCATTAGGTAACACTTGGAGTTTCTCTGGGAATGCAAGGAACATTGGGCTTGTCCATGGCAGAAGCCACAGCTCTGCTGCAGTAGCTATCAGGGCCTTCTGCCACTGCACAGCACTGAACTGCCACTGCTCCTGCAGTCAAGGACAGCCTGTGGGGCAAAACCTTCAGCAAATACCCCACATAAACCACAGCTGAGGCTAAAACATTCCTGATTTGGACTGAATTATATGGAGACCAAAGAAATTGAATTAGGAAAAGAAACAGGATTGGGTTTATGCTAATCTTTAAATAATTGGCTGTTTAAATGAACAATAGAGCAAATACACCAAGTGCTGTTTCAACAACCTGGGTCGATTTTAATTCTGTTCAAAACTGCATCTTCCAGCAATTTTTTCAGCAAAGACTTAAGTTGTCCATGACATTGTAGTAACATGATTCCCCTTCCCATGCTTACAAGTTTCAGTCTTACCACAGCAGTTACACAAGTCTTTCTCCCTAAAAACACCCCTTCCAAAAAGGCTGGTGGTGTCCAGGCACACAGGGAGCCGGTTCCACAGCCACGGTTCTGCTGTAGAGCAGCCTCTGGGGTCACAGGGCCACAGGAGTGAGAGCTGGAAGCCACCTCTGGAGATCTTCAATCCTCCAAGCGGGATAAGGAGAGCTCCCTAAGAAGAAACCTGGGAGCGGAAATACTGGAATTTCAAAGTTTCAGGAGGTCCTTGGATAGCAGGGAAGCTTAAATAGGTTTAAATTGGTAATGTGAAAGACATGGCGGATCTGGGTGAGCTACATGATGATGCAAGTAAGACATCCAGCATTTCACAACAAACCACACGCAATAAATGGCTCCTTTGCGCCTCCACTGAGCTGCCTATGAGACTCACAAGTACAGAGCAGAGGGTCTGAGGTATTACTTACACCAGGAATACTTGCCCCAGTCCCATCACATGGTTTTCCTGCATGCTCAGCTGTTTGCCAGTGCAGGGCATCACTGCAGGAGAAGGGAAAGAGCTGAGTGGAAAGGTACCAGAGCATGGCTCCAAACCTCATGCCCTGGCTTGGGTGGTGGCTGTTTCCCTACTGGGATCCAGCACAGAAAGAACTTATGGAGGGGGGAAAAAAATCCTAAAAAAGTTGCACTGTGGGACACTTCCAAATTGTTCTGCTCCATCTCTGGAAATGCTCAAGGCCAGGTTGGACAGGGCCCTGAGCAATCTCATATAGTGGGTGGCATCCACACCCATGGCAGGAGAGTTAGAACAAGATAATCTTGTCTTTAACATTCCTTCCAACCCAAACTATTCCATGATTCTGTGAAACGAGCAATTAAAACATCTTTTTTAAATTCTTTTTCTTTAAAATAATCTAGAACTGAAACTTGAGCTAAAGTATTTCACAGCAATTTAAACCGAAACTGCTTGAGGTCTGAGCTCAGCATTTGCTGGTCTCAGTTGCTGCAGCATGGGGGGTGCTGCTTTGGGGTGCAATTGAGTTTCACCCACCAGTAGAACAAGTCGGGCACTTGCCCTGCTGCATCTCCCCCCCTGTACTGCCAGGCTCACACCAACACACACACTCAGGTTCTGATGCAATAGACCACATCCCACCAGATCCCAACTTAGTAATTCTGCAGAGCAACAGATTGTGACCAAGGGCATCATTCACATGACATTCTGGAGTGAACACTGTATTGGGAAAGTCAAGGAGGTCCCCACTTTGTCTCACAGCATCAAGGAGCTAAAATTCTCAGCCACAGCTCACAGGTACCACAGCTGGCGTCACTCCACTGAAATGCAGATGCCCCACAGGAGACAGCAGTTCTCCAAAGTTTTCCATGCAGTGACAAGGGGATGGGATCTGCCCAAGTGGGAGATGGCATCTCACATCCATCTCCTGGAGGGGCCTCTTACTGCAGAGACTGAAACCACAACCTCATCGGGATAAACCCAAGCCCAAAGCAGTATCACTGATAACATCAATGATGTCACTTTTTTTACAATCCTGCAGGTTGACAGGGCCGTATTCCAGGAGGGCTCACCATGGTGCACATGAACAACCCAAACAGGGGAGTGCATCTCATTATTTATGGCATTCTCAGTATTTATGGTACAACCCGACAACCCAGAGAGCTTTTCCAAGTTCTGTTCTTAGGTCACCATGAAAATAAATAACCAAAAAAAAATGAGTAAGTAGCTCTGCTCTGACTTCCCAACTATAAAATTACCAATAATCACAAGTAAAGTTCATCAGAACTGACTCTTCTGGGTGCAATGGAAAGATCTATCCACTTTAAAAAAATCCACCTTATTTTCTGCAGCACATGAAATACAAACAGCTCAACTAAAGAGAAAATGTGGTGGCTGCTGAGACACCCACCAATGCTGCAGTCAGTCCTACTCTGTATAAAAAGTAAAAAAAACAAAAATATATTTTGTAGGAGGAACAGACTGGTCTTGCAAGAACAGACTGAATTCTCATCCTGAACAGGCACAATTCCCATTACAACAGCAGTCAGCAAGAGAAGAAGACTCCAAACTTTTCAATTCTGCAGAGCAGTCAGATAACCAGAATGGCTCATCAAACTCTGTGATGAAATGGGGTACACCTCAGCCCATGGCCATGACTTAGATTTCATTAATGAAACATTGACAATTCAAAAATGCTTGTGTCTGTGTTTGATTTATACCATCACTCCTAGGGCTGCCTGGAAAATGTGGTTGTTAAATGTCAGTGTTTAACACCTGAAAGCAAATCTGACCAGGCAGTTATGTTGTCTGAGACACAATAACAACATTATTTATTTATTTATTTTAAATTTCATTTTTAAATTTAATTTTTTAACTATTAAAAATATTTCAGGTGTTTCCAAGACAACTTTTCAGTTGTCTCATTCTTTTATCCATCTTTTTTTATCATAGAAAAAGGGGGACGGGGAAGGAGGAGACATTTCAGCTGTTCAGTCTTTGGAGGAAGCAATGCAGGTGGCAGCTGTAGGGAGCTCAGACACTCATGGACAGAGCACAGAGCAGCTCAGCTCAGGGTGATGATGACCCCACAGCCACAGACTGAACCAGCCAGGCAGCCTCAGGGACACTGGGCAGCAGGTTGGGATGATTCATCTGCTCCAGCCTGCTCAACACGCCACAAACAAAGGCATTTCAGAGCTGCATCCCCTCAGAGACCCACGATCCCGCAAAGCCTGTGCCCACAACACCAGTTCCACTGGGAAATGCCACGCAGGAATGCTGCCACATCTGCAGGGACACACAGCAATGGACAGGTTCAGCGGAACAAAGTCTTTGCTCCTGACTGCCCTCTTCCAGGAAATAAAATCCCTCTTCAGCCTTAAACCGGATCATAAAAACAAACCAAAGGAAACAGAACATCTGTGTGTACCCCTTCTGGTAGAAATTCAGGCTGCTTGCAGGGCTGAGGTGGCCTGGAGCTATCGGACTTTAGGGCCAGATGATCTGGGCACAGTGGCAGGATCTCAAGCACATTAGACCTGGGCTGCTACAGGCAGCACTGGCAACCAGCAAGGCCAGCCCACACAGGTAGCCTGGCCTTCCTTTCTCTTCCTTTCCAGGCTGTGGCCAGTGGCA
Organism: Illadopsis cleaveri; assembly: GCA_013399915.1. Taxonomy (NCBI): domain Eukaryota; kingdom Metazoa; phylum Chordata; class Aves; order Passeriformes; family Timaliidae; genus Illadopsis; species Illadopsis cleaveri. The sequence continues at coordinate 72,680 of VXBB01008394.1, forward strand.
CAAGGCAGACACACCAGCCCCTCACTCACCTAGTCAGCTGGGGACAAGTGACCCAGTTTGATAAAGCTGTTAGTTTAACTGTGGGGCCCTGACCCAGCCCCATCTGCCTCTAGGGCTCAAAGGCCCCTTCCGCCTCACTGTGATACCCTCAAATAGCCCTGCCAAGATCGACTTGGGAGTGTGGTGGACAAGAAGCTCAACATGCCCTGCACAAGGGCACTGGCATGCAGAAAGCCCCTGTGCTGATACCACAAGGGGCAGCAGGTGAGGGTGGAATTCCCTGCCCTGCTCAGGAGAGACCCCACCTGCAGTGCTCCTTCAGCTCTGAGGCTGTCAGCATGAGAAGGACATAGAGTTGCTGGAGCAAGCCCAGAGGAGGCCACAGAGATGCTGCAACGGCTGGAGCCCCTCTGCTCTGGAGTCAGGTTGGGAGAGCTGGGGCTGTTCACCTGGAGAAGAGAAGGCTCCAGGGAGACTTCAAGGCCCCTTCCAGGGCCTAAAGGGGTTCCAGGAGAGCGAAAGAGAGACTTTGGACAAGGGATGGAGGGACAGGACACAGGGGAATGGCTTCCCACTGCCAGATCACAGGGATAGGATAGATGGGATATTGGGAAGAAACTGTTCCCTGTGAGGGTGGGGAAGCCCTGGCACAGGTTACCCAGAGAGGCTGTGGCTGCGCCTGGATCCCTAGAAGTGTCCAAGGCCAGGCTGGACAGGGCTTGGAGCAACTTGGTCTAGTGGAAAGTGTTCCTGCCCATGGCAGGGGTGGTATGAGGTGGTCTTTAAGGTCCTTTGCAACCTAAACCATTCTGGGATTCTATGATTCACTGTACCAGCTTATGTTGCCTCCATCACCACTCAGCCCCATGAGTGGAGTCTGACACAGCAGAAAAGCTCCTCTGCCCTGTGACCCTGATGTTTCTATTTCTGTTTCTGCTTGGAAAATTTGACTCCCCTGCCCATATATCCTCACCTCTTTACTGGCAATGTTGGGCCAAGGCTGTGTAGCCACTTGACAAAATTTAGGCAAGTATCTCTACAACCACAGATTTAGGCAAGTGTGTCTACAGGTGGGTTTTCCTGGCTTTCTTTTTTTAATTAAAATTGTTTTTTAACAGTGCTGTTATATTTTATAAAGAAAGCTCCAAGACACATGTGAGTCCTTATAAAAAAATAAGAGTATGCACTTAGAAAAAAGTACAAGACATGCTGTGGGAAGAGCACATCCAGCCACCATCTCCCCCAGCTTTCACACACCCACATCTACCAGGCTCCAAAAAACATGGATTATGGACTTTCCTGGGCTTATTTCATCCACTGTGCTCCCAGATCCTATCTGCCTCCTGCCGCACACAACACAGCATGGATGGGGATCAGCATCTGAGACAGGCCTTTGCACCTGTTGTGGGCTGGGAGCGCATCCTCCCATGAAGGCAGCTACCCAGTTCAACAGCAATTAACGCCCCCCCTCCCCTCCTCACTCCTACCCTCCCCAGGGACTCCTAGTCATGGAATGCTTTGGGTTGCAAAGGACCTTAAAGATAATCTCCTTCCACCTCCTGCCATGGGCAGGAACAGCTTCCACTATCCCAGGTTGCTCCACAACCTGTCCAACCTGGCCCTGACCAATTCCAGGGATGGAGCATCCACAGCTTCTCTGGGCAACCTGTGCCAAGGCCTCACCACTCTCACAGGGAACAATTTCTTCCTAATATCTAATCTAACCCTGCCCTCTGTCAGTGTAAAAGCCATTCCCCTTTGTCCTGTCATTCCATGTCCTTGATCAAAGTCCCTCTCCAGCTCTCCAGGTGCCCCTTTAAATCCTTTAGTATTACCTATTTTTCATAACAGGTACTGTAAATCATTTTGACAGAATACCTCCATACCCTCTAAACAGTATTTTAAGTGTCATGTCCACTTGTTTTTTGAACACTCCCAGGGATGGTGACTCCACAACTGCCCTGGGCAGCCTGTGCCAGTGCCTGACCACCCCTTCAGTGAAGCAATTTTCCTCAATATTCAATGTGAATCTCCTCCGACACAACTTGAGGCTCTTTCCTTTTATACCATTGCATGTAATGCGGGAGGAGAGACTGAGCCCCATCTGGCCATCACTGCTTGGCACGGAGTTGTAGAGATCTGATCCTGCCAGGCGGTGCCTCGGTCCCTGCATTTCATAACGCAGAGTGAAACGCGGTCTCTCATCCAAAGCTCCCCGGGCCGAGGACACCGGCTGCCGGCGAGAAGGGCAGGGGTGTAGCTGTGATCCCGCTAACTCCCTCCTTGCCCGACCCGCCGACCCTGCGACTCCCACCCGCCGGCCACCGGCACCCGCCGCCCCCCGGGCNGCCGGCCACCGGCCCCAGCAGCCCGCGGTGCCGGGGGTGGACTATCCGGCGCCCCGCGGTGCGACCGCAAGAGGCGTCTCCTGCCCCGGGGCCCCGCCGGGCGCAGCCGCTCTCCCGCACTGGCTGGAGCTCGGCGAAACGCGGCTCCCCCAGAACCCCCGCGACGGACCCCGGCAGCCCCGGAACGGAAGGGACAGGCCGCCTTGGGCGCCGCTCACCTTCCGCCTCCCAACACTGCAGCGCGGCGGGGCCGCTGCGGCGGGCGCTGCCCAGAAGCTCGGCAGGGAGCGGCTCCATCCGGCCGTCCAGGCGCTCGGGAGGGCCGCGCTGGCGGGCCCC
>VXBB01008396.1:38805-55128 GCA_013399915.1 Illadopsis cleaveri
TAATCTAGTTGAGGTGTTGGGGCATGGGTTGGACTCGATGATCTTGAAGGTCTCTTCCAACCCAGAAATTCTGTGATTCTGTGATTCTGTGATGGACTTCTAGTTTGACCAGTGTGATTGAAGAGGTGGCAATCTTACCCTCCAATCCCTGGTCATTGTCCAATATTTATATAAATCGACGTAAAAAAATAAACTTCCCTCTTTTTGCCCTGATGGTGTGTGTGTCGTTCCTTTCGCGTCCTATAGCGACAGAGAAACTCTGCACATATCCAAGTGTAATATTGATTGAACTTGATTCCCTAACCCAGCAGGTAAACTTTAGGTTTAAATGGATTTAAGTGTCCCTGAAGCATGTCCCTGCCTATGCAGGAGCCTCTCATCCAAGCTGTTCTCTTCCACATCTAGAGGAGATTAGCCAGGAATTCATTCCGGGGAATTCACACCCATTTCACTGAGATCAATAGGAGTTGTATCAATTTTAGATATCCTGCATGTTTTCTGCTGGCTTTTTAAAGTGCTGCTTTATTCTCCAGAAGGGAGGAGAAAAAAAAAAAAAAAAAGTANAAAAGAAGGAAAAAAAGAAGAAAAAAGAAGGAAAAAAAAAGAAGAAGAAAAAATGAGGGAAAAAAAAAGAAGGGAAAAAAAAAAGTAGCGCAACTATTAATCCCAGAAGTTCTGATTAAGAATTTTGAATAACAGTGGAAGTTCATTACAGAATTTTACTATTTTGATTTAGAGTTTCCCTGGTGGAGGGGCTTCAAACTCTCTCAGTCATTACCATAACAGCATAAGGGTTATATATATAATATATGTATAATGTATAAGCTTATAATAACAAGCCATTAAAATAATCTCTGGCAATTCTGTGTGGTTCATGTTATTTATGAAGAATCCTGCAGACACATAATGTTCTCTGCTACATCCTCTGTTTTCTCTGGGTCTTCTACCCTTTCTCCTCCCCTGTGTATAAATGGTCAATTCTTCTACATGTGCTAGAAGAATGTACATCTCCAAAATTAATGAATCCACCCTGAAGGAATACCATTTATATCTGACATCCATAATAATATCAAAGAAAACTGGGCAAAATTGAGAAAAATGGGGACATACCTTATTACAATTACCTTCTATTCCAGCATATTTTTCTTATTAGCAGCGCAGACAAAAAGGCAGCCCTCCTATTTTATTTTAAATGAGCCTGGTAGAAGTATCTTATTCACTTCATTTTCATATGAAATTGCACCGTGGAGCCTGATCCTCCTTGCCTTTGCTCAGGTGAAATACTTATTGCTGTTACAGAACTCCTCAGGGAAGGAGGACATGATGTATACCTAGGCCTTGAACTACCCGAGCTGAGGCCTGGTCGAGGCCTTGCTGAGGCCTGGACCGAGGCCTGAAGCCTTTGATGCAGTTAAAATTACTTAGAGAAGTTGTGGTGCAGTTAGAAATTAGATGTTAAAATTACTTAGAGAAGTTGTGGTGCAGTTAGAAATTAGATGTTAAGGTGTCTGGGAAAGATAATGGGGTCTGTGAAGGTCATAGTATAGAGCTGTTAGTAGTTGTTCGTTAGCTACCTTAAAAGTAGATTCAACAATGTATGTTTGCATTTTTCTCTCTGCTGTGTGCCAATGAAAGAGCTATCCGTTGTATAAACGATATAGAAATGTATATAAACTGCCATCTTAGTTCGAATAAACCAGAATACATGGTATTGACCATACTGGTTGGACCTGCGTTTGTCTCGACCCGACTCTCTTTAATATAAACAGGATAAGCCTGGCTTCTTATTGCTGTGCCCGGAAACAAATTCCATGTCAAGGTTACAGGGTTAGGACCTGGGCTATACACTTTTATCCTGGGTAATCACTGGTATTTGTTCTGTGCTGCATGTGGAGTGCCCAAATCATCTTTTAAAGAGGGAAATATCCAAACACTGCACTCACCTTGGCCAGATTTTGGTAAGAACAATCTCTGACCACCCTGGTTTCATCTGGAAGTGGCAGAGTTCTGTACCCCCTGTGACATGATCGAGCTTGTGCCAACATATTTTGGTGTTAGTGTTGAGATGCCAAATAATTCTGGCATGCCAACAATCAGGGTTTACAGTTTTACTTTCACGAAATATGCAAAACGGGATATCAAGGTTTCCTGCCAGTGTTATGTTTGTGTCATCCTGGTAGGGATGTACATCATTTCCAGGATGTCCCTGCTGCCCTGGGATGTCCCTCTAGCCCCAGAGCTCACCTGAGGGAAATTCATAGAGAAGAAGCCAAAATTAAGTCAAAATAATCAAATTATACAATATTGCATCCTAAATCTGAGATTTAAGCATTGAGAAATTGATTATGACACGTTCTGCATTTGCTGCAGGAATTTCAATCTTGGAGTGGTCTGGAGAAAAGAATGCAATAAAAAATAAAACCAAAATGTTGACCTTAATAGTGCCAAAAAGAATACCAAAATGCTGACCCTAACAGTGCCAAAAATGGGCAGAATTCATCCTGAGCTGTGACAGCCCTAATCTGGAATTATCCCAGTGAACAAGCAACGTAATCCAAAATATAGCATGGACACCAAAACCCTCCTGCTGCTTCAGGCTCCTGAAGGAAAGATAAATAGCACTGTCACTCCTCAAAATTGAGATTTTTAGAAAACTGGGGGAGAAAAAAAAATGCTGAGCTTAATTACCCCTTTTAATTAGCTCACTAGGCAGCTCTTTGGTTGCTGTGATTGCAGAGGAACAAGCAGAGCCTTTCACAAACTGCTTCTGTCAGGAACCTTCAGATGCAGAAAAACAGTTTTTTCCTGCTCTTACTGTAATTTTTATTTATGGGCCATTTCTGATGCAAATACTGGCCTAAAATCAAATGCTAAGGAAGCCGAGTGACTTGGCAATAGAGATAGAGTAGGAATGTAAAGGATTAGAGTGCTTAATGTACTGGAAAGAAGTTTATCAATACTGACAATTCTCACAGTGCTTAATCAAACATTTAAGACAAGTGGAGAAGCAGACAGTGAAGACTTAGGGGCTTTTGAACAATAAAAGCAAACAGACTGTCTTGTTAGAACATGTCAGTTTCTGGTGGAATAAAGAAACACCTTCAATTTGGTTACTTTTTTCATATAGATAACAGCGGCTTTAGGGAAGGAACTGACTTGAAAATGACTGTGCAGCTCCTGAGGAAAACAAAGTCCAACTTCCCTTTTATAATCAAATTTAATTGTTTGCAGTTTGGTGTAAAAAGGATGATTGAGGATATTTTATTTTNTATCAAATTTAACTCTTTGCAGCTTGGATGATTGAGGATATTTTATTTTTTCTCAAAGGCAATTTATTTTTTTTTTCTAATCAACTCATAATAACAGATCTAAGCGTCTGATCCTTCAGTAACAAGTCTTGTATTTATATTACCAAAGCTTGAGTCTGTCTGGGGAGGAGCAGGAGCAGAGCTGGGAGCTCTCTCTGTCTCTGCAGGGTAAATTTGGGGAACAGGCTCACACACCTGCATTGCCTGGGTGAGATTTTATCAAACAAGAAGTCTGAAAATTCCTGCTTGAAAATTTCCTGTTGATTCTGACTCCTATCTTAAAAAACCCCTGACTTAAATCCTATAGTTTTGATAAATATTCTTAGTGCAAATCTGGATCCAGTTAAAAGAGAAAAGAGATTCCAGTTTCTGGTTGGATCTCAGAGATAACTGGAGGTTAACTCAACATCAGTCCTGCTGTGGCATTGGATTTACACTCAGGTCAGAATGCTCTTAGTCTGTCACTTGGTGTCCTATTTCTAGAAATAAAGACCTGTAAATATTTTTAAGAGAACAGGTGCTGTAAGGCCAGGGATGTTAAATTCACACAGAATTGTGACAGAGCAATAGGAATATTCTGCAGATTGTGTGAGCAGAGAGAAGAGGAAGTCTCTTCCTTCAGATAATCTCGGGAGCCGACTAAATAATAAAAATAAGGGTGCCTGCTTATCAAACAGCTGGTAACATGATACCTACAACAAAAACATAATTGGCATCCAGTTACTCAGTGAAATGTAACCCTCAGAACGGCAGTGCAGGACCCTGAGCTGGGTTAGCTGAAAAACAGAAAATGTAAAAAAGATGTTCAGTTCTAGAGTGAAATGAATTAGGAAGCAGTGAGCAGCTGAAAAGCAGCAAGAATTCAAATGGCAATTTATTCTCTTTTTCAGAACTGAGTGTGTATAATTCCACTCATCCTGAGTTCTGCTGCTGCAATGAAATATCCTGAGATAAAATATCCTTCCCACCTCCCCACATTGCCTTGAGTTCCTGGAAGCTGAGTGTCAAATTCCCCTGAAACACTTCTGGCATTTTAACTTCCTTTGTATTTATTAGTTTTAACTACATAGCAGTGCAAGCACTGCCAGGTTCCAGGTCAGTTATTGTTTGTGACTCGATCTCAATCATTGTTCTCAAATCTTTTTTTTATCAAGAGGCTTCAGTTCTATTCATGTTTTCCTACAAAACTGGAAGATGCAGCACAATTGTTCTGATGCAATGGCAAATGTTCTAAACCAGAATATTTGGTCTTCGAGAACCATGCCAACAACAACAACAAAAAAATTGTTTAAGAGGCAAGATTAAATCCTTCACCCGGCAGAACGAGTATTTGAGCTTGACATCAAACTCTGCAGATGTACATCAGGCACAAAACATGATGTTTGCTCCTCAATAGTCTGGAAGGTGTCATTGATTTGCAGCCCGATTTCAACATTAAAAAATCCCGTTTGCATTTTGCGAGCCTAGTGACTGTGGCTGTGTTTACACCACCCCTGTCAGTTCCGAATTTCATTTCGCTTGGGGCACGTCTCAGCTGGACCTTGTAGTTGTGGTGCTCAGGACTGAAAAGTGCCCAGGCCAGCGGATGAATATTCAGGGAGGGGAATTGCAGTGTGTGTTTGCCGCTGTCTCACATGCAAATGGGGCTGTCCTGGCGCCCATTCACACCTGCTCAGGGCCCATATGCACATACAGCCCGGGCAGCTTCTCATGCAGATTATAAATTCTATTGCACGGCCTGAAGACTGGGAAAATCCTGCTTAAAATCACCCCGGTATTTTTTGCTAAAATGGTTTTACCTCGTTCTGTATTGTCCTGTTCTCGTTCAGCCTCCCGCACGTTCTTTTAGGTGATTTAGCTGGGTTTCTAGGAAGAAGCACAGCGCGATTAGTAACATCCCTAAGCACATTGCTGTGACCCAGAATTCACACCAAACAAATTTTAAAAATTGCCATGCACAGCCTTTATTTATTCATTATTTTAATTTTTATGTTTTGGGCTCCTGTTCCTCATAGGGAATGCGCAGGTGGAGACATCCATGAATTGAACTAGTTTGAATCAGTAAGTTGAAGCCACTTGTAAAATCATCCCAGCAATGCTACCCTCAATTAACTGAATTATCATTTTTCTACCCATTTTCTAAAGATGGAGTAAAAGAGCTGCTTATCTGCGTCCTAAAAATAATTTAAAAAAGCAGTAGGATGTATTTTAGTATGATGCATGTGAATCAATAATCAATAATAACCAAAATCAGTGGTATAACAACATTGTAAAATTTGCATCAATAGCTATTTACTGTGAATTCCATATGCTTTATCATCTATAATTTCATCACCTTGTCATTAAAAACTATTAAAGTGGGAAGACAGCAGGGATTAATTCAGACCAGAGAGTCTTCTCAAACACGTCCTGCTCCTACTCCTCAACCTTCAGAAATGAGAATACAAACTGCCTAGTGTGCAGAACAAATTCCTGGGAAAGACTCAGAATTGTGTGAGATTACCTGACTGCTAAATAAATAGAACAAGTTGGGCTCTGTGAGGTCTAATTCCTGCCTGCAACTCCACTGTTATTTAAATGGAAATACTGATTCAGCCTCACACAACGACCACAAAAACAAAACAGGGAGATTTTTTTCAGTTCCATCTTGTTCTTGCTTTAAATTGCTCGGGGATTGTGTCTGCCACCGTGTGTGTGTACACACATGTATTTGTCCTATCTGCAACATTTATACCAATCTGTAAAACAGCAGAATTTGGGGGGCACAACATGAAAAGCTAAACAGTATTGATCCCTCTGAAAGTCAGTGGAATCAGAGCCTGTGTTTGATCAATGTGTTAAAGTATTTATCATCATCCTTTAGGTATTTTATCACCTGCAGCTATCTGAGGTGTAATGGTGATGGCTCTTACTGAACAAACATGCATGATCTGCCTGATGCCACGAGCATAGCAAGTAAAAAATCATAATTTAAAAATCCCTCTCATTTTGCAAACAGGTGACAGGCAAAAAATGGGAGGTTTGTGATTATTATGATGACTTTGGCTCTACTCGAGGCAATAAACAACAAATCAGATCTTTCTTCAAGTCTATAAAAATGTTGCTGGCTGTCTAATTAGCTCAGAGCAAAATGCATCAAATGAGTAGTTGTAGCAGGGCCAGAAGCTGATAAACTGCAAGGAGTATTAAAATGCTCTGTTAAATTGTAAGAACAGTTTTTCTGATACAAATCTGAATGTGGAAACGCTGCTTTTTTACTGTGTGTGATATGAAGGCAGGAATGAGGAGAAAGATCTGATTAGCAATTATTTAAAATCAAAAAAAATCCTCTGTTTCATCTGGAATGCCATGGAATGAACAGAAACAAGACCTGTCCATCCACACTTTCCTGGCAGTTTAACTTGGAGAGCTCTCTGTGAACAAGAGCAGCACACACATTTCCCTCAGAACACTCAGTTCACCATCACTGTGTCATAATTGCAACTTATTGAAGAGTTAATGATGCACAAACGAGTTCAGAGAGCCAAGGATTTCCAGCTCTGTGTACATAAGGCAGCAGCACCTAACAAACAGTGGCAATTTCATTTTGTAACCATCCGGGATCAGCCCCAAAAACCCGGAGAAAATGAGATTTTTTTTTACCAATCCACACCCTCTGCGCCACTTTGTCTCTCCTTGAGCAGAAAGTCCTCAGCAAACAGTGGAATTCTCTTTGCTCCTCATCTTCCAGCAAAGGTTTTGAAGTAAAATATAACAGCATAAATCTCAGTCTTGTGTCAGCCCAGCAGGTCTGACATCCCCCTTCCACCTGGAAGTGTGCAGCTTTGCAAATCTTAAAAATGTACAGTTGGTTCAAGATCAAGTCTTTACTTGGTTCATTTCCAGCCCTGGTGTAACATCTATTGTTGATATATCAATCTATCAGTGGAAACTTATCACTCTGGGAGATTTGGATGTGCTTAATTCTGCTTGTGCATTTTCACACAGCAGCACAGGCACCTTCTCTCTGCAGCTCTTGTTTCCTCAGACACTTATAATGAAAGGAAATCCAAAGGAATAACAACACTGTGTCATAAATACGTGTTATATAGTCGGCTTTTTGCCAAGTATTAAAATAAATGCTGTGTGTAAAATGTTGAAATGGCTCTGCTGTATAGATATACTTCTTATTTCTGCTATTAGCAAAAATTAAGGATAGTAGTAATAGTTCATCTAGTGTGCTTAAAGTGTCTACTTAGCTAGATAACATCCTATAAACATATAATAAGAACCCTGCTGCTGACAGGTCAACCACCAAACACCCACAATCTGTAAAAAGTATAGACCAAGGCCCAACCTGGAAATTATAAAAATGGATTAAAACTGCAGCCAAGAAACACGTGTGCTCTAAAAAAGCAGATTCAAGGAGTAGCCATATAAACCAGCTCCTGAAATATGGAAATTGGTTTATAGAAAAATACAAATATGCACAGTAGTCTATAAATGTGCAACAAGCTAATGTAATAGGAAAAGTATTTCAAAAGTACCTGCCAAGCACCCAGCTGTTAAACCCTTTACTTTATTCCTGTCTCTTATTGTCTTTCAACTAAACTTTTTCAATTTTAACGAAAAAGTGAACCTCGTTTTTCACCGCTGTAAATTTGAATGTGTGCCGTGGCTCGGGATTAGTTTTGAGCAGAGGAAATGGTGACAGGACAGAGTTTTGCCTGGAGCTGTGGCAGCTCTGGAGAGGCACCTGCAGGAGGCACAGGGTGCCCTCTCCTGGGGTAGGGAATTATCCCGTTTATTTGTGCAGGAGCTGGGGGATATTCCCCAAGGACAGAGGGACGTGAAATTATTATTCCCGGTTGTGTTGGCACACCAAGGTGTAAACTTTCTTTTTTGGCAGGCATCCTAGCTGTCTGTGCCTGTCTTAAGTGTCTTGCATGAGCTTGAAATAAATAATTTGGGGTTTCTTCAGACTAATTGCTAGGGTCTCATCTTTTTAAAATCTCTTTAGAAAGTTCTTTTTTCTTTTCTTTTCTTTTTTTTTTTATCGTAAATGCTGCAGCAGGATATTTCCCATGTCACTCCAGTCAGTCCCCAGCTCATTCAAACCATGTTCTTTACATGTTCCTGAACCAAGTGACAAGGAAGTAGAGTTTTAGATGGCATTATTAACAGTTTCTCCTCTTTCTGGATTCTTTTGTCCTGGTGTGTGGTTTGGGGTGTTCCCAGTGAGTCACAGATGTAGATCTGACTGTTCCCTATTAGCCCACATTGGTTCTGAGCATTTTCCAGCTTGGGATATTTATGGGTGTGATCCTTTACAGAAACACAAGATGGTCAAGCCCTGTGCTAATCTCACAGAATCACAGAATCACAGAATCACAGAATTTCTGGGTTGGAAGAGACCTTCAAGATCATCGAGTCCAACCCATGCTCCAACACCTCAACTAGATTACGGCACCAAGTGCCACATCCAGTCTTTTTTTAAACACATCCAGGGATGGTGACTCCACCACCTCCCTGGGCAAACCATTCCAGTACTTTACCACTCTTTCTGTGAAAAACTTTTTCCTAATATCCAGCCTATATTTCCCTTGATGCAGCTTGAACTGTGTCCTCTTGTTCTGTCCATTGCTGCCTGAAGGAAGAGACCAACCCCCACCTGAGCATAGCCACCCTTCAGGGAGTTACAGAGAGTGATAAGGTCACCTCTGAGCCTCCTTTTCTGGCTTAGTCCAAGAGATCTGCTCCCACATATCTCCTGTCTGTTTCAGAGGCTTTTCCCACATTACTGTTTTGCCCATTTTCTGAATCGCTGTAAACAGACCCAGGGCTTCCTTCCCCCACATGGAATTCTGGTCAGTAAAACCTGCATTTATTACAATATATTCGAATATACCATGATAGGAAGAGCCATAAAAGCATCAAATGGAATTTGGGGTTTATTTTTTTTTAATGGAATCTGGAGAACAGAGGAACAAGGTCCTTGTTTTTATTTAGAGACTGTTTATGAGTGTTGCAGTGCTTGGAGTGGGTCTGCAGTTGAGCTTTGTGCAGTTGAGCTTGACTCAAGCTGAAATGAGAAGCAGCAACACTGTTGATAAGGAGAGTTTGCTTCTTCATGCAAAAGTAAGGCACAAGTGCCTCCCTCTAATTTTCCATCAGCTTTCCTGGGAGCCATTGGTGTACAAATAGAGCAGGCTCGAGTCTTTGTGGACTTTGTGTATAGAAATTAGAAAGCAGATACAGAAATCATCTGCATTTGCACTGATAAAAATGACAGAATTATAAATATAACCTATTTTCTTAACTACCTGCAGTGGTTTTACAGCTCCAATCCAAATCAATCTATGGATAAAACAAACTCTGTACAATATATTTCTGCAAGCTCATCCCAACACTCCACTGGACATGGTTTAGACATACCTTGTTTGTGAGGACAAATCAAGTTAAATCAAAGTGGAAGATTGATGAGAGCTTTGTGAGATTACACCATTTTCCAATGGGTTGTGGAGTTCCTTTTTAAAAAGAAACTGAACTTGTTATCGAGGCTTTGCAAAAGTGGGAATGGGATGAGCCGGGACAGAGGCGAGTGACAGCAGGAGCAGGGGAAGGAGCCATAAACTGTGTGCTGTCCCTCTCCTGCCTTCCCCTGCCGGCCACTAAATGGTTTCTTTTGAAGCCTTTTCCCCCTGTAGGTCCTCTTGCATTCCCTTCCTCACTTCCTAACAGGATTCCTGAGGCAGGAGCCTCAGGGCTGCATCCCAAAGCTCCTCTTCCCCTGCCCGAGCCGCCCTTTGTTTGCTGCCCCAGCCAGGCTGGGTTTGGTGGGTTCCTTCCTCTTTTCTGTCCTTAGGATGGTCCTGTGAGCCTCATACACACTGAGCTCACACATCCAACCTGCCTGGGGTCACCTCACTGCTGTCCCACAGTGCATCTCCCAAAATTACCCTGCCTGTGCTCCTGGTGCAGAGAGGGGAGTCCTGGGCAATCAGAAAAGCTCCTTAAGCAGGGAAAACTGGATTTTCCTCAGATTCCGTGCATGAAAAAAGCAGGGAAAACTGGATTTTCCTCAGATTCCGTGCATGAAAAAAGCAGGGAAAACTGGATTTTCCTCAGATTCTGTGCATGAAAAATGCATTGGGTACACCAGCAGCAAGACCCACTCTAAATACTCTTTGTGTAATTGGTCCACCTGTTTGAAAAATGGCCTGGAAATACCTATTTTGCAAGTCCTCAATTTATCTACCATTGCACAAATTCTTCCCCTGCGAGTGGAGTGCCCTGCTGCACTTGCCCTACAGGAGAGGAATTGTTGTCTACAGAGACAATTAAGAGCTGGACGGCTACAAGACAGGAATTTGAGTAGTTCTTGGGATACCTTGAAAATCAGGTAATTGATTTGAGCTGTCACAGTAATAAAGGATGAATGATGAATATCAAATTAAATGGTGCAGTTATTTGTGACTCCCAATCAGGTCAGAAATGTGTTTGTCCCATGGAACAGATAATATATAAATTGTTTATTCGGCGAGTTCCATGTCTGTTATTTTATATTTATTTTATGCACAGATGCAGATGCATGTATTTGCTTTACAGAAGGCTGGGAGGCACATACTGCCCTCATTTATCAGTGTGTGTTAGAGGAAAAAAAAAAAGAGCAGAAGGGATTTTCAGGGCTAGTGAAGCTCTCTCATGACTGGCCACGTGGAATGGTCAGAGGAGTTGAGTCCCCTCCCTGCTGACAGCGAGATGTGTGGATGTCCTGGAGATAAAACAGCTCCAACCTCAAACTGCTCGCTCTACTTTGCAAAGCTCTTTAGGTTCCCTTTTCCTCTATTTTTTTTTTTAATTTTCTTTTTCTGTAGAGCTCTGCCCAAAGATCTCGTTGCTCTGACACTTAAAACAATTTCAGGTGGATTTTTCAGATTCTGTGCGTGGAGGTCAGTTTAGATTCACATGTTAGTGCAGACACTTCCTTACCCTCCGCTCCTTTCCAGGGACTGAAGACACGATCAGGAGGTTTTCCCAAGTTCTTAATCTCCTCAGGGATGCAGATCTTTATGTGGGTTTTGTATTGTAAATCACAAAGTCTCAACGGACACTTGAGCCGCTCATTTGCATGGAGGGAAGATTTTTTTTCCCACTAGTTAGTTCGGGTAACTTTACTGAGACAAAATAATTTCAAATCAAGCGAGGTTGTAATTAAGAGCTTACCCAAAAAAAAAAAAAAAAAAAAAAAAAAAAAAAAAAAGAGAGAGAGAGAGAAAAGAGGAAGGTTTGTTCCAGTAAAAACTGAGGCAGAAGTTTGCATTATTCATAATTTTCCAACTGCTCTCAAGCGGGGAGATTGCTTCAAATACTGACATGAGTGACTCCACTTTGGGAGTTAGGAGCTCATTCTTTACCAGATTAAACTATTTCTTTTATTCTTCTCTATCTCAGGGCCAGGCAGGAGTGAAGGGAGACACAGACACCAAATAGAAAGCTGTCATTTCTATTTCAGACTAAAATCACTTCTAGCTAGAAGACAAACGTGATTTAGGTTTTTGGATAGGGAAAAATATTTTTTCTTGAACACTCACTTGTTCAGAGATGAAAAGGATTAGAAGGCACCTTATCACAGCAAAACCAATTCATATTTATTTGATCAACCCTTTGAATTAAACATCTAACCTGATTTCTAAACAAATTATGCAACAGGGAAGGAGACAGAAAAACAGAGACAGAGGAGTGGGGAGAAGGAAAGGAGAAAGCATGAAAGTCATAAATAGATTAACAGAAAGCATAAAAAACAATGTGTGTGTTACCTTTGTGATTTTATGTTTGTTTTTTAAAGGCATCTCTATATCCAGCTGAGTTAATATGAGAACAGAACTTGTTGACAATAAAGCTTTGTGGTTATTATGTTTAAATCATTACTGAGAGACTGTTTCAATGACAATATATTGATTGGATAATAACAAATTATAGTTTACTTGTTACACCTAATCATAAAAGTGTGGCTAGAGAGAAATGGTAGAGGAAGAAAGGATTGTTTCTATGGTTGTGTCTCAGATTCACCAGAAAACTTGTATTATTTTTACATGCAGGAGAAATAATGTTAAAAAATAATGTTCAAACGAAATAACTTGAAAGAAAGCTCCTATTTAAAATTTACTACACTGCAAGTTAATTTTATATTTTGAGAGTAGAAATATTATCTCTAAAATAATAATGGGTTAAACGTAATGTGGGGAGAACCTGCCTGAAATAATCTCTGGGTTCTGAGTGTAATGAAAGAACACTCGATTTAATTCAGAAGAACTGGGGTTAGTTTTTGACCATAATCAAAAGACAGAAGAGTGTCATTCAGCACCTCATTTTCCTCAGGTCCTTCAGTCCTGTTTTGTTTTCTCTGCAGAATGCACACAAGTATGAGATGCGTGTGCAAAATGTGATTATTTGATGTGCAGTGCAAACATCCAGCCACCCAACGTGAAGTTTCTCATGTTTTACCAGTCCCTTTATGGAATATAATCCATCCTGATTGACCTGGAGAATGCTACACTGGCCCACCTGAGCATTACAAAATATGTAATATTAGTTAACTGATGATAATAAAAACAAAAGGAAAATGGGAATGCTGCCTGCCTGCCCTGCCTCGGGCTTTTTTTTTTTTTTTTTTTTTTTTTTTGGTGCAACAGAGTTTATATTCCCCTCTGTGTTTTTCCACTTTCCTTATTTGAAATGAACAGCTGTAATTGAAAAGCAAGAAGCTCCATGGTTTATAGAAATAGGTGTTGTTAAGAGCCTTAGCCATCTAATTTTCTTCCTATTGCAGGGCAGGCTTCCCATTGTCTGTCCTTTAGAGCTAATTTCTTTTCTGATCAAAAGGCCCACATCATTGAAAAGGTAGTAATGACTATTCATTTGCTTGAAACCTCCATTCTGCAGCCGGCAAAGCTTTATTTAGAAACTGCTATTTCTTTCTAAAAGGAAAATCTCATTTGTGTCCTCTATAATGTCAATTAAAGTGGAATATATTTTAATTATATATCCTGGAGAGAAACCTTTCAGGATCTCAATTTGCTGTGCCAGTGATACAGGCTGTAGTTTGAAACAATACGTGCCTTCAAAACCGTGTGTCAGAGAGTAGGAATAAGGTGTGTTTTGATTTCAATTTGCCACTAATGAACGGTTTATTTGCAGCTAATTAGCAAGTTAGAGTTTTACAATTAATGTCCGATTTCTAATCCAACTGCTAAAAAGGAGCACGGCCACGATCAATAGGGTGGTTATCGCATCTGTACAGAAAACAGCGCAGGAAAGATCCGCCAAGTTTTAAACGAGAGATGATTTGGGTTTGTGGGGTTTGTTCGGTTTGTCGGTTTAAGGGGGTTTATTTTGTGTTTTCGTAGGAGGAAAGTGACGTGTCCCTTAGAGCAAAGCAACAAGTACCGGGGAGGGGGCGGATTCCCGGCGGGGGGAGATCCCCGTTCCCTGCCCTGTCCCTGCCGGTCCCTGGGGGCGAGTGGCCAGGGGGAAGGGGCTGCTGTGCCCGGAGCCCCCCGGGGCACCCAGGGCTCACCTTCTCCGTCCCCACGCTGTCCCCGTGTCCCCGTCCCGCAGAGGGGCTGTGGCCGCTGCCACCCCAGGGCCATCCCGCCCGGGGCTGTGACACTGGAGGGGACAGCGGGGCCACCCTTGCCAGGGGCGCTCGGGGGGGGGGCACAAACGGTGCTGAGGTGTGAGAACGATTGAGAAGGATGGGATCGCTGAGATTGGAAAACATTCCTTGAGACCAGGGGGTAAAGCGGACACTGCCAAGCCCATCACTGAGCCGTGTCCCCAAGTGTCACATCTCCGCGTCCCCGGGGATGGCAGCTCCGGCAGCGCCCCGAGCGAGGGCTGCAGAATTCTTTCAGGTTCTGCACAGCCGGTGCTGTAACAGCCAGGGGAAGTGGCGGAAAGTTCCCGTTGCTGTCTCATCCGCTGGGGAAGAGATTTGTGCCAGGCTCGGCCAGGGGGGCAGCGGGGGTGGTCTCGTTAGCATCTATTCTCCTGCTCGTTTTTTCCCTCGGTGGTTTTGCGTGAAAACACATGAGTTTAAATCTGCGGTTTCCTCGGGGCTCGGCAGCGAGCCCTGGCCAGTTATCCCGTGCTGGTGGTCCCCTCCGCAACTCCGTTAATTGGTAACTTGGAGATGGAGAGAGCCCTTATTAGCCAAGTGCCCCCTCCGCGTCCCTCCCCTCCCGCTGGAGACGGCTCCGAGAGGCGATTGCCAGGAGGGGCTGTTTGTCAAAGGCTAATAAACAAATTCCTCGCGAACACCTGAATGAGCCAGGGCCAGGAACAGCCCAATTAAAAAAACGGGAGCTACTGGTTGTTTTTTTGTGGCGCTGGAAACAATCCGGGCTCCCAAAGGGTCTATTCAGAGGGCGCTCCGAGAGGTCTGTTTGCAGCCCGCTATTGTTGCCAGAAGCCAAATAAAAGTTCAGCTGGGGTGGGGGGGTGGGAGGGAAGTGATTAAAAAAAAAAAAAAACCAACCAAAAAAACATTCACCGCTGCCTCCTGAACGCGCTGGGAGGCTCAGTTCAAAGGGATCGAGCTATGCCCAAACGGCGCTGCCCGGGTTTACCCACGCACTTCAGATTTTTGTTCCTAAATGTTGCGATTTTTAATGATGTCATCAGAATTAACCCTTGCTTCCCCGGATCGGCGGGCAGCAGGGACAGCTGGAGGCTCTGGTACAGCTGCGGAAATGGGGAATAAAGGCGCTGGGGAAGCCACGGGAAGGAGTTGGGGCTCGTTTGTCGGAACTAATGATTTCGCTGTCCCTTTGGCCGGGCTGGGAGGTCGCTGCAGCCGTGTCAGCCCCGCGGCGAGGGAGGCAGCAGCCTCGCGGGCAATCTCGAGCTGTGTCTTGGCGTGACACTGAAATGGGGAATAAAACAAAACGAAACAAAAAATCTCCTAACGACCTACAACTCTAGAACCAGCCTCAAATGGCCCGTTGAGCAGCAACATTATCACCCCGAAAAGTTCTGGGAGAGGATGTGAATGCCAGCCTGAAGAAGCGATGACGTGAACTTTTATCTCAAGCATCGCTAAAGGCTGGGCATTTTCGGAGGATCAGCCTAGCCAGGGCCAGCAGGGTCCAAACGAAAGGGGCGCCCAGCTCCCTCGTCCGGGCAAATTTCGAGGACGAGTCCTCGCTGATCTCGGTCGCGAATGAGGCTGGGGAACGAGGGGATGTTTTATTAACAGGATTAGACGGGGCCGGATTCGTGCACAGAGTTGTTCTTTAAAAGCCAGCGATCCTCCGGGACACAGCTCCGAGATTCCCCCGAGCAGCTCTTCTGGAGCTGCAATTAACATATATTAATGGCTCTTTCCTATGAAGCGTTGCTGGCGCAGAAAGCCCGGCCAGACCCTTTCAAATGGCCCTTTCCAAGCGCGGGGTCTCGCTCGCGTTCAAGTTGGGCTGTGCTGTAAACTCCTTATCTCGCCTCGCGCTCCTTTGTCACCCAAATAAATAAATAACAATAATAAAAGGCTCCTCAGCCTTTGACAACTGTATTTACACGACCTCAAGTGTTCTCCGACCCCCAACCAGACACACGGGGCTTCCCTCGTAAGTGAATTTAAGAAAATGGCTCCGGGCATCAGGTTTATTGCGCCGGGCTGGGTCCCCTTCTGCTTTCTGTCCCTTCTCTGCTTCCCGGGAGCTCCGCAGGCTCGGTCCCCGTTCCCGGGGAGCAGGAGGAGGCTGGAATTTGCTGCCAAGGGGGTGGTGGAATGGGTGGGCCCTCTTAAAGCGCTCTGCAGGTAACTTTGGCGTCCGGCGGGCTCACTTCGTCCCTCCTGCTCCCCACGGCGTTTTCAGGGCAGGGAAAGAAGCACAGAGCGATAGAAGGGGCGGCCACAGCCTCGGCCAGCGTCGTGCCCGGGCTGGGGCTCAGGGGGGAACCGCGGCTCCCAGAGTGGGAAAGCCCCGAGGGAAGGCGGCTCCGGGCTCGCCTCTCCGCTCCCGAAATCCCAGCC
>VXBB01008396.1:59512-72464 GCA_013399915.1 Illadopsis cleaveri
AGTCCTCGTTTACTTCTTTCTTCCAAACGAAGAGAGAGATCAATAAATTTTCTATCAGGCACGTCGCGGTGTCCGGGCGGTTTGTGCGGGGAGCGCGGAGCGGGGCAGGGCCGAGCCCATCCCGGGGCTGCCACCGCCCGCTCCGGGCTCTGCCGCCGCTTCTCGGCTGCGTTTCCCCGGCTGCCGAGCCGGGCTGTGTTTTGAGGGGCGGGAGAGGGAAGAATGCGCCCCTTGGATTTGGTTTTCTTTTAAAAGACAAGCGGGACCTGGGATGGGGAAGCGTCGCTGCGCTGCCGGGGCCACTTGTTGCCTCTCTGCCTCTCCGCCCCGCTGCTTTCCCTCGGCCGACGGGGAGTCAAAGGGATTACGTCTCTGTCTCGGCTTGTTGTGCTTTTTATTTCCTCTTTTTTTTTTTTTTTTTTTTTTTTTTTTTTTTTGTCAGGAGGATTTGCCTAGAAACACCGGCTCGTCTGAAATATTTACCAAAGTAAAACCCGTTGGGGAACTCTTAATTAGGCTCCATTAAAAATGAATGGTTACAGGAGTCCCCAGAGGAAATAAATAATTCAGTCTTCTCAGTTTGTTTGACGAGTGCTTTGAGTCTGGACAATTTCTTTTTTTCCTTTCTCCGCTATTTTTGTAAATTTTGGTTGTTTTTTGGGGGGATGTGCGTTAGCTGAGCTGCGCAACAGCCCTGCGGAGTCCCGGAGCGGACGGCGGAGCTGAGCATCGATTCTCCGTCCCTCCGAGCCCTGTTCCGGCCGGGTCCCCACGTGTGTCCCCGGCTCCAGGCCGGGCTCCAGGGTCGGGCTCCGGGCTCTCCACCCCGCAGCGCGTCCCCGCTTCGAGCTTCGCCTCCCGCCTGCTCCCTCTGCCCCTCCGCTGTTTGCCTCGGCACAGGAGCAGCGGGAACGCGAGGGCGCTGCTGGGGTTGGGTTTGGGTCGGGGGACCTGCTCTGTCACCCCTCACCGCCAGCGGCTTCGGGGACACTTTGTGGCCCTTGGCTGCCCGGGGCTGTCGCATCCTCGTTCCTTCCCGGCAGCGGCTCTTGCCTTCTCCGCCGGGCAGCGCGGCCAGGCTCGGGCACGGCTTTCCTCGGGCTCCTCATGGGGCGAGGATGTGGTGCAAACCTCCCCGAGAGCCGGGCTTCGCTGGTGGTGCTCAGCTCCCGGAGCGGGTCCCACAGCGGGGGAAGCCCCGGTCCCCACACGCTGCCCCCTCCCTCTCCCGGGCCCGGCCGCCCTCTGGTCAGCGCAGCAAAGCCCTGGCACCACCACGGCCCCCGGGACGGGCTGGGGATCATCACTTGGTGGATGAGAACCCAGCTTGTGGATGTTTCATACCCACAGCTCAATTCTTCCGTGAGGTGTCCGGTGAAATCTGGCAAACCTGTGGCGCTGCCCGTGTGTGCTGCCGTCCTTCAGGGAGGAGCAGGAGTGTAGTAGCTGGCAACACGGCTGACTAGCCCTTGAGGAGAAGCGGATCCATAAATAACCTGGAGGTGTGAGGGAAGGTGGTGGTATTGGTGGTGTTGGTAGAGCTCAGCACAGGGGCAGGCAGGGCAGCAGGGCCGATTTCATCTCAGCTGGGAGTCAAATTCTTCCCCAGTGCTCTCCAGAACTTGCTGTGCCAGGACCTCTTCGGTGGGGAAGAGGGAAATTCCCATTCCCTGGAACAATTCTCCCTCCACCTTCCCAGGCAGGTGTGACAAAAACCAGGGCTGCAGAGCAGGTGAGCAACTGTCAGCACTGGAATTGTACTTGGTGTCTCCAGAGTCCAACTGCATCGTTATAAATAGTCGTTCTTTACATCTGAGGCTTGTGGAAGTGGATTCTCTGCCGTGAAAGGGGAGAAACCCTGTTTTTTCAGAGTTTGTAGTATTTTTAAGCTCAACTTATCCTTGTTTGGCCTAAGTCAGAGCTGAAGGAGGGTCAGTGAGAAAGTTCCTGGGGGAGGTCTCAGAAAAATCTCTCTATAAATGTCTCTGCCTTGTTCCCTCTGGAAGCTCCTATCAGTGGTTTGGCTTGGGGCTGCTTTTCCTGATTTACTGGTTTTGAGATGCCCAGGTAAAATTCCCAATGCAGATTTCAGCTTCCTGGGGCTAAACTTTATCCCAAAGTTCATAAGCTGTGGTCAGAGCTTGTGGGGAGGGTTGTGAACAGGTGCTCACATTGCACTAGGACAGACCCATGGGAGCCAGCCTTGTAATTAAGCACAAACACAGATACAGCCTCTTCTTCCCTCAACAGGAGTGTGTTTAATTAGCCAACAGCACATTGCCTGAAACACAACTTTTTTTTCCCAAAGAGCATTGTTACACCCTTTGCTTGGGCCCGGGAAATTTTCCTCCTGAACAAATGCAGAAATATTTTCTCCTTAGATCTGATGAAGGTGTGTTTCACTTGTGCTGAGCTCCACTTTTAAAATTTGCAGAGTGTCTGGCCCTTGACATCCCTCCTGCATGAATTAAATCCAAATGCCCTTTGAGCACTGCCCAGGCAGGATTTCCTTCTCCTGCTGGTATGGAAGAACCATTAACACTCACAGGGAGGCCAGGTAAAGTTCCGAACTATGAAGTCCTGCGTTGTTTCATGTGCACCATCATCAGCAACTCTTTGCACAGTTAAAAACAACTCCAGCCTTATTCTACAGCACCCAGAATAAAAGCAAGTGCACCCTTTATGTTTAGAACGACAGAGCACTGCCTCTGAAGGGGTTAATGCTGGCATTAAAGCATAATGACAATATTTAGGCTCTGAATTTAACATGTTTTTGAGGGGAAGATAACACTTGGTGCTGTTGGTTTGTTGAAACCCCATGCATTGGGCTGCATTGTCGTGGTTCCTCCCTATGCCAAAGAACTTCACAGTTAATTTATTGCAGTGAATGTTGGTAAGTCAAAATATTTCAAATTAAATTTTTTTGAAACGGTGAGTAAAGTATAATAATTAGCAGAGGAAACTGATTGTGGACATTTTAAGGATATTTTAAGAATATGTGTTAAACTGCATGGTTTTATATTTCTTTGCTACAAGAAGAGATGAAGACTCAACTCAGGAAAAGCATTGGCACGGACACTTTGTGAAAACATTGATAAATCATCTTTTTAGCTGTCCCCTGTCAAACATGGGACGAAGGAAGACACCTCTCAGGAACATTATTAGGAAGATAAGGACTTGTCTAACCATCCTCCAATGTTAGGGGAAAGGATGATTTCTCAGGCATGAGCTCACCTGAAACCTGGAGCTGGGTGATGCTCAGGGCTGGAATGTTGCTGCTATTCTCAGTGCCTGCAAAAGTCAGAAGGCTGATGTGGCTTCTTTTCCACCTTGATCCCAGATTTCCTCTAGGCATGTCCAGTTCATTCCTATACTGCAGATTCAGGTGATTTCTATGGCAAATTTCATTGCTAAACTCTGACAAAACATTGAAACAACAAAGAGAGAAGATTTGAATCCATTTCTTTTATGATTTCTCCAGGAAGGTGTGGATAGCCGTCCTTGCAGATGTGTTTGCAAGGGGTAATTTAATGCTTAATGCAGATTTCCAGAATAGTTTTCCACATTCTTCCCTATCACAACTTTTAATTGATGCCACTGGATGCAGCAATCAATGCAGAATCTCCTCAGGATGAGGAATTAATTATTCTTTGCTGCAAACACCATTCACAGCCAACTTCTTTGTGTTGCTGGTCAAGCAAACAGGATTTTAGATTAGGATTTTGCCCTTTCCAAAGGCATCCTCAGAAGCTCAGTATCCCTATTAAACCTCAGTTTTCCAGTTTCTGAAGTATCTCTACCTCCTTGGTGCAGCAGGGGAGATTGCAAAGATTGTGAGCAAACTTGTAAGAGCAAGAGAACTGGAGGAGGTCACAGCACATCCATAAAAAGATGTATTTATACCTTCTGCATGACGAAAAAAAATAATTATGTACCGCAGTGTTGTGCTCAGGATGCTCATCTTTATTGCTGTTGCCAAATTCAACTATAATATGTTTATATTTATTAAGGAATACATCAAATTAAGACTAATGAATCTGAGCGTGGTTTGGTCTGGATTGAAAACATTTGTGCTGATGTCAGTGAAATCTCAGATTCAAGTCCACGTGAGGAAGAAGTTATGGGGTTTTAACACATCCCGTTGATCTTGTGGAAAAATCTGCACTTTTTTCCATGCTTTGGCCATCCCATGCCAGGGGATTGGTGCAAACTCCCCTGGGCTGATGGGGTGAGGTGTGAAACACAAACTCCTGCATAAACCGGGCTGTCTCCAAAGAAATGCAAAGTGAGCCGGGCTCTCAGAGCCCCCCATCCCTGTGTGGATATTCCGGATATTCCACGTGCACCCAGGGCTGAGAGAGCCAGGCGTCCGTGGGGAACAGCTCAGCAGTAAGAGGGGAATTAAGCAGTGTTAAAAACTTGTGAGCTGCTGTCATTTATCTCTTCTGGGGCTTCTGATTGAGACTTCTGGCCTCGGTGAGCTTTTTTTCTTTGTCTCTGTGGAGAATATTATGCATCTTTTCTATGCAGGCCATAGGAAAGAGTAGAGCAGTGATTGCACCAAGCCTTCAGGATTTCCCCTTTGTACAAGGCTCAGCTCATTCATTTCATGCATCATTCACGGCTTGCTGTGCTGATTTCAAAAATTCTATCCATCCACTCGACACAAAAGGGGAAAGACAGAGCAGAGTGGTGGACGTGCCTCCGGTGCAGGTAACGAGTGCTCCTGAATGCCATTTGCAGGGGAAGGAATCTTGAAAGTCAATGGGAACTTTGCCCATTCGGAGTTCAGGATAAGACACTTGGCATTGATTTCATTTTCATTCTGCTGCCAAGTCAGAGAAGCTTCTCTTCCACAAGGTTAAGGAAAGATATTTTAATCCGAGTAATTCTTTTCTCTCTCTTTTATTTTTCCCTTTCCATTACTCCCCTCCCTTTCCATTCACTGGGCAGTTTTGCTTTCACAGCCTGTAAACAGCAAATGTCATAGTAGGAATTCCTTGAAAAAAACTCCAAACAAACAAGTTATACTTTCATAATTAAGCAAAAACTTCCTTTCCTTTAAACCTGGGTCTGTTAAACAGGTGAACATTTGTGAAACAGGTGTGAATTTTTTATGAGCATACCAGAGCTGGGATAGTAACTGAATTAAGTGTCACGGCCCTAAAGTTAAAGGAAGCAAAGGAGCTGAATACACGGACAGGCAAACATTTGGATCCAGGGAATTCTGTGCAGTTTTCCAGGCATTCAGCAGGGCTGTGTGAGTGGCTGCAGGAAGGATTAGCCCTGTGTTCTCTGTCCTAAAAACCTAAAGTTTTCCTGACTTGGATGATTTTGTGCATAAACTTTTTATAAACTGTTTATGAACTATACCAGAGTATGGAGATCAACTCCTTGGAAGTATTTTGCTTCCTTCTGCAATAACTCTTCTGCTCTTCTCTCTGGATTTCAGACCTTACTTGTATCAATTCTAGCCAAGAACAAATGCTTTGATTTGAAAGTCTTGTGTAAGCAGGGATGAATAACTTTGGATCAACTGTTAAAGGCAATAAGGAATCTTTTGGCATTTTTCTGTTTGGACAGCAGTAAAACAAAAAGATTATTGAAGAGTTTCAACTGTGGTGGCATTGACAGATCTCCTGGAGGTTCTGGAGTAGGAAACATGATTTTTTTGGCCTCTAGCACAGGGCTGTCCATCTGTGCCCTGCAGTTATTTTGTTTTCAGTGACTGACAGGCCAGTTAATGACAGGGCCAGGCTTGTGAGCTGCACAGAGGAGCTGTGCAAAATCTGGCACATCCTTTGGACTTCCTGTTACATGAAACTTTTCCCACAATCGTTTCCTTTTCAATTATTCAAGAGAGGAGCAGAATTTAGGCCAGCCTAAACTGAAGGGAGCAAGTATTTGATGAGGTTTTGCAGAACTGTGCCTGAGCTCGGGTTCTGCCTGGCTGCTCCTCCCTCCTCTGCCCTGCCAAGGTTCAGAAACTGGCTGTGAACACAATCTCCACACCCAGGGGAAGACTGGCCATACACTCCTGTCTTTTTTGGGGGTGAAAACATTTTCACTGGGCTGTCAGAATGCAGCTTGGTGAAGGATCCCAGTGGATGTTTTGATACACACAAAAAAGAAAGTTCATTTCTCCTCACACGGAGATTTCACCCTTGCTTTCCAAGCAGGACTACTTCCCTCTGGCTTCCATCAATTTAGAGTTTCTAACAGCTTCACAGGAGAATTTTCTTGCTGCTGACAAGATATGAGGATATTGCCAGAGCTGGGTGCTGAACATCTCTGTACCTTGCTCAGGTAGGACTGCAAGCAGAGGAAGGAGGAATAAAGAGAAATCCTCTCCAGGAGTGGTGCTATGAATGCACTGGCAGACTTCTGGTGCTTGGTCTGCTTCATCTTCAGTGCAAATGGGTGAGCAGCAAATGTCCTGTTGTCTTCATCCACACATGGGCAAGGCTTTAAGTAAAGCCAGAGGCTCTGCATCAGGATGGGAACCAGAGGAAGGACAATGTGATGCTGAAATAAGGACATAAAAACTGTCCCTAGAGTGCTGAGTGGTCACAGCACCAAATTCTCTGTTTGATTTGTGACAAGGGAGTGGCTGGATGTGCTCCTTGGATGAGAAGCAGTCCACAGGGTCACCTCCTCGGTGGGTTCCAAACCGTGGTGCCCGAGCTTGTTGTCAGTCCACAGGAGAATTCCCTGAGCAGCTCCTGATAAAAACCACTGTCAGCCAGAGGTTTGGAGGCTGCCTTGCCCACAGAAGGAGTGGGGAGAGAAAAAGCAAACCGAACAGACCTCTGAAAACAGGGTTATCCTGTTTATATTATAGAGAGTTGGGTCGAGACAAACGTGGGTCCAACCAGTATGGTCAATACCACTTATTCTCCTTTATTCAAACTAAGATGGCAGTTTATATACATTTCTATATAGTTTATATAACGGATAGCTCTTTCATTGGCACACAGCAGAGAGAAAAATGCAAACATACATTGTTGAATCTACTGTTAAGGTAGCTAACAAGCACATACTAACAATTCTGTACAGTGACCTTCACCAAACTTATTATCTTTCTGTGACACCTTAACATAATTTCTAACTGCGCCACAACTTCTCTAACTAATTTTAACTGCGTCAAAGGCTTCAGGCCTCGGTCCAGGCCTCAGCAAGGCCTCGACCAGGCCTCAGCTCGGGTAGTTCAAGGCCCAGGTAGACATCATGTCCACCTTCCTTGAGGAATTCTGTAACAGACCTCTATTGTCAGGGAGGTAAGAAAGTCATAAAAAAGTCAGGGTTCCAAGCAGAGGGCTGGACAGCTCAGGTGTGAGGGGGAGGATTTGGGTTTACCTTGCCTGCTTAATGAGAAAAAACCCGTTGCAAATGGGGAGCAGTAGGTGACTTCAATAGACTGCATCACAAAATCTGTTGTAAAGATAACCCTGGAGTGTTGTCCTCAGTTTTTTAGTTCGTGAAGGTTTGGACATTGCAGTCCTGTTTTCTCACGCAGCTCAACATAAACAATGTATATTTTTAAAGATGTTCTTCATATTTCTCCTCTGAGAGGAGAATGTGATTGATGGTGGTGTTCACCATCCAGGTTAAAGAGGTGGTGACCTCAATGACCAATCTCTTGCCTTTGTACAAACTGTATATAAGATGGAGTCGGATGAGAAAAAATAGAGAATATAGAAGAAAATAGAATAAAGTATCATTAGCTTTCCCTTCACCTGCAGCCTGCCTCGTTCCTTCCACGGGTCTGATCCTCCTACACTGGAGCACTTTGAATTTTGATGTGCTTTAGGCTGGGTGCTTTTCAGGGGAGCAGGACTGGCTTTCCCCAGCTCCTGAAGTTTTAGGTGTGATTTTGATGATGGCATTCATAAATATGAGCAGGTTTAACCACACACAGCTTGTGCCTGCCTTAATTCCAGCTCCAAAGGCTGGGGCAGCCCAAAGGGAAGTGTGGGAAAGCAAATAGTAACCCCCAGCATGGGAGGCAAGGGAAAGCTGTGCCTCTGTGAAATGCATTGTTCCAGCTAAACTGAGACCCTCTGCTCCCCTTTGAAGCCTTAGCAGGCAGCTCATGAGCTGCACTGGTGCATGTGGAAAGGGGGACTAGAGACAGGGCAGCAATTTAAAACCAGGCTTCTCTGGTTTAATCACAAATATTCGCTCGCTGCAGGCGTGGGAATCGCCGGTATAGAAAATGGCTTTGTGACAAATAGCGCCAAGAGGGAGTTTTCTGAGTCCATTTAGTGAAGGAGCAAGAGGTAAAAAAAGGAGAGTGATACAACTAATGGAGATGGAAGGGGAAAGTCCAGAGGTAATGGGATGAAAGGAGTTTATCACCTTGAAACATGTATGTTTCACTTCTGAGGATTACTTAAAACTGTGAAGGAAACAACGCAATGCTAGTTTGTCTTTAAAATAATCTATATTTTCTGTGTCTCATAGTTACTTTTTGAACATGCACAATGTGGCCAGAATCTTATCCTTACCTTGAAGCGTGAGCACAACAGAAAAAGCAGTTGTAGCTAATGAATGAGCAGGAACAATAGAGATCTACTGGCATTTGTCCCTAAAATCTCTGTGTGAAGGGGAGGATGGATGGGGGAGCTTTGAGAGGGAGCTGGCCCAGATCTGCTGAATTTCGATGAGGATTTTTCTAGTTTGTCTCCCATTCTGGTTGGCTGCATTATTATTTATCTCATCACTCAAATTGTGGTAGGTGCTGCTTGCCTTGGAGTATGAATAACAAAGCTGTTGGGCTCGGCGGAGTTCACTTATGCAGGAGGAGAGAATAATTCTCTCCTCTCCAGGAACTGCTGGGTAAAATTGAATAGTCTTGGCTGTGCCTCGAGGGTTTAGGGTAAAGGATCATAAAGGTGCCTTCTGACCTTAAAGTAGAGAAGTATTTAAAAATATCCAGATGTATATCAGGTTTGTATCCAATGTGCAGTCAATTAATTCCTCCTTGTATCCCTGCAAGAACTCTTCCTGAAGTACAGGGCATAAAAACTAATTTAATAGTTTTTGGATCAAGTAATAGAGAAAAAAAAAAATGTAAACCATCAGGAACACATGTTATCCCACAAGCGGTGCTGCCATGGCCTCACTATTTATCAGCACTGCTCATATCCATTGTTAAACTAAGTTTGAAGAGGGAATTTAGTAATTGCTTTCAGGTAAAATTTGACTAATCCTAAAATTACAACATTTTCACCTGAGACACCTGTCTGAGCAAATTCTCCTTCCCTGGGCCCAGTGAAGCCATCCTCAGGCTGGAGCATTCCTGGGTAGGATCAGCTGCTAAACGTTTGACAACACGTCCATTTCCACGGCCTGGAGTACCCTCAGCATTTATTTAGAGTCTCACGAGGAAAGAGGGAAAGGGAAAACTCCCTGGTGCTGAGGATTCTGGTGACTGAGCACTGCAGGACTGGCTGTGGTCACTTCAGAGCCAGCAGGCAGGAAAAGTGTTTTTATGTGAAATTTTAAACCATAGAAATGTCCCTGCACATCTGAGATCGTTGGGACCTGTGGATTTCTGTCCTTGCTGGCAGATTTCACAATCCATGAATCATTTCTCATCTGCTCTTAAAGAATCTCTCAAATGTCGTGGCTGTGGCAGAGGCACTGCACAGATGTACAGGGTGAGTCTGTGCTTTTTAATGAAGGAAAATTAATCAGGGAAAGGGAAGGTGGGCAGGATGTTGATGCAGCGTTCCCAGGTGTGCGTCAGCCACAGAGAGCAGGTGGAGAAAACAGACCTCAGCTAGAAAAAAATCACTTAAGAGGCCTAAAAGCCATTCTCAGGAAGCAAATAAAGAGGTGGGTGAAAAGGTGGATGTGTGGAGGACTGTGGGATGAACACTGAAGGGAGTAAGAAGTCTGCAGAACACCTGAGGGATGCAAAAAGAAAAACTCGTTCTGCTGGTGGTGGCCTGTGATACGACCAGGAAAAATGGGAGGATTTCATGTCAGTGAAATAAAAGGCAGGTGTGCAACGTTCTCTCCAGGAGTTTTAAGCAGGACTGGATAATCTGCGAGCTCTAGAGAAGAATCTTTTGTGGGAAGAAGGGGAGATCAGCGTTTCATGGCTGTCCTCTGTGTTAATTTGTACAAGAATTTCTTTTCTCTGATGGAAACACCCGTGATCAGGTGAGTTCCTCAGTGTCTGGGAAGCCTGGGAGTGTGGCACTAGGAGAGAACTTGTGGTTTGATGATGATTCTTAACTTTGGGTGTTGTTTTTTTTTCCTGTGAGATCCCAAAACACTTTAACTACAAAGTAGTGCAACTCGGTTCCGTAAGGAAAAAGGTGCAGGGCCTCCAGTGAGGCAGGGGCAGAGCCAGTGGTGATCCCTGGCCTCAGAGTGATGCTCTGTCCACTGTTTGGAAAGGAATTTTCCAAATGGGCCCTGTCTGCAGCATTTCCTTGTGCTGATGGTGGAGCTCCAGCAGCCCTGGAGGGAATTCCTCCCGATTTTCTCCTTACACCTCTGCTCAGGGTTCCTGGCCTTAGAAAGGGAAGGGTTTCTATGCCAGCTCCTCTGTCACTGTCACTGCATCCTGGCTTGGAGTGATCGTGGTTTCAGATACTCTGGGCTCCCTGTCTCATCTGGCTTTGTCACCCTGAGGTGACAAAGAGGGACAGTAAACAGTCATGTACTTGTTTTCCATTTTGCCCCGTGCAGGCTGTCACAGCTCATCCAGGGAGAGTCAAACTTCATTTAAAGATGCTTTTCCTGCCCCTAGTAAATAACCACACAGAAATATTTAGCTTAATTTCACTTAAAAAAACAAAACAAAACAAACTACAAAGTTTTTTCATACTTTTCATTAAACATTCAGTTTTATTAAACTAAAAAGAAAACCCCTACGAAGTTTGTCATGCTTTTCATCAAACAGAAGAGGCAATTTATGTGTTTGTATGCTGAAGTAAGCTGAAGACAAGGAAAGCTAATGGGATTTAAAGTCTATCAGTGTTCACTCAAAAATTTCTGCGTGGTGGGGGTTTGCTCTGAGTTCATTTTGTTCCAAATCAATTCTGTGGTGAGGTAACTTGTGGCTGAGTTTGCTGCTGGTTTGATGCATCCGTTGAATCCACTAGCAGCTGCAAAATTCCAGGAGCCTGGCCTTTTCATGATTCAGTGACCATGTAATTGGCCATGGGATTTATTCAGCCTTTTCATTCTACGTGACCCTTCCGTACAGCATCCTACCAAAAACCTCCTGGTTAAAGTCTGTGCCTTTCTGTTGTGCACTCCGAGTGAATTCTCACAATTCGCAACCCATTTTCCTTGCACGTACAGCAAGATAAAACATCATATTAATGGCTGCCTGCAGGTTGGCGTCGTTGTTGAAGCTGAGAGTCTGCAAAGTGACTTTAAAATAAAGTGAACCGGGCCTTTGTGAGCACAGGGATGTGCTCTCTGTGCCTGCTTTGGAGTAAATCAGATATTTCTGCAAGGCCTGACTAAATGGACCATCAGGAACACACGGGAGCACAGAGGGACAAACAGCCTAACGCCTCCTCAACCTCCATCCCGAAAAAAAGAGTCTAAAAGGCCGTGATTGAATCAGTTAGCAGCACAGTTTGGGGAGTTTCAGAGGGAGGCAGCTGCCTCCCCTTTACCCGCCCTCTGGCTGGGAGCTGTGGGTGTGGGAGGAATGCGGGATGGGGCGCTTATCTCTCCTTCCTGCCCCGGCCGCCTTCGGAGCGGGGATTTGCCTGGAAAAAAGTTGCCAGGGGAGGGTCGGCTACTCACTGACAGACCTTGGTGGGGAACGCGGGTTTTGTGTTGTTTAGATGTCTCCTAACCCCGCGTGGGGGAATTGAAACGCAATATTTTCTCATGCACGGTGTTTAGTAATTCAGCTTTACCTGGGTCACAGCCGGGAGCCTCCCCAGAGGTTATCCCTCCTGACAGAGGTGCTGCTTCTGGCACTAATGGCGAAGGTTTTGATCTCTGTTATATATTTTGGCATGGAAAAACTAGTTTTACAAAGGCGTGGCCGAAATCAAAATTGACTGTAGGTTTCGCTTCCGAGGGCCGCCGGTGTGGCAGGATTAGAGCAGCAGTGTCACCCGGGACAGCTCTGCAAAATCACCAAAAGCGCCTTTCACATGAGAGAATTACAGCTGTAGGTTGTTTCAGGGAAGAAGGGAGAAAGAGTGGCCTAAAATACGCAGTTATTAAAAATCTAAATTGAAAAAAGAAATCTTATTGAAGTGAGGTGTTTCCTTAAACAGGTTTTTGTTGTTGTTGTTGTTGCTGTTTTTTGGTTTTGTGTATTGTTTGTTTGGTTGTTTTTTGTTTGTTTGGGGGTTTTGTTTGGTTTTTTGTTTGGTTGGGGTTTTTTTTTTTTTTGTTTTTTTTTCTTTTGTTTTTTTTTTTTTTGTTTGTTTGGTTTTTTTTTTTCCCAGAGCAGCAAAGCTCATGCTACACCAGTTGTCGACTGATATCTGGAGGGGGTAAAAAGAGTTTTTGCCAATTATTCAGATGAAGAAGCCTTGCCAGTGTCCCAATGAGCAATGAGAGCTACGTGGCAGGGGAATGAAGAGTGGCAAGAGCGAGCTTTGCTTTTTGCTGTTGGAGAAAATTGAGACCTCAGCTTTTTTTTTTTTTTAAGAGTTTTTCAATCCTGTAATAGTTTCTGGACATCCTGGTTCATGGCATGGAAAAGTTCAGCTGCAGTATAGGGGAGGGTCATAACAGAACTCATGGGCCCGCTGTATTTTCACCCCCTTTGCTGAATTTTCTTTTCTTTTTTTCTTTTTTTTTTTTTTTTTTTAAAAAAAAGAGTTTTTCAATCCTGTAATAGTTTCTGGACATTCTGGTTCATGGCATGGAACAGTTCAGCTGCAGTATGGGGTAGGGTCATAACAGAACTCATGGGCCCGCTGTATTTTCACCCCCTTTGCTGAATTTTCTTTTCTTT
>VXBB01008397.1:0-12321 GCA_013399915.1 Illadopsis cleaveri
GTGATTAAATTCCTTCATGTCTGGATCACTGAAGGTAAAGCTCCTGTAATCTCCTCATTGCCAAGCCCAGCCTGTCGTCTGGTGGCTGTCGGAGCCGCTGGGACAGCGAAGGGACGTGGCAGGGACACAGGAGGCGGAGAAACAGTCGGGAGCAGAGCTGGGCTCTAGGGCTGCTGCTCCATTTGGGATATAGCTCATGAAGAAGCTGGTGTGGATCATCTCTATGTCAGTGAAAATGTCCTGGGAATTCACAGGCTGAAGATGAAGGAGCTGAGGTTTTACCATGACTGTTTTGCAAGGAGGAGGTTAAGAAACAACACTGTGGACAAAGCAGTTGTGATAAGGAAAACCCGGAGCCACCACAGCTGTCGTTGTTCAGGTTTTTGCACACTCCAGAGACCCTGTTTGCTGGCAGCTGGAAAGTGCCTGTGCCTCTGCAACCACACACTCTGCTCCCACTGCGTGCTAAAATCCCTCTGCTGATCACAGGGGACAAAACATGAACTGGCATCACTGCTGGAAGCTTTCCCTGCAGGTCTGTGACATCCCCAGCAGGCAGCAAGGGCAGATATGTGGGACAAGTGTCACTGAAGGGCCTGTGCTGGCACAGCCAAGCCATGAGTGTCCCTGGCCTGACTGGAGGAGGGCTGTGTCTCCCTGGCACTGTTGGGCACCAGCTGGGAATATGGGGCTGGCTCAGGGTTGCCAAATGTCATCAGGTTTGCTGAGCCCAGCTGGAGGCAGAGGAAAGGTGACAGGACTGTGGGACCAGGCAGCTTCTGCAGAGGAAAATGCCCCATAGCCATGAACATCCAAGCACTGCCTGCAAGGATGATCCTCATCCACGGTAATTGCCTAAAAGTGAGGAGGTTTACAACTGCTGTTGTTGCTATTTCTCCACGGATTTCTCATGTTGCTGCAGGTAAATGTCATGCAAGATGTGCTGGTTTCATTGCAGGACTGATGGATCCATCCAAAACACAGCAGATGCTCCAAATGTTTGTCCTCTTGGTTTTGGGCAGGACAATAAATCCACAGGGATGCCTCATGCCCCAGGGAGATCAAGCTGGTGCTTCCCAGACCTGTGATTTGATGTCATCTTCCTGCAGGAGTTTGGGGCTGAGGTAATTGATCTCTACTGCACAAAACCCTTTTAGAGGTGGATTACTGTTCATATTGCTGGGGAAACACTGGGTTAGTTGTTGAAGAGTGCCAAAAAAAAAGGGCTAGCAAGAAATCTACAATATAAAGACAATTTTATTGCCGATAAGCTCTTAAAACTCATTTTTTTTCCTGTTTCAGTAGGACCTTATTCTTCCTGATGAAAATCCGGTCATAGCATCTCTCATTAAAAATAAAATTATTTTGAAATAAATAAATATATAAAATAAATATCATATACATTTTATAAATAGTTTTGTCCTTATGCACAGTATCCATGCTTACATCTGAATAATGTTCCTCACCCCATTCCCACCCCAACAGCAGGAAGAACCCCACAAATCAGGACCAGTCCATGGAGCATCATCCATGTAGCAAACTCCCAGGCTGCTTAAGCAGGGCACCACTCAAAGGCCTTTCCTTAGCAGGGAGCTCTATCCCAGCTCAGCAGCAGCATGTGCAGCAGTTCTGTGGTCTTTGTTTTCTTTTCTTCTCTTCATTTTTAGGTTGTTTTGGGGCTTTCTTTTCCCCAGTGATCAGGTTTGCTCACCTGCTCGTTCCTTTAAGCAACCATAACATTGAATATTCAGCCTCTCTTGTAGCAACCGGGTAACGAAAGTGAACGAAAATGGAAGATTAAATGTAGGGTTCCCTCCCTTCCCCTACCCCCACCCCATAAATAACCCAGGTTTGATATACACTGGAAACAAGGAGGAACAGCAGTGTCTGAATTCAATGTAAGTGCTTCCCTAGGTCATCTACTCTTACAGGAATGATGGAATGACTATTAATAGAGTGCTCTGGGAAAAAGCTTGGGAGCCCGAGTATGTACACTGACACTGCAGGAGCCATCACCTGTAGTGGAAGAGGTCTCTGTACATGGCAGGGATTTTGGCAGGGTCCACAGGCCGGGGTAAGAAGTGGGTGAATTTCTGGTGTCTCTTAGTCCTGTACCCCTCGCGGGGGGAGCCGTCCTTGTTGAGGGCCACGTAGTACTGGCGCTCGGAGTCGGGGTGCTTGTACAGCGTCGAGGCGTACGTGTTGTACCAGTTCTCCTCAAACTGCTCGCGGAACACGCACTCCCGGGTCAGCTTCTTCTGCCAGGGGAACAGACAGACACCCGCGTCAAACGCTTACAAGAGAATAAACACTGTCACCCTCTCCTTACTTTGTTTTTCTAGCGTTTTCCCAGCTGCCTTCTGAGGATCCTCTGAGGATGAGGAATGTGGGGGTGCTTCCCCTGGATGAGAGCTGGAAAAGGGCATAAGTCAAGACCCAAGGATTTCTGGAGTTGGAGGAGGAAGGAGACAAAAGCAGGAGAAGGTGGCTGTGGATTTTGCAAAGATGCTCCATGAATAAATCAGACAGGCACACAGCAAAGCTCCAAACCTGTCCATGTGTGTGTTTGAG
Source organism: Illadopsis cleaveri (assembly GCA_013399915.1). Lineage (NCBI taxonomy): Eukaryota > Metazoa > Chordata > Aves > Passeriformes > Timaliidae > Illadopsis > Illadopsis cleaveri. Next base: position 2,572 of record VXBB01008397.1, read on the forward strand.
CTTGCTGGGGTGGTCGTACCACCAGGCAGGGACACATCCCCCTGTAGCAACCCCCTCCAAGGTAGCACACACCCCAAATCCCCACTTTTGGGTGAGAGAAGAGGCAGCACATCTGAAGGGTCTAAACAGGAAAACAGGAGCAAGCACTGCTTTGGAAGTTCAGGGCATGCAGCTGGATGCACTGAGATAGGAATGAAAGCATTGCTCAGGGTTTCACCTCCTGGAGTGCCAGTGAGCTGTGATGGAAGGCTGTAACAAGACCCAGAGGGATGTGGGATGTCAGATCCCAGGGAAGATTTAGGGTGGTGATAGGTGATGTGATGAGGGTGTGCAGCTGGTGCATGCCATGCTGGCGTGGGGGGATAGATGGCATTGGTGTCACCACAGCCACAGCCAGCCTTCCCATCCAGTCCTGACAGCTGGGGGCTCTTGGCAGTGGCTGTTTGATGATGGGCTTTTCATTCATGTCCAGTGCTCCTTCCCTCTCCCTCCCATCTCCATGTGCCAGCTACAGGGATGTGCCCGGCTGTAGTGGGGAGCAAGGCTGTCCCTCTGCCCCACAAGGACACAGGTGGCTTTGCCAGCCCTGCTGTGCTGTCACAGAGGGTCCAGCCATCCCATCCCATCCCACAAAGGGCCCCTGGGAGCCCTTTCAGCTGAAGGGCAGTCTGCAAATGTAGAGTGCTCTAATATTACAGCCACTGCCCCTCCACTGTAAACTATCCGGGCAGGGAATGTGTCCCCTCTGAGGCACACGGAGTGCTCAGTAAATGTTACTGCCTGCAGTAGATGTGTTTTGTAACACAACCCAGGAGCTCACCTGTGCTCAGAACCTGTTTTCAATGTTTTGCTGCTAATTAAATAAAGCCTGAGGTGAGTTGTGAGCCCTCCAAAAGTCCTAGGCCACCGCCTCGGCCATCTGAGACCCAGAGACCCACGGGCTTCTCTTCCCAGGTCTGTCAATAAATGCAGGCTGGGTTTTTTCCCTCCTCTCAGATGCCACCTACTTGGAATATGTTGGAACCTGATGACTGGCTGAACTCTGGCTGTTGCTTTGCCCCCGTTCCCCCGTGCTGCACTGGGCAGTTTGGAGTACAGTGTTTGTGGAAAATGTTTGGCGAGTCTGGGGTGACTCTGCAGGGTGTGATTTATTCCCTTCCAAGCCCTGGGATGTCCCCACTGAACCTGACACCACATAGGCAGCAGGCAAGGTGCTGCCCACGACTCTTGCTGCCCTAAGCATTAGTGGCATTTCTGAAATCCTTGGGAAGCTTTGCAGAAATGCTGGCACGAGGTCAACAGGGACAGGCGGAAAAGCTCTGTGTCCTGAGGGGACTCCACGTGTCGCTGTGGGGATGGCTCTGGCTGCACCAACACAGGCATCAGGCAAAATTGGCACAAAGGGAAATAATAAACTTGCTGAAAATTTAAAAATACTGCTGTACTGTGATCTCCCAAAATACCATTGTAATGCTAATGCTGTTGTCAGGCGCTGTTTTATGGACCTTTAATTAAGAATACTGTAGTGGCTTTTGAGTTCCAAAAGCCATCATTGTACAACCCACGTGTCCCAGATTTTCAAACTCCAGGGTTATTTGGGGACCTGGCTCGTGACGCCAGCACAGTTTGGAGCAGCCTTTTGAGTGCCTGGTGCACAAGAATGGTTTGGGCTGGAAACAACCTTAAAGATCACCTCATTACAACCCCCTGCCATGGGCAGGGACAGCTCCCACAACTGTCTTCAGGTCAATTCTGTTTCCAGATTCAGTGCTGTAAAATGTTACCCTGTTTTAGTTTCTGTGTTGTAACATGAACAGAGGCTCTAGAATTTAATTAACCCATCATGAAACTCGACTCACAATCAAGAGCTGCAGGGTTTGAAGACAAAGAGGGGGGATACATGGGCTCCTGTTCTCCAGCAGGCACAAGTGAAAGCTGCAACTCCAGGAGCTGCTGAGCAGCCTTAGAGTTTGATAGGAGAGGTGCTGCTCCAGCCCTGCTTTCTGAAGTGTGCTTCAGGAGATTTTGTGTTTTGTGGAATCCTGCTGATTTTTCTTTTTTTCTGTTTTGCATATTTTTAATTTAACCACTGTCTCTGCATTTAACTGCTGTGCAGGGTAGAAGCTGTTTCAGAAATGAGGTGGGAAAGGAAGTTACTGGTGCATGCAGTATTTGATGATCAGGGAATCACAGTGGTTTGGGTTGAAAGGAACCTTAAAGCTCATCCCTGCCCTGGGCAGAGAAACCTTCCCCTATCCCACATTACTCCAAGCCTCATCCAACCTGGCTTTGGACACTTGCAGTGATGGGGCAGCCACAGCTTCTCTGGGCATCTATCTCATATAAACATCAGCAACTGTGTCTTAAATGGTGGAAGGGTCTGTGGCAGTCTCAGGTGAAAATGGGACAAGGAAAAATGAGCTAAACTGTTTGGCAATCAAAGATTTTCTAACAGCTTCTGTGTATGCAGAGTACATGGGTTTTAACTTGTACACTGAGGCTTATCTGATGGTGAGAGGAAGTGCTGCCTTCTGCTTTGGCTTAAAACTGGTTTATTTTATTTCATTTTATTTTTACTGTGATCCACCCTTAATTGAGCTAAATAATTAGGAATTGAGTTAAATTAACCTGTAGGAAGCACCTCTGCCCAGCTGTTAAGACCTGGCATTTGACTGTAAGTCGTAACACTTAATGAGTTTACACTTGGGATTTTTAGTCAAAACATGGAGAATTTTAGCCTGAAAAGGGCACTTCTAGGAAATCACAAGCAGCAGCCCTAAACTCCTAAAAGGAGTTACAGGGAATTCTACAACAACACTCAGGCCACAATTTCAGCTTCTGCTGGTTAAAGAGCCATACTACAAAGACAGGACTGCAGATAGGTGCAGACCTGACCACAAGGAGAATACAACTGATGTGTCACTCAGGCTGTGAAAACACATGAACAGTTCCTGGCTTTATGCTAAATGGCCCCTGCCTTTCCCTGGCCATTGTCAGACCATTTCTGAAAGGCAAAACCTCAGTGTGATGTCTAGGGGTTGAGCACCACTGTGCGCTCTCACAGTGGGAGTGAATCCTTCCTCAAACCCAATTTCCCATATACCATTTATGTTAAAACAGTAATGGCATCAAGGATAGGATGGAGATCAGTGGCACCCCAAGGACATGGGGGGCCTGTGACAGAGCAGCTTGTGACACAGCTGAGGCCACAGGCTGCAGTGCTGGCTGTGGGACAGGGTGGAATCAGCCCAGCCTGAACTTACCGACCCGTAGAGCTCGCCTCTCTCGTTCATGCCGAGGTAGAGTCCGGAGTCCACCCCACGGATGCTCACCAGCCCCACTGCCAGGCTAATAAACTCCAGAATCCCTAAAAAATGAAAGAACTGCAAATCATACAGAGGAAAAGAACAACACCAAGCTCCAGCAACAAAAACAAACCAGCTATTCCCAGTAACAATACAGTTTTTAACTCTATAGTCCCATCTGCGTGCAATCTTCTAATTTCCAGTCTGGGCTTCTCCCCAGCATTGTGAATTTGAGTTGCCCAAGAGGGATTATCTTTGCTAATGAGAAAAGCTTTGCAAGGTTTTGTTGGTTTGAGTTTGGACTTTTTTCGTAATTATCACCAAGAAGACAGATGTAGAAACTTGTGTCTGGCCACTAGCAATGTCAGAAGGCTGTTACCATGCTGGGTTTTATTCTTCACCAAAAGGAGTGTGATTGTCTTCTGGAATAAGACGATTGTCCCACAGGTTTTAAAGTCATGGGTTCAGTAAAAAGAAGTGAAAAGCAGAAGATGTCTGTGAGGACCATCTCTATCCTGGCACTCCAGTGGGATACTTGCCAACCCAAAATGTATATACAAGACATAGGGAAAAATTCCAGCTTCAAAGCACACAGGTAAAAATGCATCTTCCTCTGCAGCCTTCGGAGCCATGGCACTGCCAGTCCTTTCTCCATCAGCCCCTGGCACTGTTACTGCCAGAACTCCCTCCTGCCCCCTATGTCCTGCTGTCCTGGCCTCCTGCCAGCCTCTTCCCAGTCCAGCAGAATCTGTCCCAGCCATCCCCAGCCTTGCAAGAGCAAATGTTTTACCCACGGGCTGCAGCTTGCTATGATAGTGTCAGATACTTTAAAAATGAAGGGCAGCCTCATTTCCTCTGGAAAGAAACAGCAGGATCTGGCTGCTGCACCCCCACAGCCACAGCTGTTTCACTGGGGGAAAGACTTGTACCAGGAGAATCTTGGGTGAAGCACTTAAAAACAAACAGCCCCTACCCAACACCACAAGTGGTGGGGACATTCAAACTTCCCAGGAACACTTCCTGAAGGGAGCAGTGGGACTGTGCCATTATGGATTTCACACATTACCTATGTAGAGGTCACAGGCAGTTTTGCCAGTGTCCAGTGAAGCATTTATTAGCTGGGAGGCAGAAGGAAGAGGGTTTTCCTCATCTCATCTGATGACTGCATGCCTCCATTGACTGGAGGGGAAAGTTGCTCTAACCTTTAGCATGGCTCCAGCTCTCCTGATGTAGCTCCCTAGTATTGCTCCAGCCCTGGGCAACTGATGCTCTGATCAGGTTACCTCTCAGAGCTCCTCCTGAAGTATTGCCTTGGTTTAGAGCCACAGGGTGACAAGCTGCCACCTGAGCCAGCTGACTTCAGTGGCAGCCACAGCTCTGGGTCACCCCACAGGCTGAGGCATGGATGTGACAACTCTCAGATGACACCACAGCACTCCCTAAATATAGGACAGCCCAGACAGGGATGGACACCCCTGACCCACTTAGTGCAATGCACACTCATCATCAGGTGCTGGCAGCTAAGCAGGCTGCAGGAATTCCTGCCTTCCATCAGGCCTTCTGTCCTCCTTTTCCCCTGCCTACTCTGGGGCTTGTGCATCTAATCCAGTCCTTCCTGAAACCAGTGGGTGTTTGAGGACATGAAATATGGACTTGGGAGCGGCAAGGCCTGGAGACAAACAGGGAAGCAAACACTACAAAACACACTTTTATAGTGTGACAGACTACAGAGCAGATATTTTACAGGCTGAAATATGCCCAGCCACACATCCTGGCCCAGGGACACATCTTGCCTGCAGAAACATCAGGAACAGGCAGCACAGGCAGGGAAGGCTGCCTTTTCCAGCCAGACAGGCACAGACTCTGGCTCTGCTCTTCTCAGTAATTGTTGTGGTTTCTTAGCTGAAAAGAATCCCAAACAGGGAGGAGAGAGGTGCAGGATGAGGGGTGGTTTCCTCCCTTCACTACCCACCAGTTCTGACACAAGGGAGTTACTGAACTGCTGAGTGCTTTTTCCCATCCGCAGACCAGAAATTACCAGAGCCACTCTTTGAAAAGGAGGGAGTGAGGGAAGATGGACAACTACAGGGAGTGTAAAAACTAAAGCAGGACTACAGAGATACATCCAGGAACAGGGGAGTCTTTCCCAGGCTGGAGACAAGGGAATATTCAAGTGAAACATATCAGGTAACTGGAGAATGGTAGATGGACCTTCACGTAGGTATAGACACAGTCCTCAGCATCAGCACTATTTTTGTCTCCTGTCACTTCTGGGAAGCAGGAAAATATTGCTGGCTCTGTTGAGAAACTGAGGGATGTCTAAGGCAGGGGAACCCAGATCTTTTCTTGAATATGCCCACACGCATGCTCTGTATGAGGCACATGAATCCAGCTCTCCAAAGACCTAGGAAGGACCAAGCCAGGAGCAGCATCAGCGTCTTCCCTCTCTGAGCAGGAATGAGACATCCCTCAGCTGGTGCAGGTTGGGTAGATATGGGTTTTGCAAATGAAATTTCTTCCAAGGTGTGCCCATGACAATCCCTTCTGACAACATCCCTTGTAGTATTCCCCTTTTCTGATCTCTGAGTGGCACTTGGAGACATGCATGGAGGATGACTACGTTGAAAGAGCACTAAGAACGTAACTTGAGCTCACAAAAGTCAGGAGACAGAGTGAAGGCTGAAAATATGTGGGCGGATATCCATCCTGTCCTTAACTCACTCCAATTCTAGACAAAATTGCAGCTTCATACATCTGATCTCCAGCAGCACAGGGAGTGGCCACTGGGGCCAGCTCAAGAATTCTCTTTTCAGTTGTAGCGGTGTGTTTTTGTGGTAGAACATGCTTTTGTTTTTTCTTTTGCTTTCTTTTTTTCTCTCCCCCAGGACTCGCCTCTTTTTTTTCCTCACTTTGATTATTCATTCTCTTTGTTCCTTGAGTCTTGCCAGATAAGACTTGGAGAGATTTGACTAAGACTCTGACTGGATTCATTTACCACCAAAGCACTGGATAATCTCCTGAGCTTTGCCATGGCCGGACCCACACACTCTCGCCTTACTCTAAACCATCCCTCAAAGAACAATTCAGCCCCCTGCACCTGTCTCTTCTTACATGACTGTATTCAGGAGCCGAGGTACAGAAACATCAGATGTATTAATGGCTGCAAACCTAAAGCTTCGGCTAAAAACGTCGACAACTGTTCAGCAACAGGTGCACTATGGGCTGAATGTCAAAATTACAGCCAAACTTTCCCTGGAGGTCTCAGCAGCTTCTCTAGGAGTCTGTAACAGATCCACAAGCAGGTTTGTACCCCAGGAGAGCTTTGTTTTCTGTCTTTATTTGTCTGCAGTGCAACCTCAAGGCCTCTTTCTCTCCTCCACTGCAGTGAGTAGCAAGGGTTCATTTGTTTAATGCTGCTGTAGAAGAGATGTGAGGCAGAAAAGGAGCAATTCCTCCTGACACAGATTTTCCTGAAAAATTTCTCCCAGTTTCATTTGGAGAAGGATTGTCTTAGGGGTGCTAATGTCAGTCCAGACCTCCTCCAGATTTTGATTGCTCTTAATTTCTTTGTAGAGGAAGGTTCTGAGCAGATGCAGAGAGAGAGATACGTTTTGAAAAACACTTTATTCTTTTGGGGGTGACCTTGCCAGAGCTGCCAGTTCAGAGAGCGAATTTGGGCACTTCTGTAGTATGAGAATGAGATTTCTTCCAGCAAACTTAGAGGGCTTTTCCACATTTTGCATTAAAGCTCCTGTAGGAAAAATAAGCTGCACTCCATTGTTCTTTCAAAAATCTGTGTTTTTACAAGCATAAAATATCACATTCCAGAAGACAGGTGTGATTTAGGAAGGCTCCAGTCCTTGACAGATGAGCGGCAGTAGTTCCTGTGATTGCTCAGGCAGTGTGGGTGGATGATGCCAACACCTCCCCTGTGTCCTACAGTCACACCCCCAAATGCTGTGGTACAAAAGAATCTCTTCTTTTAACCCTCACTGTTGGGACCATGGGACTCTGTTCTGCATCAGCAGGGCTTTGGCTATTTTCCTCTCTGGAAGATGTGGATGTCTTGCACATCTGGTAGTTTTTGGGATGGCTGTGCATGGGAGGGTGCAGATACTGCCTGAATATTCCTGAATCCCTTCCAAATTAAGAGATAGAGATGCCAAATCTGGTTCTACCCTACATCCCAGCTGCAGCTGGAAACATGCCTGGGCTGTGGCACTGCAGCCATCCATGGAGCACCTTAATTATCTGCTCATGGTACCAGCAAGCACCTTCCAGCCACATGGGCTTGATCCTGGACTTCTAAGTATTTCTCCATATGCCTCAAGATCTAAAGCAGCTTTAAAGTGCTTCTCTGAACCCTTTGTGTACCTCTGCATCCCTCGCCACAGCTTTGGAGTCCCCGGAATTGCTCAAGCTGCCTATTCCTGTTATAAGTTACTTCTTTCTGACTGTTGCATGCAAAATTTAGGAATGCATTGATACATGACATCCTAATACAAACCATACCAGTAACATTGGAATTTAAATATTCATGGCTACTGAACGCAGATGGTGAATACTGTGTGCCAATACATTATTGCTTTGAGTCTCTGCTGAAGCAAGGCTTAGTCCAACTTGATCTGAATGCAAGGATTCCAGTCTAATCCTTTGGGGCTTTGTCTTGCAATTACAACAAATAACTATTTATTTTACACTGCCTCTGGGAAAACCCTGAAGCAGAAAACTATAATATCTGAAGTCTGGTCTAGTTTACGGAGCTGGATGTGGACTGCTAAAACACTTAGGGAATGCCAATGTTTCGATTTATTGAAAGCACTGTGTGACCTAAGCTTCAGTGTGCAAAATCCATGAAAAGTTTTTAGCATGTCTAACATGTTTTTTCCAAGTTTAAAAATATACTTGTTTGACTCAATCTTTATAAAAAATGGACCTGAGACAAAGGTTGCCATTTGAAACTGGCTGTTTAGTTCCACAAAGGTAAGGAAAAAGAACAGATAGACTAGAAACACTACGTGGCAGCTTGAACTAAAACCAACCAGATGCAATGGGTTTGCTTTCAACTCTTTGAACGTGGAAACCCACTGCATATTGCAGCATGAAAGGTTAAAAAATGGGTGTTTTCAGGAGGTAATTAAAGAACGCTTGCCCCATGAGCATATTAGTACCTGACTCTGACCCGCGGGTTATGACTTTCTTGTTGATTTAGGCAGGGACATGCCATGCACACACCTGGTGTTTATGGAAAGATAAGCTTCCCCAGTTGTTCCAAAAACCTGCCTTACACCTCCAACAATAGCAGCGGCAGCACTTCCCAGAGTATCAGAACTGTGAACAAGTAAAGGCAAAAAAAGAATTCCTTTCACCGAGGAGTTAAATCACTTGAAAACTACCAAAAGTCTTGCAAGCACATCTTGCAACCTGTTGACAACATAGCTGAGATCACTGGCATGGGACTTGTTGATAGCTTATACAGACACCTGCACTAGATGCTGGAGTAGCGGCAATTTCTCTTACTGTGCTCACACTGACTGTACTCTTTTGCCTGTGGCTTGGGACGCATTTTTTGAAGATGACATATAGTCTCATTAGGGGTCACTGCCTCTTGTATGCCACTGATACAGGCACTGCAGTCTTCCAGCTGTATCCTGGGCAGCAAGGTAAATCCACGGCGCTCTGCCTATTGTTCCATCTTCTTTCTTTCCGAGGTTCCCCAAGTGTTTTTTCCTCTTCAGCTTCCCCCCTTTCCTTTCCAACAACCTTCCCAAACCCAGCTCTTGACACCCCTCCAGCCAACAGATCCCTGCGCGCTTTGGGGAGACGCTCTTCTAATCAAAGTCACGCATGTAAAAGAAAGCAGGTCACAAATAGCTGCAGACGCCAGAAAGAAGGAGGAGTTTAAAAAAAAAAAAAGAAGAAGAAAGAAAAGAAACGACTAAAAAAAGTGAGGAATTTCTTTTTCCAACTTAGGAATTTCCAAGAAATTCCAACGAGGAACGTCTCTGTTTTGCCTCCCTCACCACTAAGTTCAGAGGCACAGCTAAAGCTGGTCACCATCCTCTTTATTTCTTTATTTAAATTTTTTTTTTTACTTTTTCTTTTTTTCCCCCTTGCGAAGGCACGTTTTTAGTGCACCTGCAGAAAGGCTGAGCGCCGGGAGAGTAGGAAATTGGAAATAAAAACTCCCGCATTGCTGCGGAGTGAGCGCATTTGTTTAGGAGGCCAATTATATCCATCCCGGGATGATTTATATTAGCGGGGTAATTAGTTGTGCGCGCGGGGCACCTGCTCCCGGCCCGGCCGGGCACCCCCCCGGCCCCTTACCGAAGCGGCTGTGGTCCTGCCGGGTGCCCTGCACCGTGCCGTTGGGGAAGATCTCCAGGTGGAAGCCGGTGCGGCAGTAGAGCTGCCGCCGCCGCAGGATGCCCTTGAGGTGAGCGAA
>VXBB01008397.1:12749-166679 GCA_013399915.1 Illadopsis cleaveri
CCGAACGTGTGAAAACGGAATGCGATCTTTCTGAAAGGCGATCCCGCGGGATGTACGGCCGGGTAACAGCCGCCGTGAGGGGAGGGAGCCCGCGGCGGGGCCGGGCAGCGCCGCTCGTTCTCCCTCCCCACCTTCCCCATGTTGGAAACAGGTGTTTCCGCGCTCTCCCGGCCCGCCGACACCGTATCTGTGCCGGCAGCTGCGGCCGCGCTGCAGACAGACGGAGCCGGGCGGGGCGGAGCGGAGCGGAGGAACCGGGGGGAAGCGGGCACAGACGGGCCGGGAGGGACCCNCTGGGCCCATGGCCGGTGCTGAGGGGCCCGTTGGGCCCGGGAGTGGGTTTTCGTGTCCCTGAAGCGGGGTGTCGCCCGTGCCCACTACCGTGCCCCGTCAGGGGACAGAGACCCCACAAACAAACAACCACAAGCACCCAAAACTGCTCCCAAGCCACCAGCACGCTCTGCTGCAGCGGCTCCTTCGGGTGGCATCAGAGTGCAGAGCTGAGGCATCGGTGATGTCCACCTCAGCGGGTCTCCCTCACCGTGGGGTCTCTTCCCAAGCTGGTGTTCTCTCAGAGGGTCTCTCCTCTCAGAGGGTCGTCCCCCCACAGTGGGTATTCCCTCAGCGGGTTTGTCCCCTTACCTGGTCTCTTACTTCAGCAAATCTCTCTGCAGTGTGTCTCTCCTCTTAGAGGGTGTCTTCCTCCAGCAAGGCTTCTCTCAGAAGTTGTCTCATTAGGTCTCTCCTCAGCAAGTCTACCACATGGTGGAAGAGAACTTAGCAGGTCTGTCACCTGAGAAAGTGATCTCTCCCTTCCAGTGGATTTTCCTTTAGTGAGTTCCTGCCTTGATGGGTACCCCCTCAAGTGTGTCTATCCCCTCATCAAGCCTCTTTCCTCAGAAAGGGCATGGCAGATCTAACTCCTCAGCAGCTCTTTCCTCTCGCAGAGTGTCTGCCCTACTGTGGATATGCTCTCAGTGGGCTTCCCACCATAGTGAGTCTCTCCCCTCAAAGAGTATCTTCCCTACTGTGCATTCTCCCTCAGAGGGTTCCTGCTGCCATGGTGGGTCTTCTCTGAGCAGGTCCCTCCCCTCAGAAAGTGTCTCCACCTCAGTGTGTTCCCCACACTGTGAGTCTCCCTCAGTGCACCTCTTCCCTCAGCAAGTCTATCCCGTGGTGGGTCTGCCCTCAATGGGTCTCTCAACACTGAGTGTGTCTCCCTCGCAGTGGATTCCTGCTCAGGGGGTTCCCACCATGGCCGGTCTCTCCCCTCAGAGAGTGTCTCCTACACTGTGGATATGCTCTCAGGGGGTTCCTGCCATTGTGGGTCTCCCCTTAGAGTGTCTCTGCCCTTAGCAGGTCTCTTCCTCAGCAAGTCTATCCCATGGTGAGTCTCCCCATAATAACTGTCCCACAGTAGATTCCTCCTCAGAGCCATGGTGAGTCTCCCCTCAGCAGGTCTCTCAACTTGGACAGTGTCTCCCTCACAGGGGATTCCTCCTAAGTGAGTTCCCGCCATGTGGAGAAAGTCTCTCCCCCTCAGCATGGGTTCCTGCCATGGTGGGTCTGCCCTCAGCAGGTCTCTTCCCCTCAGTAAGGTGCTGCTCCCCACATCACCCCAGAGGGAGGGTTAAAATGGTCCCTGCATGCAGGTCTTTTCCCCCAGACCTAGGCAGTGTTCTCTTGTGAAGACATGAAGGAAATTGTGATACTGTGATGTGAAACACCCACTCATGTGTCTGCAGTAGGTGAGGAGTTTGGTTTTTAAATGGGGTTTGGGGGGGTTTTTCCTGTCAGAGCTGTGGCGGTAAAAGGGGTGTTGATGCAGAACTTGATACATGAAGCCTAAACTCATGTTATTTATAGAAATATAGGCTGTTTCAGAGGTAGTAAAATCTACTGAAGTGCATTTGTTGACTATTTGTTTATCATGTTTGGTTACGTGGAGATACCACTGTCTGAGGAGTTCAAGCATCCCACTGCAAAAATTATGGTTTTATTGCTGTAGTATCTGTATGCAGACTCAGGTGTGATGAGGTAACTGATGGAAATAAATTGTGCTTTGGTGAAAATGACAGAGGTCAGGATGGGGAGGGGCCAGACACAGCTGACAGGACACCCCAAACCTGGAATTACTGTTAAGGATGTAATCCTGTAAAGGCTGTGAATTTAGTGCATAAAATTAATATAAAGTGAATGATCCCGTTACAATCAAAGGCACTCTTCTGTGAAACCTGGTTTTGCTGTTGTAAGTGTGAGGTTTACCTGTGGATCCATAGCAAATTCATGGTTTTGAATCCTTATTTCTGCACATGTCTGAGGGCTGATCCCAGGAGGATTAAAAAGCGAGAGGAAGACTTAGTTTCCACGGTGGAGGAGCAGCCAAACTCTGCAGAGGCCTCTGCAGCGGACTTCAATCTCCTCTGGATCTGTCTACAATATCCTTAAACCCAAATCCACACAAGCACTTAGTGGAACACTTAGGAAACTGAAAAAAAGTAACAGAGTTCAATTACACTACAGTAAAATCCAAGATAAAGTAAAAACCCACAAACCTGCATGCTTAACTAATGTATAACAAAAGCAGCACAATCCCCCATCCAAGCTGACATTCCTCACTTAACTCTCCTGATTATGGTCAGCTTTTGAAGTGTCCCGATATATTTTATTGAGAAATTGTACATGCTGGTACAACATGTTCTATTTAGGCACAACAAGATGTGGAAAAGGTAGCTTTCTCTTTTTTTTTTCTCTTTAATTTCCTGGTTTATTTATGTTTTTACTAAGCTGAGGAAAAAAGCAGGAATTTGTACCCTGTGTTTTTGAAGAAAAAGAGGGATGTATTTTAAGTACTGAAAGCTAGAATGACTCCTCCAAAAGCAGAAACAAGTTTAGCGATTTTTTTCATGTATGACATAGAACACAGTTCTGCACTCAGTAATTTCCTAAGGAGGACAAAAGCTTATGTACAGTTTGTGTCACATTATAACATAGGGTGTTACAAAATTAACTTTCTGCCCTGCTTTGTTTCAGTTGATTTTTAGTTCCCCCAAATTTATTCTTTGATTACAGTTTGTATTGCCCACCTTGGGAACTAAAATGGTTACTGCCAAATTGCTCTGTCTTTCAGTTTTCAGAAAAATTAGCAATGATTTTTATCCCCAGTTTGTTAAAACAGACCTTGCAGACCCCTTCCACATGCTGTAGAAGTGTATTTAGTGAGGTAGTAAAAATATTAAAGGCATTCACTGTCAGAGTAATTTCCATCCATGGAGAGCAGCCACATTTAGTATCTGGCTATAAAATTAAAAGAAGAGCAGGACTGGGATCAGAACAGTAAATAAATTAGAAAAGAATAAGATAAATAACTGCAATGAGCCAACCCCGTATCGGAGCTAGTAGATACTGCATATCCTCTGCCTGGGGCTATTCCATTTGGTAAAGAAAAGATCAAGACAGCTGAAATAATTTGAAGTAGCAATGGCCATGAATGCAAAAGCAGACGTGAAGAATATCTGAGGATAAAGAAACAACAGAGCCTTGAGCTTTGATAAATAATACTTCTGCTTCCTTAGCACTTCCCACCTTGGGATCTTACAACAATGTGTGTACACTAATTAATTAGGACTCACAACCAAGGACACTGTGCAGCTCCTTTTCTCTGGACAGTCTCCTTTTCCCCTAAGAGATGTTGTCCAAAGGATATTGATGGCTTTCTGTATTTGTTTGGGATTTTGGATGCATAGCAGCCCTGCTGGAGCAGAAGCTCTGACCAGGTTTCTGTATATCCAGAAACCAGACACGTCCACTGTGAGCCTTTCTGCCTTTTGTGGTGTGGTGACCATCTGTGCTGCACATGCAAGGAATGTCTGAGCTCTCCGGGCAGATAAATAGGGCAACCTCCTTTGTGAGGGGGTGAATAAACAAATTTTCTTAAGGGGAGCAGAAGATGGTTTATTGGTTTTTATCTTTGATTGGTTTTACTTAAGCTACTATTATTATTATCATCTTTTGTAGTGCCACTTCCAGGCCGTAGACCCTGTTTGTGCTGGATACTGCGTTAACAAGTGAGTAACAAACCTGAGTGCTTGACCTAAGGAATCTCATGGCTTTGCCTTGTGGAAGGATTTCTACTGGAAGGCAATCTGCATCAAGATATAGAACTAGGTATAAAAGTATGGGGTTTTGACACATTTAGAATTGGTGGCAGAATGAAGGTAAGAGTCTAAAGGATAAAGCTTTGTAATTGCCTGCTTGGGTCTTGGAATGAGATGCCTAAATAAATTATGTGACTTTCAAATGAGGAAGTACCCAGCTCTTCCAGTTATTGAGAGTTTGGTGTCAAACATGGATATGCTGGTTTGAATTATCCCAGTATGGACTAACAGTAAAAAGCAGAACTGTTCTGGCTTGACTCTGACTCATGAAAACTCCCATTTGGAGAGGATTGTTGTAACTAAGTTCTGCAGTCTTTAGGGGAACAAGTCAGGGACAAATATGTGCAAGTGAACATCATGTGCAAAAACCCACTTGTAGCAAATGGACATGGGAGCTTTGCTGACCCTCAGGTTTGTTGTTTTGCCATGGTTCTGTCCCATTTGAAAACTGCAGGTTGCTTGGCATGGCTAAGGACAGGTTTGAATCCTGACTCAAATTATTCATGTTATTCATCTCGAAGTGCTGGATGCTGACTGAGGAATGGGGAAGGTCCTTTATTGGGGCAAAGTGGTGCATAATACTGATGTCTCCACTTGTAACTTTTTCTCTGGTGATTTGGGCTAGAATTACAGGACCACTGAGAAATTAGGCCTAACTAATGGAGCTGGTTCTCTATTGGAGCTTGCCTCTTTTGCTGTAATTAGGGAATAAAAAGGAGGTTAACACTGCAACTCCTCTCTGGAAAACACAGAACATATAAAATTAAATACAAAAACTGGTTCTAGTCCTCCTCCTCAAAAAAAAAAAAAAGCTATCCTTTATGATGTTACTCTCCTGAGTGTGCACCTTTTAACTGTAGCAGCTTCTTATTGAATTATCCGTGAGTATGTTTATATTTGCATCAGTGAGTATTAGTCAAATACAAAATGCTTTGAGTCACAGCAAAGGTCTGTCTAGCCCCATATCCTGCCTCTTGATAATGGCTAATAACTTGTATATGGAAAACAGGACGAGTATGGAGTGATACTTCCTTTGGTAAACCCTCCCAGCTTCCAGTGGTTTCTGGTTTAGACACCTTCCTGAGCTGGAGGCTGCAGCTGTATCATTGTTTTTGATATTCCTTGATGGACCTTTCTCCATAAAATTGTCTAATCGTTTTTTTTTAAAACCCACTTGTATTTTTGGCTGCCATAACATCCCGTGGCAGTGAGTTCCACAACATCATTATGCATTGTGTGAAAATGAACTTCCTTTTGTTTGCTTTTGAACCTGCTTGCTGCCTGCCAGTTTGAGTTGGTGCCCTATTCTTTCTGTTAAGAGTACTGTAAAATAATCATTGCTGTTTACCTTTTCTGTGCTGTAACAGCTTGTCTAGAACTTAATTGTTATTATCCTTGTTTTCCAGGCTGAAAGGCTCTGGCTTGTTTAAGTTTTCCTTGTGCTAAAGCCTTCTAACACCTCGTGTGCAGCTTTGGTACACCGTGCTTCTTGCCCTTTCTGTGGCTTTGTATTTTCACAATTACTAGAACTGTGCTCAGTGTTGAAGAGATGGGCATACTGTGGGTTTATTCAGAGGAGTACTACCATTTCTGCTTTGTTCTCATTCTTCTAAAAATTCTTAACAGGATAGTTTCCCCCAGATGCTAACAGCTGACACTGTGCTGGTCTTTTTGGAGAATGATCCACTTCTCCAAGATTTCTTTCATTACTGGTAATAGAAGATTTAAAGTATGGTAAGAATGACTTTTTCCTCATCCATTATTTTTTATCCATAGATTTTGAGTTAAATTTACAATTTTAACACCCACTGGCTTTGCATCATCAGCCACCTCCCCACAGCATTTCCAGATCATTTATGGATTATGAAGCAGCAGGAGACACATCACAGACCCTGTTCTGAGTCTGTAGGGGGCTCTGACATTCCTGACGTCAGACATTTATTTCTCTGGGTTATGATCACCAGTTATGTCACTTATTCTCTCGTTCTTGCAGTAAAGCTTGTTCATGACCTGGATTTCATACCAAAGTTAATGGCCTAGCAATTTCCCATGTGATACCTGTGGGGATCATCAGTTAATCCTCGTATCATTGTGTTATTTTCATCTTTGCTGCTGCCTTTAATTCATTGTCCTTGCAAAATAGCTGTAGGTGTCTGTATTGAACATCAGTACAAAGATTCATTGAGTTTTCTTGCTATCACCTTTTCACCTGGGAATGTCTTTTCAATGCCTTAGGCAACTCTTGGTGCTGTGACTATTCAGACCAAAGCACAGATTTTCACAGTGGAACAGAGTCTGTAATTTTCTGTGGTCAAGTTGCTTTGAGACTTTTGGCCCAGTATCTCTGTATCTGTCTTTAGGGATGACACTGGTTCTCTCATTGGAGACTAAAACTGAAATATATTGGTGTGTGAGGTGGAGTTAGGAATCTGAACTCAGAGTTATTCTAGAAATGGATGATTAGATGGAACATCCTAAAATAAAGAATAGAGGGTCAAAAAAGGGAAAAATAAAGTAAAACCAAAAAAACTTTCTCCTACTTATGCTGAAAGGCTCCAGTTTGTGCATTTTTGGTGACTGAAGCTTTTCAGCTTTACTGCTGTTCATGTGAGTAACATTACTGAAGTTCCTTTGTACAGCACTGGGTTAATTTGTATAGCATGCTTATAAGGAGACACATAGAAACTTGAAAAGCATCAATTACCTGATTGGATAATTATTCTTTTCTGTATACTGATTCAGTATACCTTACCAAGTTTGTTCTTCTCTCTAATGAATCAGGTAATTATAATGCAGCAGTATTGTACTGTTTTCAAAAAAGCATCTAGGTACTTTGCAAACTTGGTTAGAGAAATGATAAGTCCACAATCAAGCAACCAACTGCCCCACAAATCATGATGCTTCATTGCTAGAGCTCTGTGGAGAGAGGAATGAACAGGCTGAGAAAAACACTGTAAAGGTGTATTTGTGATGAGTTCTGCAAACAGCCAAAGTATACGGTAGACACAGTAAAGACAGCACAGTCCTGCTTGCATCAGATTGAAACCCACTGAAATGTTTGTTTTCAGGACAGCCACTTGAGTTTCATAACATGAGTTTCCCTAAAATCTGTCCTGAGAAATCAGGAGTTACCAGAACCCAGTTTCTATAGCCTTAACCTTTCATAAATGCAGTATTTAGTAATCACAGTTCTGGTAGGTTGAGTTTCATGTGAGATCTCAAAATGTTTATTTCACAGCATCCTTTGCTGTGTTTGTGCAGCGTTGCTGTTGCCTTTCTCCAGATGGGAACATGCAGGAATGCAGAAGCCAGGTGGTTTGCCCAAGGGCATGAGGATCTGTCTTGAGTGCAGTTAACCGGTGCCTTCCTAGCTGTGCTTTGGTCTGAGCAGTCACCTGGATTGTGTTTACTTCCCTTAGCATTCCTTAACTCCATGTCCTGCGAGGAAGTTACCCTGAGGATGTGTAAGGTCCTGAGCAACAAGCAGAAGTCTGGATTCTCAAACCTCTGCTTTAATAGCATGGGATATTTAAAAATCTTGATAAAATTCGGGAAGAAATATGAGGGGCATCTTCTCATACAGTAGTGTTGGGAAATCCTGTTGCTGAAGTTTTCTAAAAGATTAGAAATTTCTCAGATATCTTCCTCAGCATTAAATGAGTCAAAATGTGAAAATTCAAATATCCTTCTCAAAAACTTGAGAGCATCAGTGTCACAATGACTTCGAAGATCATGCTGGGGCTATGGTTTAATTTTGGAATCTGGTTCTGTCTTTGGAGAAATCAAAATCAAATGCAAAAATTAAAATAAAATAACACTTCTCCAGCTTCCTTTGTAAACAAATGTGAAACCTGAAGACCAGGAGAAGAGCACCATGGCTACCAACTGGTGTAACTCAGGCTTGATAGAAGGAAATGATAGATCTCAGATATATGCTACCTCACAGGAATATTGTAATGAAATCCAGCCAGCTTCAAGGGAAAAACAAAACCTATTGATTTTATTCCAAGGGAAGAGAGAGAGAAAGAACAGATGTCTGGAGTCTTCTATCCACTTAGTGCAATCTGCAGTGCCGACTTAGCCATTGTTTCTTCTCATGCTTCCTTCTGTAGAAATGCCTCGGTTTAGGCACCAAATGATTCAATTTGGGGTTGTAGAGAGGAGGGGAAACAAGGACCTCACACAAGAACTGACCTAAACTCTGAGGAGGTTTGTATAATCTAATTTGCAATAAAATGGTATTTACAATGTTATCAGACAAAGCTTAGCAGTGTTAAGTTAAACAGCATATAATGTGATTAGTGGGGGAGTCATGCCCATGATGTCATACACATTCTCTGAACTCTTGGAATGGGCAGATAATGGCTCAGGCATTTATTCTCTTGTGACACACACGAAAAGCTCCGTGCAGGTTTGGGGGATGGGAAGGAAATGTGCACATGCTCTCGGCACCGCGCGTGGAGCTGGCGGCACCAGAGACGGCTTCTCCCTTTGGCGCGGAGCTCGACCTGTGGTTGCACCCTGCCAGCACAGTGCTGTGTAGTGGTTAAAACAGGCCTTTGGGAATCGTTTAGGAGCCTGAAATTCTATTCTTGACTCTGCCGCAGACTTGGGTTTTGACCGCTAAATCTTCTTTGCCTCTGGTAACTCCATTTTTAACTAGCAAAGGTAGTCAGCCGTGTCTGTGGAGTGCCCGGAGTGAGGAGCTGTATGGAGATGGAAACCACTGGCATTCTGTTCATTATGCAGAACAAATACAGCTCGACCGCAAAGAGCTTTGCTGTAGATAACAGCGAGCAATTTCACAGCTAGTAATGGCCCATTCAGAGCAAATTAAATCTTTATCTTTCTGTCTCTCCAAGGCATGCAAAATGGTATTAAAAATTTTGGCTAGTCTAATTCATGCGAATAAGCATTTTAAATCTCACCTATAGGCTCACATGAAATGTAATCTAGATTGTATTTATTTTAATGTTTTGCTTTAAAAAACTCTTCCTAAAAGCTGCTGAATCAGGCAGAGCTCCCTTTAAACTTTCCAGTTATTTTAGTGATTGTGAAAGGGCAGATTCTGGAACATTTAAGAATATTTTGGTCCCCATGTCCACTTGGGATAATAAGCCCATATCACTTCGTGCATGTTAATGTTTTATAGAAACACAAAGATTGCATAAACATTTCTTTTCTGCCATGGTGTGAAGGCTGCATAAACTGTTAAACTCTGCTGCAGAGATTGACTAGGTAGTATTCCTGTTTTCAGTGATCCACGGAATTAATATGGACTAGACATGAGGTGAAATGGGAGTTGCAGATGTGCAGAATGAGATGGGGGCTGCAGACAGAGCTGAAAAAACTTGAAGGAAGGAGGTGGACAGGAGGGAGCAAGGGAGTTTGGAAACTATGGCTCATGCAATGTCAACTCTATTATATGTTAAAATCAACTGCAGCACTTGCACGATCCCCATCTTTTATCAGAACAAGTAGTCATTGTCTTGGCTGTAACACTCATGTCATGTCAGTTTATGGCATTGGTGTGGATTTGTTGAGAAATGCATACAAGGATTTTATTTGACTGCAGAGGTATGCCATCAAGAATAAATCTTTGTTGTTCAGAAAGGGGAAGCCAAGCTTTTGTCTCTATGGCTGATAAATGAGGAACAGGGGCCAAGTGTAATATGAACAGAGCATTGGCCAGTCTGGTCAGACATGTGGGATGTACTAACAACAACAGGGAATGAAAGCAAAGCCTGCAGGTAGACACCTTTTAAATAATCAAGGCTGACAGTTTTACTACAGTAGCGCTGTTTTAACACTTTGTAGGTATGTGCTGCATCACAGATGCTGCTTATATTAAGTAGTCCGCAAGCATTACACAGCTTATTTAGAGAATAACTTTTATTTCAGGCATTTTTAGGTTTGTTAATGTAATTACAAGTGAAAGAACCTATTGTTGCAGATGCTATTGCCAGTGGATGACTCTGAATGATGTACCAGAAAGAATTTTAGATGACCTAGATTAAACTCACAGAGCACTGGGCATCCCAGTTCTTTCTCAAACACGGAACATTTCCAGGAGTGGGTGTTTCTGACACTCCTATTAAAGCCATGTACAAATCGTTATCTGATACCTGAGTGATCAGAGAAGCTGTATTGAGGCAGATTGCACTCAGTGCCTTGAATCTTGGCTAGATTATGGACGTGCTGCACTACCGTAGTGAGATGTCCTGGCCCGTGCCTCAGTTTACCTAGCTGTAAAAAGTGGGTGTGATGCTGTGTATAGAAAATGGCCTAGGAAAAGTATTTTGAATTGCTAGTGACAAACACCAATTAGGGATATACACAGTCCTTAAGGCAAAAGACTTCACCAACTGTAGAGCCTGAAATCTCAGTGAGCAAAACGCCTTCCTCCCAGCTCTCACAGGAAGCAAGTTAATTGGGAGGCCAATAACTATAATGAGGCAGAACCTGGGGTTTTGCATGTGTATAGCAAGATCCTCCCCTTGGGGCCAAATTCCTGTTCCATATTATGAAAGCAGTAAAAGGTCCCCTCAGCAGGTGCTGTGTAAAGGCATTTCAGCTTTGCCTTTGCAGGGCTGGAATTGCCAAGCTATTGCTTCCCTGAGTCTCCAAATGAATTCCCCAGTCAATGTGGAACAGCTGTGTGGGAGATGCAGCCTTGAGAAAAGGGGTGGCAAAGGAACACAACAAATGGGGATTGAATCCAATAGTACATGGCTGTGAAAGCAGCATCAGAGTGTCTTCTTGCTCACCTCTCCTTTGAGTAGGGGAGAAACCCTCTGTATCAAAGGTCAGAGAAGAGAGGCAACGTGTGATCACTGTGTGCCACTGAGGGCCTTTTGTGTGCTGAGAGTGACCCAATGGCACTGGCTGTGCTCATTCATTCAGTAACAGCAGGGCTTACCTGCAAGGATGCCCAAAAACTAGAGAAAGATCTTTCTCTTTTTCACCTGAGTGTGGCTGCTGCCTCTGCAGAGGTTTCCCAGGGCACCCAGGCTTTAGCCATTGGAACCAGGAAGTGAAGATGAAGTGGGACAATTCTGGGAGGGTGGAAGAAATTAGTGCCCCCAGTTAGGGCAGGGAAGCTTTTCCTTCATATATGATTGTGGAAGTAGTTGTTTTCTTCCTTATTGATGCCCTCTGTTTGCACCAAAAAAAAGGGCTCTCTCAACTGAAAAAGTATTTTGCTGAGGGCCACAAGTGATGAGAGTTACTGTTTTTCACTTGAAATTATTTTATTTCATAGTTTTTGAAAGGAAAGTTTGTTGTGTGTCAAGTCTACCTACCTGAATTTCCAGAGTGCTTCATAAGAGCTTTTTGGAAATCTATCTACTCTGTCAAATACTGACTGTGCCTGTTGGAGTGATTGCTTAGTTATAAGTGTTATGTCTGAAATATAAAGCAGACAGGGGAAAAAGGAAAACGAAGGAGAGTTTGTAACAAGCAGAATATAGCTGGCTAATTACTGTGGCAGGATAATGTCTTAGAAAAAACCCACCATTATGAAACTCATTTTTTTCTTGTTTCCATGACATAGAATTTCCTTGAAATCTTTTGCTTTTGAGTGTGTGTGCACTTTCCAAAGTGATCAGAGCTAAATGGCAGCATCTGTCAGCGAAGATAAATGACCTACCAGCAAATCCTCTCAGTTAAAAGGAAGACAAAAATCTATGGAGTAGGGGAATGAGTTTTAAATTAGCCATTTCACTTAACTTTGCCCTAATGAAGGGCTAATCTTTGGACCCCTGCAAAACAAATGAGAGCATCTTGTTAGATCCGACGGAAACTGGTCATTGAAAAAGCTTTTGCCTTATGAACCTAATTGGAAGCAAAGTAATTCCTTTGATAGCTGTCTTCATTTAACAGTATCTTTCCCTTTTCCTGATTTATATACAGTAAATGAAGGACTCTGTTAATTACAAACACATTTGCCTGTTTGCAGATTGACAACTAAATCTGCTTGGGTGAAGCTGGGTAGAGCAGCCTCAAACCAGGCACAAAGGTTTGCAGTGTCAGTTCTTCAGGGGATGTCTGAGCAGAGCCTCCTGCAGAAGACAGGAAAGGAGCTGCTCTTAAAAATCCTTTCCTGGATATTGAGGCAACCACGTCCTCGGGGTTGAGCAGACTGTGGGCCACTGTGGAAATTAGCTAAATTTGCACAAGTTAAAACCTGACCT
Source organism: Illadopsis cleaveri (assembly GCA_013399915.1). Lineage (NCBI taxonomy): Eukaryota > Metazoa > Chordata > Aves > Passeriformes > Timaliidae > Illadopsis > Illadopsis cleaveri. The sequence continues at coordinate 25,099 of VXBB01008397.1, forward strand.
GGGATTTCAACAATATTCTATTTATTAAATTAGGTAGTTCTTCTATTTTTGTATGTAATGGCAAAATAAGGGGTTTTCCCCCCTAAAAGCCAATGGATGATAGAAAAAACATGGGACACTTGATTGCTGTAGAAGCAGGATTGTGCCTTTAAGGCAGATGGAAGGAATGTGTCAGTCATGGCCTCTCTAAAAGTGGGACTTGTCTTGATTCTAGTGTTAGCTTGGTAGTAGAATATGATCTCATCACTGTGAAAGATTACATGAAATATCAGCTTGGCTGGCCTTAAACCAGCTCTATTCTCAGTCACATTTTCGATTGCTGCAGCTGACATGGGGCTTTGTAAATTGAAGAGATGGCCATAAAGATGGTTTGCAGGATTTGGCCCATGTATTAAAAAAAAAATTTAAAAATGGATAAAAACCATGGCTGCTTCTGATGTTTTCTCTTTGACTGTTTATTTTTTTTTCAGGTTTGTTTTTTGTTTTTTTTTGGTTTTTTGTTTGTTTGTTTGTTTTTTGAGCATGTCAAGACTAAGCAAGACTTGAATACTCCTTATTTTATGGTACTTAGAACTGATGTCACACCTGGGAAGATAGATACCTGTCTGGTGGAGAGTCACTAAAATCCATCTAGGCTAAAATGTGAATTATTTTCCACCTTCAAGAAATTATATTCTTGAGAAGATTAAGTGTGTAAGACAGTCTTGAGCAGTAGGTGTTCTGGGTGCTGTAACCAGAGGCAAATTCAGATGGTGTATTAATTTGCTTTCTGTGCACATGCAGTGTAATTCCTTTGAATGCTCTTGAACATTATACTTTATGCCCAAATTGAGAGATAAACACTATTTTTTTTTTTTAAATACTGTTCTCAGTGTGACTAGTCCAGGGGTTTCGTAGATGCCGTGCACTAAATGAAAGAAAAGTCAAATGATGGAGGCCGTTTGGGCATGCTTGGAGCCATGGTGTGAACCCTGGGTCTGTGCAAATAAAACATCAGTAGACCTGCCACGCCGAAGAAAAACCATTGTATTTCTGGGGATGTATCCCAGGAACTGCATTTAGAGCACTGACACCATTAGAAATGACTGTTGCAAAGACAGTGATGAAACAAGGTAGCTCTTAGTCCTGTATGTCTGTAATAATCCTGGAAAAAGGATTCTTTTCCAAGAAAAAATCCTGCAAAAAGGTGAACCATGAAGAAAGTTAATGCAAAGCTTTCCACTGGAGTGCAATAGGTGTTGGCTCAGAACCACAGTTCCTTTGACTTGTCTTTTAATGTTCAGAAATCTCCATCTTTGTCATGACGCTCAGAAATCCTGGGAGCCTGCCCTGAAGCTCAGAGGTGTTTTCTCTGCCACAGAGCTGCAGGGGCTCTCAGAAGGTGCAGGGAGAGGTGTGAGGTTGTGGTGAAACACTCTCCTGCAGCTCTCCAGGGTCTGACAGCTTTTTGAGATGAAAGAGACTTGTGCATTGAGTATCTCAAATTCTTTCCAAGGAATCTCACAGATAGTTGGGAGTGAAGACAATGAGTCATTTCTTGGGAGAGGATTTTGGTTTTATATCCTCAATACAGTGTGTTGCCATAATAATAATTATTATTACAGATAGAAACAAATCCATTCAGGCTGCAGTTTTGACCCAGTCTGTTTCTGCTGCTATTTTGCATTGGTATTTGCTGGTGTGAATTGTGTGGTTTTAGTTTTTCTCTCAGTAACAGTATTTCTAATTATGCCAAGTGGGAACAGCAAGAAATAGCAATCTATGCTTATAGTGGGGCCTTATGCCTGTTTCATATGAGCCAAGCCTATGCTGTAGCTTTTGTTTCTTTGAGGAGGTTTAAATTTTGTCTAAATAAACCCTGAAGCATCTAGTTTTTCTTTCATGGATTAGAAAGGTGCAGCATGTGTTACACTGGCTTAAGGGAATTTGCTTTTCTTGAGCTACTGAGATAGTGGACATTTTTCATTAATTATTTTTTCTTTTTTTTTCCCCGGTAGTTTTCCTTTCCTTTCCTTTAGTCTCTGCTAATCAAATCTGAACTTAATACTTGAATCAAATTCTAAACTCAGATGTTCAAAGTAGATTTGTGACTGGGCTGAAGTAATTCATTCTGGCCATGCTGAACGCACCTAATCTACTGGCAAGTTGCATTCTTGCCCTTTGTAGTGCAACATTTATGTCACCCAAGAAAGAAAAATAGATCTTCACATGCTTGGCTGATTCATGTAAGCCACTGTTTAGTGAATAGGCCCTTTGGTGTGTCATTTTTTTTTCCTGCTGGTTTGATAAACTTGAGACATAGTTACTCTAAAGATTGGGCATTATCTACCTGCTCTGGGAACAGTTCCATGAAAACTGAGATTGGATCTCCGGGCTGCTGACAAGCTAATTCTGGACATTATTGGGAGCCTCAAGGTCAGTGTGCTTTCAACAGCAGAATAGAATTTCTGGTGCATTCATCTCTCGTTTTAAATAGGTCTCCCTAAACCTCAGCTATGCTTTCCTAGTGCTGTGAGAATTCAGACTTACATACATTGTAGAGGATTTTAAAGATACTGAGATAGGAAAAGAAGAGGGCCTTCAGAGCCTGGAGAGGTTATTAAGTAACAGTGTGTGTTTTCACTCTAATGAAGCTCCATTCAACCTGTTGGCTGAACAAAACCACCTTACTCTGTGACAGTAACTGATGTGAAAAGGGCTGCTGAACACATATATATGTTTTCTGGGAGACAAATGCAAGGGGTTTCTTGAGTGGTTGTTGTTGTTATTTGTAGGCAGAACTGTAATAAGCCAATTTATTGGCAGTTTCAGTGGGGAGATGAAAGAGCTGAAAGACAGAGATGCTGAGCTTGATTTTTCCAGAGTAAAAAGAGGCTGTTGATCTGAGGCCACAGAGACCAGTGTGATTTGTAGGTCTCACTCTTCTCTGACTGTCTGGGGGAACATCTGCCCCCAAAATTCACCCTTGGCAGTTGTGGGACAGTCAGAAAGGATTACTGCTGTCAGAAAGGATTGTTGGGTGACTTCTGCTGTGCTGTCAAAGCCTGCTCAGCTTTTCCATTGTTGCCAATTAGTCTGGATCAAGTATTTAGGCAGAAGAGAACTCTGGTGTGTGTTGACAATGTAGAGAAATCTGACAAAGAGGATACCTTGTTGCAAATAGCAAGTGATAATTCAATCTCTTTTTCATTGTCAAACACAGTTAATGCTGTTACCTGCAGACTGGCAGGGTTTTTTCCCATAGAACAGTTTGGATTGAGAAGGACTTTTAAAAGTCATCTGGTCCAACCCCCTTGCAATGAGCAGGGGCATCTTCAACTAGATCAGGTTGCTCAGAGCCCCATCCAACCTGATTTGCATATTCCTGACTTGAATATCCACCACCTCTCTGGGCAACTTGTGCCAGTGTTTCACTGTCCTTGTCATTAAAAATGTCTTCCTTATTTCTAGTCCAGAAATCCATTTTGAGTTTAAACAATTGCACCTGGTCCTATTCCACAGGTTCAAAAGTGTGTCCCCATCTTTCTTCTAGGCTGCCTTTAGGTAGTGAAATGTCTCCTTGGAATTTTCTCTTCTCCAGGCTGAACATCCCCAGCTCTCCCTAACTTTCTCCATCATGAAGGATCCTGTCAGCTTGGGATGAGATTTGCTAAGGCAAGGCTCTGATTTGGTCATGCTGGAATCAGATCTATGTTTCTTCTGAATCAAGATCTGGATAAATTAAAACCAAAAAAGAATGGTATTTGATTCAAAGGGTTTAAATCCAGGCTGTTCATCCCCTAATTTCAAGAGGTTCACATTTGAGGGGTGGATTTCAGGAAATTTTCGTTGAGGGAGTGACTATTTAAAGAGTTGCAAGAGCCCTAAAAACCAGAGCTCTTTGTTCACAAGCCATGCACAGCACATGATAGCAGAGGGGCTCCAGCCCTCAGAACATCTTTGTGACCTCCTCTGGACTCTCTCCAACAGATCCATGTCCTTCCTGTGCTGGGGTCCCCAGAGCTGGACACAGCTCTGCAGGTGGGGTGTCACCAGAGCAGGGCACAGGACAGAATCCCACCCTGACCTGCAGCTCACAGTGCCTGTGGTGCAGCCCAGGACACAGCTGGCTCTCTGGGCTGTCAGTGCACATGGCCAGGGAATATCCAGCTTTTCAGCCATGAGCACCCTCAGAGTCCCCCTTGGCAGGGCTGCTCCCAGTCTCTGCACAGCCTGTGCTGATAGCAGTGCTTGCCTTGAGCCAGCTGCAGGGCTTTGCACTCTTCAGGACTGAGTTTCTGCAAAGAACCTGGAGTAGATGTTGGACCTGCCAGCCCTTACAAATCTGTAATGAGGCCACCTCCTTATGGAGTGTCAGGAGAAGCTGGGCCAGCACCCTCTGCCCTGTGGGATCAGTGTCCCTCAACAGGTGTTGGGTGTGCCAGAACAGAGGATCCACCTCTTCTTTGGGAAGTCAGCCAGGAGGCCTTGCTGCTTCACTCTGCAGTCTGCTGTGTATCTCTGACCATCAAATCACCTCTGGGGTGGAAATAATTCGCAGCTAGTTGGAACCAAACAGCTTTGTGACTAGAAAGGGCAGCAGTCAGAAACACTTCAGTTTTCAGGCAATAGGGTAACAAACATAAACACAGTAACACACAAAGGAGGAGATGTAGGAGCACACAGTCTCTCTCCTTTCCAGGCAGTGGAGAAACAGGGAGGATAATATGTCCTGGAAGAGATGCATGTTCTGATACACTTGCTGTGCATGAATGTGTGCAAACTGTTATCTTTCTCTGTGCTTTGGTTTGTCCAGGAAATAGGGAAAAATTGCAGTCAGATGAAATATGCCATGTCAATTATTTTTCTTTCTTATGAAAGATCCTTCCTCTTTATCCACACCCTGCAATGTGTGCCATGTTTTGCATGCTCTCTCCGAACACTCTGACTTGCTGACCTTCTTTGGGCAAATGAAGGTCTGATGTAACTTCCCCTGAGTCCCATCCGAGACAACTTCCTTTTGAACCCATCACAGCTGGTTTGTGATGACTGGAGGGAATGCTGCAGAGCTCCCAAAGTTCAGGTTCTTGTCTGACCACTGCAGACCCCGACTGTCTGGAAGATCAGACCTGCCTCTGGAGAGAGTCCCTTGGCTTGCTGGAAAGTAGCAGAGAATGGCAGCTAAATTTAAACTTCAATAAAGGTTTTCTGAGCAGGATTAGGTGTTTATGGAATGTCTGCACTAGTGCATAATATGAAAGAATTTCTTAACATTACTACAATTGCACTTGAGCAGGGGGGAAGGACACTGCAATTTTTAATGAAGTGCTTAGGGCTTTGTTGATTGCAGAAGTGTCCAGACCCCAGTGCTGTGGAGTTGCAGAGGTCCTGAAGAGGTGGTGTTTAGCTTGGGTCTGCATGTTCAGACTGATGTGGCTGAGTCTGGATTACTGACTGCTGAAATCCTGCCTTTGACCTTGCGTGATTTGAGTAGAAGTTGGCAGAAATCCTGCAGGAGTAACTTTCTCCCTTATGGAGGATCCTGTCAGCTTGGGATGAGATTTGCTAAGGCAAGGCTCTGATTTGGTCATGCTGGAATCAGATCTGTGTTTCTTCTGAATCAAGATCTGGATAAATTAAAACCAAAAAAGAATGGTACTTGATTCAAAGGGTTTAAATCCAGGCTGTTCATCCCCTATTTTCAAGAGGTTCACATTTGAGGGGTGGATTTCAGGAAATTTTCGTTGAGGGAGTGACTATTTAAAGAGTTGCAAGAGCCCTAAAAACCAGAGTTCTTTGTTCACAAGCCATGCACAGCACAGACAGCAGCAATTGCAACAATCTTTTTCCCCAGGAACTGCAAACAAGCTTAACCCTGAGCTGGAAAGACCATACTCTGGAGAGGTGAAAGGAAATTCAATATCTGAGCTGAATGTGTTCTGACTTCCTTGCAAGACAGAGTGCCGACTGTGCAAAGTGATGATGATGATGATGATGATGATGATGATGATGTGATGAGGACCCAAGGTTCACTGAGGCCTCCATCAGCCAGGGGTTCATGGAGGAATCCAGGATCAGCAGTCCCATGGGGTGGGGGACATGGGGCAGGCAGTAGGCCTGTGTTATTCTTATCCCCACTTGGATGCCTTGGACAGCCTCAAGATAAACCTTTTGATGTCTCTTTTACAATGATCTGTTTCTCTACATATTTTGAAATATCTGGTTCCAATGGTACTAAAACTTTGCTGTGACTGAGAACTTTTCCAGTGCAAAGTACTTGTTAAAATACAACACATGTCCAGAGCAGTCTTGAATAAAGATTGTACTATTCTTCACATTATATTGAAACTTTGGCAATTTTCTTGGGCTTACAGTGTCACTTTCCATTGAAGTCTAATTATAGGCTTAAAAGTAAAAAGTCTTCCCTGTTTTATAAAGAATAATAATGACCTTTACCAAGTCCAATCTCTGTTTTTGAAGTCAGATATTCAGAGATGTTACTGTTTGTGGTTTTTCTTCTATTTTCTTTTCAACAAATGATTCTAAAAAATGGTGTCATATTCTCCAGTCTGTTTTCTGAACAATGCCATTTCTGTTTGCAGCCCAAGCTTTGTCACAGTGTGGTAAATGTTCCTGCTGGACTATTTATGTCACCTTTCCATGTGCTGCTTCTGTCCCTGCTGATGTGGGTCTTGTTTCTTTATCTTTGCAGTTGTTGTTTGGCCCTGGTCTGTGTTTGTTCCCCAGCTGGAGGTGGATGTTGCATGGTGCTGCTCCTTTTGGATCTCTCTGTTCTGTTAAAGGGAATTTTTCTACACTAGCAAAGAGTGTAGATTTATTTTCTCATAAAAGGAGTGTGCTCTCTTCTCTTGAAACCAATATTGTCTTCTCAGTCAGACACTTGGGTTTTGAGAGTGAAATATTGCTTTTATTTTCATATTTCTCATTGTTTTAATGCAGCTACCTGCTCTGTCAATTTATTTAATTCAGTGAAAGCTCTGGGGTAAAGAGACACTGTGAAAAAACTGCTCTCTTTGATTCTGAAGCCCTTCACAAACTTCTTCCTCTTCAAGTTTAGTTGATTATTTTATGATTTTCCACTAGTGAGATTTATACTGCACAACTGTGTCCGACCAGCACAAGAGTTCAAAGCCTTTAGTACAAAATATTTTGATTAAGAGCTTAATATACCAGATAAACTTAATCAAAAGCAGCTATTTAAATCTTTCTGTAGCAAATATCAGCCAGATATTTGAAGGAAGGCTTGTGTATATGCTTTATTTTTTTCATTTATTCATGTTTTCTTTGCCTGACTTTCTCTACCTTAAATATGACAGGCCAGAAATTGTATTTTTGTTGATGGCATGAAATTATCTTTTTGCATCCATAATTCCTTGTTAAATTATTCAGAAGCAAAATCCTTGATCATAATGATAGGAACTAGATAATTAAGGGCTTGTACCTTCTGACATACTATGGCTGGACAGGTACTTTTCATTTGGTACCCTTGGATTCAGCTCTTGAGTCCATTATTCTGCTCAATAAAATACTTCTTGCAATGACATAAGGTTTTGCCATTACTGAAAGGAGAGAAAAAAATAGATGGAAAAAAGCAGATGAGGAAGATACAAAAGGAAGGCTGTGGTATTTTCTTCTTAAAGAATTTGTAAACGTTGATGTGAGGCTTCTCCAAGCATGAGATATGTAAAATATTAGAGATCTTCCTTCTCTATCAAAGTTCATTTTTTGTTTTCATAAACAGTCTGCATTAGATTTTGAAATCTAACGTGAAGGTTGCTAAGATTGGAACAACTCAGTCTCAGGACCCTCTGTGGAGGTCACTTCCACAAAGAAATACTCAGTCCTATTTTCAAAACAAGGGGTGTCAGATCAATAATAAAACCATGGAACCATCTGAGGTTCAGTCATCACTTTTATTTTCTCACATTTGTGTATGTTATACATGTGCTATGTAAAACCGTATTAACACCATTAGAGATTTGTGTTCCCCCTAGTTCCAGTTGTTATTATGGTTTATGATATTGTGGCAATGCCAAGGGGCTGGGATTCCCATGTGCTGGGTGCTGGGCAGGCAGAGGAGGAGGCTGGATCCTTCAGGAACCTCTTTGTTCTTGCTTCAGCCCCCCCTGGGGAGGAGGTGGCCTTGCTGCTGGAGTCCTCTGAAAGGGTGCAGCTTTGTGTTGTCACTGCTCTCAAGCATAATCTTCACTTGGCACAAAGCCAGGGAGTCAGGCCAGGTGTGTTAGAGCAGATACAGGCTGAGAGTGACTGCCAGGGCATGGGGATGAGCACGGGGGGTGTTTGTGTGCATTAATCCGAAAATCATGCTGAGAGAAACAGTGCTCTGGGGTAAAGTCTCCTGTGTCCTTCCAGCATTGTACTCATGTTTGATTTTGATTTGAGCAGGTGAATGACTCAGGAGCCCATTAGTGAGTGTTTGACCTGCTGTGTTCCCCATTTCCCTTCCCACTCTGACACTCCCTATAATTTATGTAGCTATTACACTTCAGCTGTAACTCAATTCCCGGATTTGTTCCCTTTACAGAAATTAGTACTGAAAGACATAGCAGTGATAGAGGGGTTAGAATAACCACCAAGTTATTTGTCTATTTAATATATATATTTTTAAAAAATAGCATTTTAATATTTGGGAGAACACAAGGAAGCGGACTGTACTTCAGAAATTCTGGGCTGGTTTTCAGACTCTTCAAATTTGAGGCTGCACCATCAAAACGGAATGCTATCACTAAAGAACTGTGAAATGCAGAACTACCCTTTCCCCCCTTCCCATTCCCCTTGCAGAATAAAAAGCAGGGCAGAAAAACAATGCTACTCTGACTTATTTATCTTTATCCAGTTCCTCTGTCAGTAAGGGGATGAAGCGAAAAATTCAGAACAAAGTAACTTAAAAAATCAAAGGATTAAAGCCCCATGTATGTGATCCTGATGAATTGGATGATTCAGGAGATGTTAACCAGAGCAGCAGCTGTAATGGAAGGAGAGTCTGTAACAAACAGGTTTTCTGATTTATCGGGGTAATCAAGCATAGAAGTGGGCAGGCACTGGGTGGTACAGAATACCAACATTTTTTTTGTGCTGCCTGGGAGATATATTTGAACCTCTAGGGAAGAATTGCCCTCTCCCCCTTAATTCCTCTGAAGACTTTTTTTCTCTTTTTTTCCTGAAAATGAAAGCAGGCAATGAGCGTTTCTCTGAATCTCATTTTAAATCTTCCCAAGTTTAAAGTGGTTATTGCTTGTTTATTATTTTTGGCAATGTAATGACCCTCACAGGAGACTAATGCTGCGTGGTAAGGACTCCATTCCCTAACATAAGGGAGATAATGAGGGTGGGGAACCTGGCAAATACAAATCTAGAGTTGCTGGTCTGCTTAGAAAAACCCAGCAACTGCCCTGTGCTGTTTTCAGGGTGGTTTATTCTGGTACCAACTAATGGTCTTCGGATTGAAGACTTTCAAGAACCTACCCTAGAATTACCCTTAAGCCCATCTCTAATGCCATTTTCCTTGCTTGCTAATGCAATATCCCAACCTCTCTTTCATGTGTAAAATCAATGGGAACATGATGCAGACAAAGTTGAACGTGACTTGACCATGCTCAGGTTCTTAGAGATAACAATCTATGTCCAGTGTGATGGGACTGAGGCTTTCATCCACTTGTCCCCTCTAATACCCATCACATTCTGACAGGCTGTGCAGGTTTGCACTCAGGGAGCACATCCCAGGCTCTCCAGGGGTACTCCCTGAAATCCCTTGAGTGGTGTATTTGCTGAAAAACGACAAGTCTTGGAATTTCTCAGCCTGGGAGTTTTCTCCTGTACAGCCTTTTTCTTCTTGAGATCCCATGCCCAGAGAGAATCCCTATCTAGCCTTGACTGGGCATTTTGAGCTTATACATGTCTGGTTGCATCATCTATTTCTTTGCTTTCATTACTTGTGGGTATTTTCCAAGGTGTCCCCAGCAGCATGACGGGCTCATCTCAGTCCCATCCACAGAGCACCTTGCAAAGCTGCCTCTGTGCAACGCCAGCCAGAAGTAATTCATGTGTGTCAATTCCAGACACTCCTGACTGGAAGGAGGAAAGCTTTTGTTTTCATCAATATCACAGGTTTGGTTTTTTTTTTTTTTTACTCTTATGATCTTTCTCAGTAGTGCTTTTGTCTGTTGAATGTTTATTAAGAAAATAGGTTTTGTTTGCTTGTTACAAGAAGAAAGAAATTCTCTGCACACATAGGATAATATTTGTTTGATTTCCTGATGTGGTTCCTGAAGCCAGAGAGTGAAAATGTTGATACTGCCTCTCGAGATGAATATCACAGGAAAGCAGTCTTTTCCATTGTGTGTGCGTACAATTGCCCAGATTTACTTACATTTTTAAATTATTGCTATTATTTTAGTATTGTAGCCCCCTCAGAACAGGCTATTAGCGGTTGTTATTGTTGGTTTTAACATGACACATGATTTTGTGGTCAATAATTTCTCTGCAAGACTTTCAACAAAGCCTTTACCGAGTTGTGAGTTTGTTGACAGAGTTGAATTCTGTTTCTCTTCCCCAACTGGATGCAAGTTCAAAACCATTGCCTACTCTTAGCTTTGGCCATTTGCTCTTTCCACTGCTGGGTTTGCTGCAGTTACTACTTTGAGATTAATTTTTCTGTGAGGGAAGAACACGCAGAGGCTGGGAAGCCATTCTGTTAGGCTGAATATAATGTCTTCTTAAATGAGAAACTACCTAAAAATAATATTGGAATAATATCACAGAGCATCCAAACAAGCAAAAGAAATAAAAAAACAAATGAAGAAAACAGACTGCCTTCTGTGCCTTCCAGTGGAGCAAATCTGGCCTTCAGTAAGTATCTTCCCTGGGTTTGTGACTTCATAGCTGAGCAACTCCCAACAGAACCACCTGTTTGCCAGCTTTTTACCAGCCCCAAGCTACTCCTTTCTCCCCCAAGCCTCCCAAAAATGTTCCTGCTTTGAGCACTCCCAAAACAAAGCCCCTGAAACTGCTGTGGTTGCCTGCCTGGCTGTCACATCCCCTCTTCCCTCCCACGCTGGTCTTAGCACCAGCTCTGTGCCTCTCCTTGGCCGTTCTGCTCCAGCCATTTGTTCACCTTTCACTGCAGAAAGCAGTTCCCCATCTTCTGGGGCATTGCTCTGGTAGCAATTTAGCAATTAGTAAAATGTGACTCTATCATTACCCTGGATGCCAGCTGGGACTTCCAAGGAAGAAAAATAAGATGTGTCTGAGAGAAAACAGGTGCACCACAGCTCTGGGTTTGGTGAGCTCTAACAATACGTCTGATGAAGCAGCAAAAGTATTTTGGGTAACCTTAAGAAAAGCTGTCTCCTGCACTACATTATCATTAATAATGGCACATTCCTGGTTTCAGTAAGTGTATAAAGGATGTTTATTTTAAGGAGAAAGGGCACAGTTTATTTTGCACAGAACCTGCTTGGGAATGTTTGTCATGATGTGTCAGTGACAATCCCAAAGACCTGGTGTTGCCCTCTTTGCCTATCACTCCTCCCTTGGCTCCCATCAGTTTGCATTCTTACTATTGAATGTGTCTCCCCCCGTGAAATGTGGGTAGTATTTTCAACAAAAAGAGCCTTCATATAATTGATATCTGCAAGAAACTGAGCTCCAAAAGCATGTTTTAACCTGTGTATTTTGTAAACACAACATGAAAAATTCACAGAGAACTTCTGTTACATCCTGAGGCAACTGTGAGTCTTTTCCAAAGTAAAGACTAAGGCTCTCCATGGTGTCTGAGGAAGAGAAAGTGAACAAAGAGATGCCAGATGGCAGTCTACAGGAAAATGTCTTGTGCACCCAGCAAAAACTATTTATTATGCTGTGGCTGCAGGACAGACAACCTTGTGGAGGCACAGCAGGTTTTTTGATGGCTTAGGAACTTCACCTTCCTGAACAGCAGAAGGTGCACTCACCTGGACTCTGCTGCTAGCACAGGTAATATCAAGTCCCCAGAGTGCCACCACTGTAAGAGTCTCAGCTATAGGATGTGTATTCTCCGTGCCCCGAGCTGACCTTGGGTGTGCAGAGCTTTACTGTGTAGACATGGCCTAAGGCAGGGAGGATTTGCCAAAGTGGTGTTTAATGAGACAGCCAAGTGTGTGTAGCACACAGCAAGTTCAGGAAAGCCCCTGAGGGCTGGGGTCCGAGGAATGTGCTTTGATGGAGCAAAATAAGCCAATGATCCTTTTCATCCACCTCTCTGCTTAGGCTGAGCCTGGCTCCGCAGGGATGCAGCGGGGCGGGGCTCAGAGCTCAGGGACACCAGCAGAGCTGCCTGTCTCCTGCAGTGTTTATTGGTGCCTGTCTGCACTGTCCAGGCTCTGTCCTCCTGTCTGGCTGCTGGGGGCACAGCCGTGTCCTCAGGACACTTCCACAGGCAACAGGAGAAGGGCCCAGAGGTGCAGAGCCAATGCAGAGCCAGGCAAAGGCCATGTGGTGTCATGGAAGTGCTGCCAGGCCAGGGGAGGGTGAGCCCAGGGGGAGGATATCAGGCAAGGACTAGAGATGGCTCAGTTGTGAATTTACTCCCTTGTGAGCTCCTGGTATAGGATATTTTATGTGGGATCCCCATATGAGGACACTGTAATTTGGTGCCACTACAGAACAATCAAGTACGTCACTTTTTGGTTAGAATCATGGTTATTCTGAATAGCACATTTGCTGGTTTGAACAGTTTTTATCTCAAGGACTTGAGGTACAGCAGCTGCATGTTATTGTATTCCCTAAAATGTGACTCTATCATTACAAATTCTGTACCTCTTTTGTAAGTAAACCTGCACCTCTGCACAAATGAGTGCATCACATCACACACACAATTCAAACCTGCCTCCTGCCCTGTAATTCTCAACATTTCTACAATTGGGAACATGAAGACAAGAGTAACAAGTGGATTTCTAAAGGGTTCCAAAGGACAATGAGGTTTTTGTGAGAGGGTCTATTTTGTCTTTTTTTATCTTTTGGGGTTTTTGAAGGCAAATTCTTTCATGTTTTCTGCTAGAAGAGCTGCTCACTGGTCTTGTGGTTTGTGAATGAGGAGCAGAACCCATTGCTCTGTACACAGGAGGGAAAGCACTGATCACTGAGTGAGGCTTTCCTGGCTTTAGCACCTGCTGGGAGATGTAACACCTTTTAAATCTCAGAAAATGACACTTGATTGAATTTTCCTTCATTCCTAGATAAAGTTTTTTTCTCCTTTTGCACAGCTCTTGTTCTTTTAGGTTGATTTAATCATAGGTTAGAACCATTAGAAACATATGGTTTGAGAGACCTCCTGGACAGGCATCAGACCACACCCAACAGATCTGTCTGTATTTTGCTGGCAAAAGTTTAAACTGCAAGGAGAACCTTATGGGAATTTTAGGAGTTGCACTTCTGAAAACGGAGTTCTCTCTGAACACAATCCCTTTGAACGTGAGAGAAATTAGTTCTGTTTCATCAAGGAGATAAGAAAATAAACATGATCATTCTTTGGCTCTGAAATGCTTTTTATTCAACAAAGTAATCTCTGTTTGGAAAGACATTTAGAGCCTGCCTGCTTGACAGTAGCTTGCTCTCTGACACTCATCTGCAGATTTTAAGGAAAAATAGACTAATACTGCTTATTTTGTAGATTTGGAAATGTTTTGAGAGAACACTGTGAAGCAAACAGAAGTTAAGGCCAGAAGGAAGGGCTGGAGGGTGGAAGCATACCCCTGGAAGGATAGGGCATAGCAGAGAGGGGAAGGAGAGGTACTGCAGTGCTGCCTGCTTGGCTCCCCCTTCTCCCATTTCTACTCTGTGAGCACAACCTGAAGCAGATCCCCCGCCGATATGGAGGTCACACTGTATTTCTGTCACACTCACTCACGTGGCCTTGGCAACACCGGGGGAGCATGAATCAGAAGCTTATTTTAAACCCAAAAATATATGGTGTCACTTTGTATTCTGATAGCATCCAAGGACCAGTGAGGATCAGGGCTTCGTCTGTTACATGCTGAATTTATTACATGTGAACACGTGTGGTGTTGTTGATCCTCTGAGAAATTTCAACCCAAGATGCAACGAGCTGTAGGAGGAGGAGAAGGGAGGGCAAAGGAGCTGAGTGTTGGGTGGTCTGCATAATGCTGGAAAGGAGGCAGAGAGCTACATGCAAAAAACTGTCACTTAGAACTTATTTAGGCAAGTAACTGAAAGACTTGGAACAGAGGAAAAGACCTTCTTTGTTTAACTAAACATTAAAGACATCTGAAAGATCTGGGGTTGATGTGGGGCTGGGGTGGGAGGAGGCAGGACAGGCAGCAGATTAATGGCATTGTTGCAGCTTGCCCATATGGTGTTTGGGCTCTATATTTATCTGGTGGGATATTCTTGATACAAACTTGGTCTGGAAAAATCAAATCAATTTATTTGAAAAGGTCAGCTTCATGAGAATTGTATGATTGAGCACCTGCTGTTTTTCAGAGCTTGTGAGCTGTGTGTGCAGGTGTCTGACAGCAGCCACGATTGCCAAACAAACCAGAGAAGAGATGAAGACATGACTTGTGCTGAGGATGTAAAATGGGGAGGAGAGAGAATGAAACCAGTTTGTCACATGTTGCAAAAGTGTCTCTCTCTCTCTTTGTCACATCTTCCAGTTATTAATTATTTTCTCCAGGCACTCAAATGAAAAGCCAGAAGGCAATTAAGTGATCTGTACATAGATGCTACTGCCATCTCCAGAAGAAAAAAATTAATGCTTGATCAGAATAAGAAATTTATTAAACTCTGGCTAATGATACTCTCCTTCAACCTAAGCACCACAGCTGGAATAGGATATTCAAAATCTTTCTGTCTCCTGGAAAGTCCATGGAGTTGGAGGCAGTATGGTGGAAACCTCAGCTAGGTATGCAGCATTCAGCAGCTTCATGAGCTTCCAGGAAATCTTTACAGCTTTTGTAATAAAAATAGCATTCTTATATGACTTTGTTTATGGTGAGGCCCCAGGGTGAATTGTTTGGGTTTTGTCTGTAAAATTTCTTGCCAGTTGGTCTCACAGAGAACAAGTGTAAGTTGGAGCCTCATGGAGTTTAAACTCGGCGAGAAGGAAATAATATTTGAAGAGAAATCATATTTTGGACCCAGCAAGTTTGACACTGGCTAATGCTGCCAGAGTTTGAATATTATTGAATTCAACAATCTTTTCCATCAAATTCCAGAATCATCTGGAACATTCCCTCTTACGTGAAATAAATGCTTGCAAGCTGCCAGGTGATTAACTCTGTTAACTGAGATGTGAGGGTGTCTCAGGAGACTCTGCTTTGTTTTGCTACTGTAATTTCCAGTAAAGATTTGGTCAAGACTTGAAACTGTCTCAAATGATGTATTTTGCAGCTTTAAGTTAAAATTCAGACCTGCCAAAAGGTTCTTGATTGTTAGTTTTTCTGGCTGAAACCACCTAATTTTTCCACTGTGCTTTGTTCATGGAGTTATGGATCACTGTTTCATCTCTGGCTTCAGAAAAGACAAACACTGTATCATCTTCTAAGTGTGAGGGGGGAAAAAAAACCTACTAAAATATTAGTAAGAATTTTCAAAGGATTGCAAATTAATCAGATATTGTACAAATAAACACTGAAGGTGTAGGCCTAGTGAAAAGATTTGAAGCCTGAAAGAGACAAGCCATTGGTTTCATCTTAAGGAAAGTGTAGAGGTGGAGAAATTACTGGATTTGAGGAGGAATCTAACTTGAGAGGTCATTTGGCAGACAAAATGAAAGAATAATCAAGCATAAAGAACAGCAAAAAATCAGTCACAAAATAAAGCAAAGCAGAAGTAAAATTAGTTAAGTTAGTCACATTTGCCTTTTCACAGCTGAAATACAGTTAAAGAGATTTAAACATTATTAATAAGAAAGAAATGCATTTGGAATGAAAAAGCTTCAGATGCATGTGAACATTGCTGCTTTGTAAACCATAAAAATACTATTTATAAAGAAATGGTGACTGATACTAGAGATTTCCAGAACCATTCCTTCTTTGTATTATCCTTCAGCTGCATCCCACATCAAGGTGAGTGACAGGTCTTGCTCTTCCCACATTGATGAGAATTTGGAGATTCCCCAAGGTAAGCAGATCACAACTTTCTGAGAGGAATGGCCAAGGATAGGATGAAACTTCTTTCTGTATTAGACTTCAATATTCAAGACATGAGTTACTACGAGGAGACCTTGAGAAAGTGACACTGGAAAGACAACTCAAGTTGCTTGAAAAATATATCGAGGACCTGCAGTAGGAAAGAGCAAATGCCTGCAGTTTTGCTGAAGTGCTGCAGTGTCAGGTAACCTCCAGCACGGGGCGTGGATGGCAGACGAGGTGATGTGGAAGTCAGATAAACTGAGGCAGGATCTCAAACAGATCCTTCAGGGAAGGGCCACTTGAGTTTTCCAGGTCAGCACACGAGGCTCTCAGCATCCTTCATGACGTAACCTGGGCAGGAGATCCTGCAGCCTCCTGGGCGTGAGCCAGGGTGGAGAGCTGCACGCAGGAACCTTCCCTGGCAGGAGCAGCAGGAGATGCAGGACTGACCTAGGAGGTATTTCCCCTACTCATCAAAAAGGAACAGGCACAGAGAAGCCACGGGGAGCACACATTGCCTTCTGTGCAGCTCGAGTGTCTCACCTTCTATTTTTAACTGTCTCGTGGAAGCATTTAGGAAAGGCAATATAAAAGAGAAAGAATGTAAATATTATGGTTTCAAGCATATCAACCCCAGTCCAAGTGCAAAAATCTGCCTTTCAGTGAAAGCTTTGAGGGGGCTCCTAGTTCAAAGGATTCCAGAGCTGTGGAGAGGCAGCTGTGCACATTACTTTCTTCTCTATCAGCTAGCCCTTCTTGATGGCAGCCAAGTTAAAATGAGGAAGAGTATCCCTCTTAAGCAGTTCTGAGAGGATAGAAACACTGCCATGGGAAAGAGCAGCTACAAGGTGGTAAATACTTTTTCAAATGACAGAATAATTTTTCTGCTGAGGCTGGAAATGTCAGTGTTGAACTTTTGCTCATGCCTCAGACCTCCTGAAGCAATTGGCTATTTCAGTGTGTGGCAAAATACTCAGGGAAACTCCCCACAGTTATAAGGCTTTGTTTTAGGAGGGCTTTTTGTTCTGCCTAAATGTAATTCTGGTTTTATCTTTCAGGATTAAAGGACTACTGGCAGATATTTTAGGATTAAAATGTGGGTTAGACTTGGCTTTTTGTTTTGGTTTTTTTTTTTTTTTTTACAGAGTCTGATATGAGTGGGAATATCTGTGAGCTGGAAAATAGATCCACAATACCCCTGGAAACTGCATGGTTTTATTTAAATGCAGTCTTGCTGTGTTTAGTGTCAGAGCTAAAAAGGGAACTTGGTATGAACAGAAAGTGAAGCAGAAAACTACAGTTTGGCTTCCCCGGATCAGTGAATGGCAAAATCAAGAGATTGTAAAAAGTGGATGCTTAAAATGTTTTGGATTTAATTACACTTTTTGTTGTTAAAGACTCACTTTTAAAAATACACTGTTTGCTAAAATAGCATCTTACACATCCACAGGCTGGAGAGGAGCCTGCATAAATTCTGGCCAATTAATTCTTTGCTAAATTAGCATAAGCATACGTTCAAAGATTTTGTTAATTTTTTGATTTATTTCTCATATCTGTATTCACATAAGGTCTCTGTGTTGACAACATGAAAATGCTTTCTAATTTGTGATTAGTGCAGAGCAGCAAGAGGAAGAGTTGGCATGAATAGCTCTTAGCAAGTAAGGTATGTGGTTCTTTTTTATCTCTCAGCCAGGGCTTTGTCAGAGCAGAGGAGCTGAGATTGGTTAATACTCAGACAGGCTGCTGAAGTTCCAGTCTGGTTTTCTAATTTCGAAGTGCTACTGGATGACATAAATGGTAGGAATAATTGTGAATTCTATGTGAAAAAATCAAATGGGAGTCGTGAAGACTGTAGGGATAGGTCTAAATTACCCCTTTAAAAGTTAGAGACAGCTTCAAAAATTGTTACTCTCAGTGTGAATGTTTTGCTTATATTTCAAGTGAATATTTTTCTCACTGATGTGTTGTTTAAGCTCACATTATGACATTCATTTGCAATCTAGTTCAAATCAAGAAAACTAAAAACACTGAAGGGTAATCAGTGAGCTATCCTTGGAAAAACACAGGACTGAGAGACTGGACAAAGCCAGCAAGAAGAAAGGTGTTCAGTCTTTTCATCTCTGGGAAGACTGCAAGAGAAAAAGTTTGAGGGCAGATAATGGTAATACAGATTTGGGGAAAATATTGGTCCTATCGTGTTTTTTTTTTCCTTTTTTCTTGTCTGGTCTTATTTTCCTAATTTTTTTTCCACTGTGCAGTTTGAACAGAGAGGACCATAGAAAGCCCAACAGGAAATCTGTACCCAGAGTGTCCTGCAGCTTCAGCACAGACCCTTAGGAGATGCTTCCCTTCCCTCATCCCTATAAGCAAAGGTAATCTTAGTTTATCTTGCTTCTCAGCAAACCTGTCACAGAAGGCAATATTTCAAAAGTACCAAGTTTATTTGAAAACCATCAAGTCTTGCAATGGATTACCTGGGCAGAGGGGATAACTGGGCTGGAGATGGTGGGGGACTCTCAGCAGTCTCAGCTGGTGAAAAGAAAAGACTGGTGGAGAAAGAAAAGCCTTCTGTGCCTACTGAAATGCCATGTACCTAGCACTGGTCCTGTGTAAACTGTCAGAGCTCCCAAGTCCTGGCTTTTTATACTGTACTTGAAGTGAGACCAAAGCATGGAAAACTGCTTGTCTGAGCTATTTTGAGGTTTTTATTATGTTCAGGGATTCATTTGGATGACAACAATGGTGTTTTCAGTGCTACAAGTAGAATTAAATAAGCAGTCTGGCCGAAGATCTGAGAAGCAGAAAGTGAAAATAAATAAAATGGAGCAGTGAAGAATGCAGAAAGAAACAGAAAGCGTTCAAAGGCATGTAAATGCCGTGAAGGCAGAAGCCAAATTCATATGCAAATACCTAAGGTACAAATACCTAAGTTACAAAGCTTCCCTCCTTTTCTCCTTGCCCTGACCAGGTGCCTGTGCAGCCCCTTGCCCCCTCTTGTGTTTAGTCTCATGGCAGAATTTAAGCAATGGAACAGAGGAAAAAGGAGGCAGATGTGACTATGTGGGAAGTTGCTTTGCCACTCAGATGTGTATGGGAACCACATCTTTTCCTGTAGTTTGTGGAAGGGGGATTTATTCTTTCAGCATTTTGAGAAAGACTTATGATTCCACCTGGCTATGCACAATAGCTTTTCTGTCTGTACTCTTCATCTTTCCTTGAGAGCTTTCTGGCTAAGTTATTTTCCTCCTGGGATGTATAAAGTATACTCTCACCTACAGTGGGATAAAAGACTCTTGAATACAGAGGCCTCTGCTGAAGGCCTTTTGCAAGTATTGTCCATTCCCATCTAATTTCACCTGGAGCTCATCTGTAGGGCCTTGCTCAGCTTGGGCCATGTGGTAGGGCTTTAAAAACTCAAAATGGTGTAGCTGTGTGCTGTGATACTCACTCTAGGAACTTCACACCAAGGCTCTAAATTAGCAACCCATTGAAGCTTTCTAATTGTAATGGTTTTTAAGTCATCTCACTCCAGGCAGTGGTACAGTGAAAGCTGAAATCATGCTGGAGTGCTTTGCTGGCTCCCAGCCCAAGCTGGCTCTCAGTGTGTTATAGGCAGCCTTTCCTGGGATGGTGGTGAATTAGAATTGTGGTTAAGTATTTCTAGCAAGATGACAAATCACCTCACATCTAAAGGTTTTATTGCTTTTTCCGCTGTCTATGAACTCAAAAACGAGGCCATTTCTATGAAAAATGGCACTTGAGAATATGAAATTTCCAGAAGATTTGGGGATCTCTCTTCTGACAGAAGCTGAATGCACTGTGAACAATCCCTTTTGAAAAGAGGACATTGTTACCTCAGGAAATAGTGGTCACACAATTGTGTGAGGACCTGCAAATTCTGGGAAATACATCTGGTTCTAAATTAAATTTACCTTAGTGCCCAATCCTGCCCTGAGTTCTGCCCAGAGCTGGTGTGAGAGGGCTTCAGAGAAGCCTGTGAACCTGCATGTCTGTGTCCAGTTCATGCTAATACTTCTCAATTTCTCAGTACAGAGCTGCTGAGTGAGTCCACCCAACATCCTGCTCCTGAAGAAGAGATTGCTGTTTATGAAACAGAAAGTAAGTCATGGCCAAGAGTTACACAGTATTGAGAATTTCTGCTCTTCTTTGTGTGTTTCTCCAGACACTTTCTGTTGTCCTCTAGCAGGTACCCCAAAGAGCCAGACTCTTCTGCAGTTTGTATTGCAGAGTGAGTAATCTGAAACCATGTCATTTATTTAATGCCATTTCACTACCCAGCTTGCAGAATCTCTGTGAGAAATATTCCAGGTCCCTTGACCTTATTTTTTTCAGATTTGTTTTGAACAGCATGTCTGGAACATGTGTTTCATGTGTTATATTTCCTCTGTGGATTCATCTTTGACATTCAATGTGTGAACTTTTCTTATAATTAGTTCTGATCAGTAGAGCTAGTTCAAGTACCACTGCAGATCGTTTACCTCAGATTTCTTGTTGGCAGTCACAAAACACTCACAGGATGCAGTGCTGTAACAGAATTCTGCCCCTAACTTGCTTTGTACTGAAGTCAGAGCATATTCAGGCACACTTTGGATGCCCACAGCAGGTTTGCAAAACCAGTGGTCGAGTATTTAGTAAATGTATTCAACACACAAATTTACTCTGATCCCTCGGTTTTTTTAGTTAGATAAATCTGTCTCTCAGCTCCATGAGGTTTTATTCCATGATTTCATAAGTACTTGCCTTACAAACATCTGTAAATTTAAAGCAGACTTACTTTCAATACCTTTACCAGTTGGGTTTGATTGCTTCAAGTGCCACCTGAGGAGAAAAACAAAAGGAGCATTTCAGTGGTTAGAACAGACTCATTGAATATTGAAATATTCTTTTTTTTTTTTTTTTCCTCTTTAGTTGCTTGGGGTTTTGAGTAGATTTTAAGAAGGGATGTGTTAATTAGTTATGGGACAAAATCCAAAGCAGCAAGAGCCTAAAACCCAGACTGCTCCGGAAACGGTGAGAAATTTTTCTTTACCTTTGATTGTATATCTTGCCTGCACTATTTTTGCCAACAATTGCAGAAGTCTTGCCTTTCAGGAAGGAGATGAGGCCTCTGCAGAAATGTCGACTGTTTTATTCATGATTATCTTAGTATCATTAAATTGCTCACTGTGCCGTCCACGCTCGTATCTGATGACTTTTGTGCCTCTGAGTGCGAGGGCAGACAGAGCCGCTAGAGCAGAGAACACGAGCTGCGTTTTGGGAACGCCTTTTACCAGGGAACCTCTTGCCCGTGGGCTAGGAGGCTCTTCCTGGCCCCCAGCTCCCGGCCTGCCCGGCACACCCTGTGTGTACATTCTGCACATTCCAGGCGGGAATTTGCTTACATAACCCCGGCTGCCCTGCCCTTCTCTCCCCGCACAGGTGAAGTGCTGGCTGCGCTGGGCTCCGGCTCCCGCCCTGACCCACGGCCACGCTGCGGCCTCAGCGCTCCGAGCCATTGTTCTCTGGCCAGGCAGAGTCCCCGGCTCCAGGGATTTCTGTCAGGGCAGAGTTAAGGCACTTGTGTGGCAGCTGCGGGAGCCACGGTGGCTTTGTGTTACTGTGCATTCCTGAAGTGAACTCCTCAAAGCTGCCCACCGCGGAGACTGGGGCAGTGTGGTGCTCGAAGGCTGAGCCCAGCACACGGGGCTGCTGCTCTTTGCATTGAAATGCCTCGTGCTGAGCAAACCTGGACACTGATACTGATTCCTCTGTAGAAGTTAGCTTTGTATAAATCACTGTCCTGAGCCACCTCTTCCCTTCCCACAGAGAAGAGACTGCTAATTCAGCTTGTTTAAAAAACAACAACCAAAAAACCTACCAAAAAGCAACCCCCAAACAAACAGCCCCCCCAAATCTCTGAGAGCCTTGTATGCAGATATGCTTTAGGTACCAAGAATCCTCCACACATCTAAAATATTCATCCAGGACGTGAGCTCAGGTTTCAGCTTTTCTTGCCAGCTGCTGGTGATTCCACAGAAGTGAGCATTTTTCTACTTGGATTGCTCTACCCGTGCTGTCAATATTCTGTTGGGAATAATTGGTAGCAAATAATTCTTAATGATGGTGTTGTCAATGGCAATACCCTTAATAGATAAAGAAGTTCCTGCTCAATGGCAGGTTGCACATGCTAAGGGAGTAATAGTCTCAGAAGACTCTGTTCTATAAACAAGCTTATTGTGTTTTACTGGTTTAGGATTTTTATTTTTAAAATTTTGTTTCCAAAGATTTTAAGTGTCCTCTTTTAACTATCATTGGACTCATCTGTAAAAATTTCTGCTGGAAAGGACACAGGACAGCTTTCATTTCCAGAGCTGCAGAGCATTTCTGGCTTCCCCTGCAATTGTGGGCTTGCAAGAACTTAAGGAATGAATTGTTAGTTGTTGTTATTAATTTATTTGGGAAACACAAACACTGTGACTCATTAACTCATGTCTTGAAAAATGCTGTACTCTTTCTTCACAATCAGCAAACTGGTGGAAAGCTCTCCCTTCTGACACTGACATGAACTAGAATGTCAGCAACAGAATTAGGAATGTGGACTTACTTCAGTAACCTAAAAAGCCCTGGAAAACTGGTGATGATACACAACACAGACAAAAACCCCAGGAGTTCAAAATCATGTGCTTTGTATCTTTAATGAAACCACCAGAAAATGTCTCAATGACATAGGACATATATAAATATGATGTCACCAGCTTGAGAGCATGTCTTCCTGAGGTCGGTGCTTTGGTTCCTGATCTGGGTTTTTAATTTGATGTCATCTATTTGATCATTATATCCTGTTTCTTTTTAAATTCTTGGCTAATTTACTTTCTTTTGCTGTAATTTCCATTTCCAAATTCTCTGATAAGTGTCAGCCAGTGCCTTTTCAGACATTTCCTCTGTATATAACCCAGAGAGCTGCTTAATCATAAGTCATATGTGCAGCAATATGGTTTTATTATTATTCATGCCTTTCTAAAAGCTGAAGTCAGATCTTAATTTGAGAGCAGAGTAGCTGAGGCTTTGGAAAAAAGGGAAAGAATGGGAAGTCAGTCACTGTGGACCAAACAATTTCCTTAGTAGCCTTTCATAATACAGAGCTCAGTAAGGCACTTTTCACTCTTAGATTGTCACCTGTGTGTCTCTGCATCTGCCCTTTTGCTCTCGGGGCAGTCCTTGCCCAGGCAGGTTCTGTACCAGAACTGAAGGGATGTGTTTCTGAAAGCTAGACTTCAGAAGGAATCTCCTTCCTGACTCCTTGCTGTGCTCTTTTTTGGAAAGGTCAGAATCCCTCTGGGAGGGACCTGTATGTCACTTGAGTCCCCAGTTCACAGTGTCATCTTTGAGAGTGGCAACAGTCCAGGACCTCTCAGTGCCATAAGTACCAAATTTCACATCCCTGTTCTTAGTGAGGAATATAAACAGAAATCAAAACCAGTTGGGCAAATGTGTTCTGTAAATAAGCTGCAAAGAAAGGCCTCCTGCCTGTACTGAAACTCCTCTGTCTGTACTTCCATCCATACATTCTGTTTGCTGGTTGTAAATCAAAATCACTGTGTCTGAAGATACTTGCAAACAGATCATCTGGTGTAGAACTATTAGGAGAGAGAGATCATCTAGCACAGGAAATACTTTATTGGAATGAAGAAAAAGATTGAGAAATCGACTAAAAATGCATAGTGTTTTGCACTGTTTAACACTCTAAAAATAAACTGGGAAACTCTTTTCCTCTGTTCTTCTCCTTCCCAGACATGTGTACTCATAATATTTAATGGAGTGGAATTGCCTGAAAGAACAGGACCATTAATACACCTTTCTGTGGCTCCTTGGTACATATGTGAACAATTTGAATAAAAAAAGAAGTTGATTTGTAGTGATTCTTAGACATCTTGTGGTAGATCATCTGTACTGGACAGATGGATTTGGTCACTGTAAGCCAAATAAATAAATTAGCACTATCTTTGAAATGTATAGCCACAACTGGCATCTCTAGTTACTGTACTCCCCTCCCTCAGCTCAGATGCCTTCCCCTACACTGCTGAACTGGCCTAACTTTATATTCTGCTTGGCCTTGAGTCAGAACAGAGGACCACCTGCAGGAGAGAGATGTGAAATGGTATGCGTGCCTTTGCAATGGGATAAAGCACCAGAGTACCAAGTCTGCAAATATTTTACTGAGCAGGTCATGTATTAAGTAAAGCAATGAAAGGTAAAATGATAAATGATGAGGTCATCGTTTTAAAAGTGGTGTCCAGGTGGTGGAAAGCCAAAGGGCTGAGATGAAAAAAGAGACTTCCTTTCAACTTGCCTGACTTGCTGTGTTGCCTTCATTGCAGGGGCTGAAGCTGGACTGTCTCGGGGAGGGTTTTGGTCTGTTTGTGTAGAGATCTGCCTATAAAGCAGGAACCTTGTAAAGGAAGGATATAAATCTGCTTTTGACTGTCTTGATTCATCTTTTCAAGTGCCTCATAGGCTGCAAAAATGCATTCTATATAATGCTAGATTTTTACCTAGTCTAATGTAACTACTTGTGAAAGGCTTTAATTAATTCTGCCTGACAGGGCCAGTCATGAAGGCTGAATTTAGACATTTTTCCCCTCCTCCTTCACCCCATTTTTAACCCAAAGCTGTGCATCAGCTGGTACCTGCAATCTCCAAATGAACCAACTTTCCAACCCATTGCAAACAACTTCAGGTGAAAACTCTCTGTCCTGTCCTGTGTTTTGGAGTTAGTTTTCTGCCAAATTACTTGGTTGCAGAAGAGTCTAATAACGGCAGGAAATGGGGTAAAAGGTGTTGGATTGAAGCAGGGCATCTCATGCAACTTCTCTGTCACTTCTGTTATGAAGTGGTGTTAGTGTATCCCGGAGGGAGATGCTGTTTGATTTCAAACTGCCTCTCTCACTTGGGACGGCTCCTTTCATTCAGTGTGTGATCTGGGTGCCTGGGTGTGAAAATACACATGTAGACTGATGTGGGCAGCACAAAGGTATGGGGTGGAGGGCCCATCAGTCATTTTTCAAAGCACTCATGCTTTGTCAACTATGCAGCAAGCTGCTTTATTCTCCTCTTTCTGCCCGGGGCAGTGGAGCATCAGTCAAGTATTTCCAGAGTGAAAGTCAGTTGTTTTCTGGTGGTCTGGAGTGCTCAGTGTGCTTCCTAAGGGTCACTTCAAGCCAGGGCTGAGGTGAAGGGAGAAATGAGATTATGTGGGCAGAAGGGAGCTGGTAGAAAAGCTGGGAGCAGATAGAAAAGATGGTCCTATAAACTGGCAAAATTAAAAGAGAGTTTCAAAAATGAATTCAGGTTTGAATAATATGCATATGTAATTTTTGTCCTTAGGCTCCTTACTTAAAGAATAAATTGCACTGATGTTCAAGGACTGCAGTTTTCTTATTTCTCAGGGACTTTGTTTCTCAGAGGCAGAATTTATCTCCTTCTTACCTGTCACTGCCCTAAGGATTCCCCTTTCAGTAATGGCATTGCCTCCTTTCCTGAGTGGAAAGCTCATCACAGATTCAGAGGCCCACTGCCATCATCCCTGCAGTCTGTACTGCCTGGGACTCCCTTGTTGCATAAAAGGTTTTCTGGTGGATATATACCCTGGGGTGCCCATGGCCAGGGCACAGCAGTGGTGAAAAGACAAGAGAGTTGTGTCCAGCCTGGCTGTGCACTTGCTCAGTGCCAAGTCCTGAACTCTGTCTTGAACCTTCTTTCTGTTTGGAGAGAGGAGAAAGTAGGAAAATGCACACCTTGCCTAAATGTAGTGGAGAGTTAGTCCTCAGGCAGGAGAATCACACAGTTACCCCATGTGAATTTATTTGTCTTTCTGTGTTTGTGTGCATGCAATAACACTTGGAATGCACACAAACACTCATGGCTCAGCTCTGAGTGAAGCAGTGCTGAAGCACAAAGTAGGCAAATTTGAAATTGTTTGGACACTTTTCAGAGCTTCTCATTATCTCATTTGTGCATTTAATGATTATTGTGGGTGCAGTTTTTGAGGTTTGGATGCCACTGGCAGCAGTTGGAGGGAAGAGTCCTCCCTGCAGCAGGGCACAGTGACAGCATTGATAGCCTAGGGCATTCTGTGTGGCCAGAACAGGCAGTCCTGTGTTGGATGGGTGATCTGCTCTTTTATCTTGGGGAGGCAGGATTTTGGAAAGGGGTCAGGTACGTTAAGAGTGGAAACATCCCTGAAAAACAGGGGGCTTGTATGATTTAAAGTCATCTATGAGCTTTTGAAAATTATGTTGTCTCTTAAGTCCTTAGCAGAAGCCCTCAGCTAATAAAAGTGTTCAAAGCAGAAAATACTCCTGACACAGCAGGGGTGGAGCCCAGGTGGGTGCAGAGCCAGGGGGGTTTTGCTCAGGACAGGCTGAGGAGCTGCAGGGTTTTAGCTGTGTTGTAATGATTTGTCTGAAAGGCAATGAAATCAGAATAGGATTCTCATGCATGTGTCATAAACCCAGTCCTAGCTGAACAGAGAAAGAGGTTTACACCTCTGAACAATAAGGTTTAGAGGTTTTTACTTGTATTTGCTTTTATCACAATAAAATATGAAAGTATGAACTGAGGGCTGCTTATAACTCATGTCCAACTCCTGTCCACTTCCTTCTGAGTGAAACAATAGGATGCAATAAGGTGAAGAAATTAAACCACAATAATTGAGTAAAATTTTTGATGAATTAAAAAATTAAATGAAAACCTTATGTAAAAATTCTACAGATAAATCAGTTCTTTTTTTTCTTTCTTTCTTTCTTTTTCTCTCTTTCTGTCTTTCTTGGAGTCCACCCTGAACCAGATGTTGGGAGTCTGTAGTTTAGTGGTTTTGGATCCCTGCCCAGACTTTTACCTATCTTTTCAGCTATTTACATGGGCTTTATTTCTCCAGCTGTGCTTTCACTGATACTGTACAGTCACAGACCTCCTCAGTCACTAATAGAGGGAGTTACTGGATTTTCATTGAGATGATCAACAATACCAAACATCAAGTGGAAATAATTTTGTCTTTACTCAAATAGAAAGGGGATCAGGAGTAATGAAGGGTGTGAAGAAATCTGCTGTGGACAATGATAACATAGGAGGAGGGAAGGGAGTGGCACAGGAATTCTCTTTCCAATGCCATCACAGAGAAGGAGCAGACAGCTGCTGCTGCTGCTGTGTATGGGAAAAGGTGCAGGGGTATGTCTTTTGTTTAAAACAGAATCAACTTCCATTGTGTCATTTGGCTTTAAGTGATTTTTTAAAGTTTTGATGGTCCCTATGTTTTAATTTCAATTAAAATAATTTTCTCCTTTTTATACTTAGCCGTTATTAAGGCTTTTTACTTGGATTATTGATCCATAAAGATTCAGTATGGAGAAAATTAAAGGTTATTGGCATAACTGCTCTGGGCATAGAGAATTGCTGTCATTTGTCTTTTGTGTTACAGTGGGACTATTTTGGAACAGAAAAATCATGAGCCTACACATCCCTCCTCTGAAAGACCACTAAATTTAGTTCATGGCATTGCTCAGGCAGTTGCACTATTTCTTTTTATTTTGTGTTGGCATAACATTTTGCACATTTCTGAATTAAAGCCTTCCAATTTGTGTCAGCTGTGAGGTTCAGGCTGGAGAGAGGAGAAAGTTTCTCAGCAGAGGGCCGGTGAGGGCTCTCCTGAGTGAGGCTCTATGGTTTTTAAAGGTGTTGTGTGGCAGCCTGCCTAAGAGACTGATGCTTCTCGTTTGGTCCTGACTCTGGATTGGAGCCAGTGCCCTAGAGATTAAATATTCCACAGCCTGTTAGCAATCCCCTGAGCAATCTCCTGTCTCCAGGTGCTAGTCTTTTACACAGACTTCTTCTCAAAAGCATTGCATTGGCAGGGAGAATCGGCTAGTTCAGTTCAACTGGAATGTTTTAATGAAGTCTCTCATAGCAGTCAGGCTGAGGATCATCTAATGGGGGGAAAGGCAAGGGAAAATGGGGAGATTCTGCAAGGCTGGTTTGCAGCGCTGTGTCTAGGAGGAGGTGGCAGAAGTGTGTGACTGATGCCTTTTGGGGCTACCTAAAAACAGAGGCCAGACAAAATTAAGGGAATAAAAAGCAGTTCTATTCATTGAAGGGCCTTCAGGTACATTTAGGGCAGAAGAAGACCCCCAAGGGCTACACCCAAAAAAATGAACCACGGGTCATGGGTTTTCACACTTTTATAAGGTTGGTCTATTTGCATATTGGGGGTTAATCTTCCAATTAGAGCTTCAGGTAATGAAGTCATTTACCCCCAGTTTGCTCCCCCCCAACTCACTTTAGTCAGCATTTCTCAGGGCCTGAGGTAGTGAGGTGTCCTTGATTCCCAGGCCTGGAGAGGAATTGTTGTGTCTGACCAAAATGTGAAGACAGTAACTAGCACTGGATTTGGAGTTTAGAGTTACACACTAAAGAATTGCAGGATTACAAATGTGAAAAATATAAAAGCTAAAATCCTAAGGCCTCTTAAGAATGACTGTGATGAGTCCAGGTATCTGAGCTAGCTCAGGACAACCATGCTGTGCTGACTTTGCTGTGGGAAATGCAGAACTCATTTTTTCCCAAACAGCTTTAGCAGGAACTATTTGAAAGACACCCCCCTAAAACACAGCTTGTCAGGATGGTTATAAAATGGGGACCTGAGCTATTGTGACCCAGCACAGCTGACAGTGGTGGGCCTATTCTTTAAGGGGATTATATCCCACAATCACTGTGCTTGTCCCCTGCTGGTGGCTACTCTACAAATATCCAAAATTTATACAAATCTGGATACTTATGAATGTTAGTGGAGTATTTGTAGCTTCCTCTAGGACAGTATTTCTGAAGGCAAGTTAAAACGAGACAGATTTAAAGTTACTAACTTTAGTGTCCAGAGCCAGCAGGAGGTGATCAATGAGTCAAGGTTTTATTTTATAATCCAGACTCTCTCCTTAGTGCTCCTAAGTCCATTAAATGTTTTATCTTTAGAGCTAAATTTTGAGCCCACAGTTCCTTTTCTTCCACACCATTTTCCACCAAAGAAAAGGTGTACTACCTCAGCATGGCCATTTATTGATATTTTTTTAGCATGTGGATTTCGATCCCTTTGATTCCTAAATAGGTTATTGGGAATTTCAAAGTTTTGTTAAAAGATTGAAAAAGTGAGGGGATCAGTTTGTGCAAAAGTGTATGGCCACATGAGCCAAAAGAGACTGTTCAAAGAACACTCTTTATTTGTTTAATTTATGCAATTTGTTAATGCTCTGTTGCATTTTAAGAGCCTCTTGAGGCCACCCAGTTTGTGCCTTGGAGAGATGCTTCGTTGCAAACAGGGCTCCTGTTAAAACCCGAGGCTCTGGTTCTCTACTTACATTGTGTTTGTGATCCAATCCTTATTTCTACAACTCACATTTCACCATTTTCTTCCCTTCACTTTTTTTTCCCATCCCAGCAGCCATCTGGTGCTTTCTTCTGTCAGCCAAGTTTCTGTTCCTTACCTGGAGCCTTTCAAACAGCCACTCTCGAAGAGAGTGGATTAACAGTTGTCACTGGAAAATGAGTTTACTTCCAGCTGGAAAAGCTGTGAAATATAACTATTCATTCATTTGTATGTTATGCACTTCTGCTTGGACACTCTTAATTCTATTTGAAGGCAAATACCTGGGAACGTTTTTGCTTAAAAATCTGTGAGGAGACCATTAGTACCTTTAAAGTGAGTTGGCTGGTTTGACTTGCTCCTATTATGCATTGGGTCTCAACATAAAAAATGTGTTCTTTAGCAGGCAGGTATTTGGGATTAGCCAGAGATGAGTCTTGAGACTTTAATCTGTGTCAGATTTAGTCCAAATGGAAGAGATTCGTGAGCATTCTATTATGGTTATTTTTCTTTTTCCTTCCTTTTTTCAGTAAAATCTTAAATTTGTAATTGTCCTGCATAATCTTTGTTCCTTTTATAATAAAAGTAGAAGTGCATGGGTCACTTGAGTAACAACCTATTCTCTTTTCTCTGGTTTCTTTTAAGCATCCAAAGAACAAAATTTGCTTGTGTACTTTTAATTATTTCAAGAACAAAAATATCTAGGCTAGTAGTAAAAGTGTCCTGAAATTACTGTAAGGTTGCATGAGTTTTTGCTGTAAATCTTATTCACCTTGACTAGATCTCATACTTTAATTCACTGGGGTATAAAATACCATTTACATTAGTTCTTAGTTCACTTAATCATAATTAAATGACTTCAGAGGCCAATAATTCTTAGAGACTTTTTCTTTGATGTGACACAAATAACAAACTGTGTTTGTAATGTGAAGGTGTTCTACTTCACTTTTACATTTGTCCCAGCCTTATCCAGCATATAATGCTCTCTTTAGGTGCAGACATATGCTCTTGTTACATGCACCATATGGGTCACAGATGTGGCTGACATGGCTACATGACATCTTTTTTCATTTCATTGCACTAGACCAAGGCTGTGCACAGACCTTTTCATGATGGTTTGAAGGGATTTCTGCTCAAGATTTTAATTTTTTTTTCTTTTTTTCACCAGAATGATGAGTGGGAGGAGGGAGCCCACTTTTTCTGCTATCAGGTTATATTGTGGTAATAAAAACCCTCAGGAAGGTAATATTTTGTAGCTGCTGAATTCATTGTCACCTTAAGCATGGCTTCACTGCAAAGTACTTGTAGTTCCTTTTTCTAATACTTCAGCTTTGCCCTGCTTAAGAGGAAAGCTCTTCTGATCACAAAAGGTGATTTTTGGAAGGAAAAGTGCATGGATTCTCCATAAACCTAAAAAGTTTGAAATACAGGTTTAAGTTTTGCAACTGCATTTTGATTTAAATGCAACTTTTAGAAATAGTTTTATGGTAAGGAGCATTTTTGGAAGCAGGGGTTTGCTGCAGTGAATGGAACATTTGGATGTTACCTCAGTCAGAATATCTATCTATCTATCTATCTATCTATCTATCTATCTATCTATCTATCTATCTATCTATCTATCATCTATCTATCTATCTATCTATCTATCTATCTATCTATCCTAACTAACTAACTAACTAACTAACTAACTAACTAACTAACTAACTAACTAACTAACTAACTAACTAACTACAGGCTTAGTGAACTCCCAGTTTGGTTGTGAGAGGTTGGAGGAACAGAAGTTATCTGAACAATAGTGCTGGTTAGGAAGTGAGCTAATAAAATTCCAGAGCGATACTTGTTAAAAGCCCTCATCATTTATTAATGGTTTTTTTATTGTTGCCTCCAACAATAAAAAGGCTGGGAAGCTGGAAGCTGGGTTAGTTCTGAGAGGAAACATATAATTTATCATATCAAATTTGAACAGGAGATTGTTTGTGTTCTCCCAGCAGCAGCAAACACAGCCATGGAGGAAGAGTGCCCAAGTTAGCTTAGAGGTGAAGATGGGTAATTACTTGATTTGTCTGATAATCAGCCATGGACAGGGAATGAGCACAAAAAGGGATATTTGGATTGGGCAGCAGTTGATCCCTGTTCATCCAGTGAAAACTTCTTGGCAAGACTGAAAACTGGCTGTTTCATCCCCCTAAACTCTTTTTTGTCAGTGTGTCATGTAGCCTAATGTGAGGATGAGGGGACTGAAGGGCACAAAGCCCCAAAGGACAGGGCTGGGGCACTGCTGGGTGAGGGAGAACCTGTCACACTTACAAATATTCTTTGCTGCAGTTTGAGGTTCTGATGAGTGGCTGCAGTTTGAGGTTCTGATGAGTGGCTGATGGCTTGCATCTTGGCACTTCTTCGGGTAGAAAAAATCATAATTAAGCCAGAAGTTGTTTCATTAAAATATTTTATACATGTAAAAAAAAAAAAAATTCTTTTCCAATGGATGAAGAAAATCCATGAGATGTGCAAGTATGGCATTTGTTTTTAACAAAGTGACTACACATGAAACCAGACACTGAGGGTACAGGGAGTGACATGGAGCTGCTTTAAATGCTCTTTCAACCCAAAAAGCAAATTTTGTGTGTGTGTGTGGTGAAGCTCAGGAGATCTCTGCTGTCTCAGTGCACAGTGAGTTCCAGGGCATGTGGTGGCTTCCTGTCATTAATGGTATCTAGGAGATCAGGGCAATTCCTTTTATGAAATTTGGGAAGTTTTCATCTCAACTTTGACCTTTTCTTTGAATGTATGTTCATTTAAATTTGAAAAGCAGAAGTAGATTGCAATTCAAAGGAACTCATTTGTTCAAAATATTTTGGAAAGGACATTAGGACAGTTTAAAAAGGTTTTGGCTCTGTTTTAATGGGAAATTTGCCCAAATTAATTTGCGTCCACAGTTTCTGTTTTGCTGGAACAGCAGAGAGTCTTCTTGTCCCTCCCCACCCAAATATGCTCCTCTTGATAAACCTCCTTCTGAATCTCACTGATATTGCCAGAAGTTGGCTATAAATGATATTCACATGAAAACAGTAAATTCAGAAATGGGTTTGAATTGCCATTCATCACTGTTGGCACACATTATTGGATAATTATACCAAATTTGCCTCTTTATTTTGCAATCCACAGAGGCTGGGTGCTGCAAGTGGAACCATCTCTGGCCTGGATCTCTTGATCATAGTTTTTCCATCAATACATTTAATACATTCAAGGCCCTCCTTGATTCTTTACAGCTCTTAAGGAATTGTTTCAGCTCACAGCACTGCACCTTTTGCCAAGGTTATTTTGTAAAACATAATGCAAAGACAAGTAGTCCCGTTTCTGGGTCACGGCCTTCTTCCTCCTTCTGAAACCTTAGGAGACCCTTAGGTTTGGTATCCCCCACAGACATCAAGAGGTCCATTTCAAAGCAGTGGATGTGGGAGGTGTACACATGAATCTTTCTAACAAATAACTTGTTTATTTGAATAATCTGAAATTTGAAAATCCAGAACCTGGATTTCTTGTTTGACTTCACCCTTTTAAGCACAACTTTGAAAACTTACCCACCGACATCCATCTGAAAAATCTTCAGTCACTCTCTGGGATAGAGAATTTATGGGCGAGCAAGGTTTGAGCTTTGATTAATTTGATCTGTGTGACTGCAAGCAAAAGATAATTAATTGTCTCCTGGCCATTT
Source organism: Illadopsis cleaveri (assembly GCA_013399915.1). Taxonomy (NCBI): domain Eukaryota; kingdom Metazoa; phylum Chordata; class Aves; order Passeriformes; family Timaliidae; genus Illadopsis; species Illadopsis cleaveri. The sequence goes on from VXBB01008397.1 coordinate 58,373, forward strand.
AGATTCCATGGGGCAACTGCTGCCAAAGTTGACCATGGCAAGGCCCAGTTGTACTGGAGCCTCCTGGTATCTGTAGGGAAAGGTTTGCCCATAGCCCTGCTGCTGGACAAGGAATTCCTTTCCCAGCCCTGTTGCTGACACCTCATGCTGCTAAACTGGCACTTCATCCTGTCAGCTGCTTCTACATCATCTTTTCACAGCAATCTGGAATGCACTTTTTTGAGAGATTGCTTCTCTGTGTCCTATTAAGGTTTAGACAACGGAAATTCAGCTTTAAACCATGGGTATCCTGTGAGGAGGAGTTCCCAACACAAAGGAAGGGCAACTGAGAAGAGAAACTGATGGCTGCAGGAGAGAGGTGAGGGAGGAAGGGTATTCCTCAGAGCAGGGGGAGTGAGATATGAACAGACAGGCTGGGATGGTGGTGGCTGAGGGCTGAGATTGAAGTACAGCCATTAAAAGTCACACTGAGTATTGAAAGAGAAGACTGAAAAAGTGACCCCCAGGTCCATTCCCAGTTTTTCACATCACAGGAGTCCTTGATGTGAAGAATTTGAATTCCCCTGGCACATTTACCTGCTGAACCTGCCCAAACTCAAAAGGGCTGGTCCTTTTTTCCCCTGCAGAAACCATGGAGTGCATGGCAGGTTTCTTGTTGCTTTTTGATGTTGCCACTCAAACCCAGGCATTTGGCAAGTCCTGTAGAGAGGAATTCTCTGAGCTTGGCTTCAGCAAGGCAGAGATCAAACTTGTACTGAAGGTGTTTCATGGATTCAGGACAGGAGCTGCACAAAGGCAGCTGAGACCTAATGGGACTATTTCCTGAAGTGCTTTCAGACTATCTGTGCCCTGAGAGGTTCTGAAAGAGGAACTGGCTTTGAGCCAGAAGCAGTCTAAGGACATAAAAAAGCAATTGGATGAATTAGATGGAATAAGACCCATGATTATATAACTGGATACAGTCAGAGGTAATTCTAGCAGGTTCGTTTTTGACTGTGCTCCCAGACATTAAATCTCCAATACCACAGCAGAATTCTGTAGTCTAAATACCAGTATGAACCCAGAATAAATCAGTGGAAAAAACTTTCTATTACCTCTTAAAGAACGAGGGCTGGGGCTTGTCATTTTTATACAGTGAAAACCAATTGCACTCACCCTTGGATGTAGCTGTAGATGAGGTATTTCTTTAACAGTGTGTTGCTACTGATCTATGGCCTCAGAAGGTATCCTCCATCTGGATGATTCATTCAGCTGAATTACTTATCCAATCCTGGGATCTCTAGTAGAAAAGCAAGCAATTAACCTTTCCTAATAAGAGCCAGAAGTAGGCCTTCAGGAAGTTAAAATGAAGGAGGAAGCTGGGGTTTAGTTTCCAGAGCAAGTTTTAACACCAGCAGATGGTGCTAAAATGTCCATTAAAAGGAAAAAAAACCCAACAACCCAAACATCTCAAATTTCCTTAAAATCATAAACTGTCAGGAAAAGATAAATTGAGATACTTTAGCTAATTGCTGTGGAAAGTTGAATCTAGGGTGATGTTAGTCATCTTTTTACTTAGACTAGCTTAACTCACATGAAGATGTGTGTAGCCCTTATTTTCTAGTTTGCTTTCAAGATGGATCAATTTTCCTCGAGTCAGGTCTTTACCTTGACTAAGGCAACTCAAGTATTTCAGGAATTTTCATTCATATTCAAAGCAGGGATTAAAAGCTTTGTTGTATAATTTTGCTGATTAATTATAGGAATGATTTACGATTTTTAGACTCATTTTCACTCTGAAACTACTTGAAACAACTGGCAGTTGTTTTTCAAAGGATATTGCTGTATAATTTTGTTAGTCACTAAAGAAAAGCATTGTGGGTTTTTTTATATACAGAAACCCCTAAAATCACACAAAGAATAATCTTAAAAATACATTGTAAAGGAGTTGTATGGTTAAATTAAGGAAATTGGCATAGGAATGAAGAAATATTCTGTTCTAATTCAACATTGGTCCAAAGCTGGTAACTACTGAAGGCTGCTGGCCACTTAGAAGTGTGTTAGGAGAGTTTAGTGAGGCAGCCTGCAGCCACCCCAGGCAGTCTGCAACCAGAACAAGAAATTAAAACCTTCTTGACAGCATCTACAAAGGGGGAACACCATGAAAACGGCTCTTTTCCTCTTAGATCTAAATGTAATATGGATTTGCACATGTGGTAGCAAAGAGGAAAATGGGGGTTGAGGGGGTAGGTCATGCAGAGGAGGTGGTCTCAGAACTCCCCAGCAGTTCAGGGAGTGCCCACGTTTCCTTGGTTCACTGCTTGGATCTCAGCCCCTCAGGTGTGGGATGTGTGTAATAATGGAAATGCAGGGATTAATAACAGGGGGCATTTAGGGTCAGCACCGGGCACATTTCTTTAAGCAGCATAAAGAAACTGGGCTGGAATTTCTGAGCACTAATGCTGCAGTGGAGGCCCAAAGCAACTGGCAGGCATTCCAAATGCCATATTCCAGCTTAACATGTACTGCCTTGGGAGATTTGGGAGTTAAGGACTCTGCAACAAACTTGGTTTATATTTAAAAGTCCTTGGCTTCATAACCAGTGGTTGCTCTATGTCTCATCAGAGGGTGAAGAAACATGTAAGTACTGCAAGTCTGGAAAACCTGCAAAGCCAATCCTGCAAAACACTATCCTTTCTAAGGATCTAAAAGTTATTCCTAGCAAGATAAGTAATATAAAATCATTTCTGGCAGAATAATTTTGCCAATGTATCCATGAGTGGTGAGCTACATCCTGGTGTCTCTTACATACACTTGTGACAGTTGTGCCTCAATAAGGGCTGAGAAAATGCCCTTCTCAGCACCTTCTAAATGTTCATTAATTGTGTGGCCATTTGGGACTGCACATCTGCACCTCCCTGCTGCTCCCTCCATGAAAACTCCTCTGCAAGAATCATCCAGGTGACTGAGTGATGCAAGGTGGAGGTGTACACAGTGATGCATTATAATATCCTATTTAATTATTTTTTGGCAGGGATGGTGCATAATTATTTCCTGACCTGTAGAATTGGTCACTGAATGACTGTGAAATTCAGATTCTAAGCAGCACTGTCATTTTGATAATTAGAGGCTCTGCCTTATGAGAATGTGTGCTCGTTAACTTGTAATTTGCTTAAAAAAATAAATTAAAGACAGAGGTTATTTAGGAAGGAAGGCTTAAGACCAAGATTATATTCAAAGGAAATTAAAGACAGGAAGCCCCAGGGTATTCCAGCCCTGCCATGCAGCTCCTATTAAGGAAAATGAAGTCTTACAAGCAGCACAAATGGTGGTGTCTGCCATAAGGCTGCCCGGCACTTTCTATGACAAGGTCCTGCTTTCTATTGCTTGTGGCTTTGCCAAACTTAAATCCTTCTGGCCAAAATTTTCCATGCTGTCTGCCTTGGGCAAATATTTTTGAGAGTTTACTCTAAAATCCTCAGCCATTTCTCCAACTGGAATTAGGAACAAACAAACAAACAAAGAGATATTGTTTACCCATGTTTGCAGGGTTGTGTGTAGGTATGAAGGTAATTATGGCCATGTGTATGTATATGTAAGAAACCCAAGAAATTTTGAGAAATATTAGTGCTTCCATGGTCTGCAGTGAGGAGGTGAGGACTTCATTCTTGAATCTGAAAACTGACAATTTTAACGTGCTCAGGGGGAGTAATTTGAATTTTTCGACTGTATTTTTGGGAGGTGCCACCAGAGTGCTCCGATATGGAATCAGCTCACATGCAGCCCCTTTGGCAGACAAACTGAGCATGGGCTGGAGAGGCCTTAGCAAACATTTGCATCCCCCTGGCTGCACTGTAACTGTAATAAATCTGGTCAGAACAGAGAAAAATAGGAATGGCTGGTGCTCCTAAGCTCCCTGTGCTCCTCCTGGCTTGTGCTAAGGCACTGGAGAAGAGGAGGGCTCTGCCTTGCTCAGGTACAAGAGTTGAAGGGCAGTGGATGAGGGGAAAAATGGCAGGGCAACAGCAGAGTGGTAAAAAGGAATTTAGGAAGACAAGAGTATAAAAATAGTGGTGAAAAATTGGAAAGGATACTCTGGAGACAGTGCAGAGAAACAGGGACAGAAGTGCTTTATAATCATTACACCTCTGCACTTGAAACCCGGAGAGGAGGTTTGTTTCTCCATCTCTTTATAGTGGCAAATCAGGCAGAGTGTGTTGTGTATCCTGGGCAGTCTGACCACCTGGAGGGGTGGAATTCTGCCTCGTGACATTTGATTTGCAGTGTAAGCTTTTTAAAGGATTTATTCAAGTCCATAAATACCCCCCTTCTCTCTACAAACTATTAAAATAATCCTTACAATGTGAAGTCAAAGGTCTTATGATGGTTAATTAGGAATTTAAACATTTTTTTAATATCTTGGGCTGTGTAACTGTTCATTTATGTCCATTTGCCATTGACCTACAGCTTTCACCCTGTGCCTCCCACACCATGTTCCCATCTCATCACTGCCCTCTTCAGTGAACTCCTTTACCACTCTCCTCCCCTCACAACCCCAGTTTTTCCCATTACTGTTTTGTTCCCCCTTTTAGACCATTCCCCTCAAATCCAAGTCCCTACATTTACACTTTCTATTGCATTCCCCTTTCCTCTCACCCCCGTGAACAGACAGAGCATTCTCCCGTTGCTGAAGGCTGGATCTTGGTTTCTTTTTCAGCCTGGCCATCTCTTCTCTAGCCTGGCACAGGCTGATCTTGGTTTCTTTTTCAGCCTAGCCATCTCTTCTCTAGCCTGGCACAGGCTGATCTTGGTTTCTTTTTCAGCCTGGCCATCTCTTCTCTAGCCTGGCACAGGCTGGTCTTGGTTTCTTTTTCAGCCTGGCCATCTCTTCTCTAGCCTGGCACTGGCTGGCTCTGGNGGCCACCTCTTCTCTAGCCTGGCACTGGCTGGCTCTGGGAAAATCCTTCTGTCTCCTCAACAGGCCCTGCAGAGCCCCTGCCCTGCCCATTACCAGGTGCCCTCATTTGCAGAGGTGTTTCTGGGCTCCTCTTGGCTCAGGTTTTACCAAGGCAGAGCCCTCCCGTGTGCCCTTGCTCTTGGCAGCCTCACCCTCACACAGACCCTTCAAACTCTGCTCCTTAGATCATTTTCCTGGCTCTTCGTCCTGTTTCACACGTTCTGCTGTCTTGCTCTTCTCTCTTCCACTTGTTCTGTCTCAGCTGGTGCTGCATCATTTACAGCTGTCTTCACTTTGCAGCAGTGTGAGCTTTTCCCACATGGGACTCTGCTCCTGCAATCATTTCCCTGCTTTCTCCTGCGATCAGAGGTGTCTCAGAAAGCCTACAAAGCTCACAGTTTGTTATTTGAAACTTTCAAAACTTGCTGAACAATCCAAGCTCTTGAGCATCTCTATTCAGATTTCNATTATTTGAAACTTTCAGAACTACCTTCTATCAAAATGCTTGCTGAACAATCCAAGCTGCTTGAGCATCTCTATTCAGATTTCTGCTGCCTTGTCTTTCCATTCATATTTCTTAGCCTTTTTCCCCTTCATTCCTCTGTTTCCTGAAATGAAACCAGAGTATAAGGTATGACCTGCCTTTTTTTACAAGTTATGTACAGATCTTACACAATATGTCTTTTTTTTTCCAGTCCTTGACAAGCCTCAGGCCATTATGATGTACATAAATTTAAAAGTAATTTATATGATTTTGAAAAAACCCAAATAATTTAGAGATTTGCCTTTTGAAAAATGGGTCTTAAAGGAGACAGTATCACAACAGTAGCACAGTCTCATTTTATGTAATTAGGACAGAGTATCTTATGTTGTTGTTGAGAATTATAAATATTTCTGGACTTTTTTTTCTTTAATCTTACATTTTGTGTGTTGTCTTTGCAACAATACTTTTTGCTATGGTAACAACTCTTTTATTGGAATCCAGAGCATGAACATGTAATGCTGCATCGACCCTTTTACTCCTGAGACAAATTAACTTCAGCAAGATTTGTTTTGGCCAAACTTTCAAGGAGGAAACAAAGTGTAAAAGTGTGCATTAATTGAAAAAAGGCTTGCTTTTAAACAATATTTCCCATTATTATTGCCATTATTGTCCTTTCATTAGAAAGGTTAGAGGCCTTAGGTTTGAGGTCATTAGCAATTTTTTTGTAAATCACAGGGTGGGGAATATTATTTTGCTCCCATTATTTTATTCTCATCATTTTGCACATGAGAAAGTAGATGATTTCTTGAGTCAAATGCACAACAGCTGGATGTTCCTGTACCCCCTCCCATTCTTCCTGTTGAGAATCAGCATCAGCTGTGGCTTTGTGCAGAGGCACAGAGTGGGATCAAGGCTGATTTAGCATCTCATTCAGCTGATATGAATATGTAATTATAATTAGGAGCTCCAGGGTCCATCAGCACATGTAGGAGCCTGGAATTCAGGTTGTGTTTTGATGTATTATACCTCTCAACTCCCTGGTGGGTAATAAACCTGCAAGCCAAGAAAAGCCAGAGGTGAGAACTTTGTCTGGAGGTACTACAGGACTTCCCTGGAGGTCCTTCAAACAGTGAATCATCAATGTTGAAATGCCTGCAGCTGAATTCCCAGCTCAGGCTCAGCTACAGAAAGAAGAAAATTGAAGGCAAATTGGGCAGTTGAATTGTCTACTCAGGTGCCTGGTGCTTGACAGACCTCTAAAATTGGGATAACACAAAACACTGAGGGCACAGAGTCTGACTGGCTCTAATTCTGCTGTATGCAAAGCACTTTTAAAGATCTTCCAGGTATCATCTTTTCTGTCCAAAGTCAATGGGGGACACTGCCTAGTGATCAAGGAAAGACAAGAGAGTCCAGGGCTGTTCACCAGGCACTGGGGCTTCCACACTCTTCCTTCCTGAGGCAGGATCTTGCATTTCATGAGGGGGCTCAGCTCTCATTTGGAACAGAAGCTGTTGTGCCCCATAATACAGGTAAGGATTTATTTTTTTTTTAAATACTGTAAGATTTTATAAATTCAGTGTATTCTTTACCCTTATCTGTGAACTAGTAGTTATTAGACCGTTTTGTCCCTGAGCCACCTTTCCAATACCTCTTGTTTTTACTACATTTTAATATAAACAATACAGAAAGAGGCTAAAACTGCTGGTTTTCACTCAGACAAAACTCCATGTATGTCAGTGGGTTCAGATCTCATTCAGATCAAAAGTCTTCTCCCTTCTCAATGAGGTTTGCACAGGTTTGAAATGAATACCTTGATGGGATATCCATTCTCACAGAAATTAGGAATCAGAACTTCCTCTCTCCTATAGACCCTGCTTTGGTCTTCACAGCTCCTGCAACTCAGCCTTTACAGGAAGGATCTGCCTTCAGTTCACTGTCAGCACCTGCTCCTCAGAGGAACCAGGAATTAATTCTGGGTTGAGATGTGCTGGTGGCCACAAAGCAAACTTTGGGTGAAAGTGCAGTTAATCATCTCACCCTCCCTGTGGGCACCAGCCAAGGTTTTCTGTGTGTTTTAGTGCCCAGGAGAAGGAGGTTACACTGACCAAATAAATTTTGCACTAATTAATGAAGTGACTGATTAGAATGTAAGCTGACCTGAGGCAGCATTCCTGGCAGTCCCACTCCTCCAGCCACAATGTCAGAATGGTTGGGATGGACCTGGACAATCATTTGATGTGAACATCAGCCAGGGCTTAGGGGACAAGTGCCCCCTCACAGATTCAGAGTCTGTCATTCTGCTGCAGCCCCTTTGATCTCATGCTCGTGCTGAGTGACAGCTTCCTTGAATGAGACTTATCTACCTGTGGGGAAGGGACTATTAAAGGAATAACCTTTCATATCCACTTGAAGAAAGGAATTTCACAAATGTAAAAAAAAAAAAAAAAGTATGTGTAAATGAATGTGTGCTAATGGGAACTGTCAGCAGGGGAATCTTGTGCAAGCAATTCCCAAACGGACGGAAGATATTGTGGAAAACCAAGACTGTCCAGCTCTGGAAATAAAATAAAGCCCCCAGAATGGAAAATGTAGATTTAACACACTTGCAAGAAAAATCCTCAAATTCCTATAAGGTAGAATGAATATTCTTCCTTCTTTTGAAATTCTTGGGTAATCTATAGAAAACCTAGTAACTCTGGAATGCTGTCCAGCTGTTGGATTAATATCTGCCAAAGCATGCAGTGCAACAACCTTAGGTGAATGCCAGATTATAGGAATGCCACTTATTTCATGGTTATAGAAATAAAAGATAATTTTGCTGGTTCTTTTAGATTTATACTTGTCCTTCCACTCTGCTAGTCCCAGTTTCCTTCCACTTGGGTATTTCAGTACAAAGCCACACCAGAAGCTCATGTGAGCACTTCAGAGCCCTGCCTGAGGTACCTAAAATGCACCAAAGCAGTGTGAAACAAAGGCCAGTTAATATCCAGTGAGGAGGGCAGGGACAGGGATTTTTGGAAAGGTACTGAAGGATGTGACTCCTGTAGTTTCATTCTTCTGGACTTTGGAATTGAGAAAATTGTGTTGGTTTAAGTTGAAGTGTCTCTAACATGGAAAGGATTCTGTTCAGGACTGTGCAAATAACAATTTTGATGTTGGGCTCCTAGACTCCATAGCTCTGACTATTTATGCCATTATCAAAGCAGAGATAATATAAATTTTAAAGCATCTTACATGTGAGTGTAAATTGCTGATTTTTTATAGCTTTGGTTTTTACATATTTCAGTTACTAAAGAAAATGGGGCCAATTATCCATATTTGGCAGCCCCAATACATAAGTTTCCGTACTTCTCTATTTTTTCTATCCTAATTTTATTTAATTAGACTTTTAAAAATTGTGCTGTAATTACCTGGTCCTAGGCATTATGTAGAAGGATGTTGAGAGACATGTGATTACAAAATCCAGACTGCTGTGTGCTGACATTTAAGGCTTTCTCAGCACTAGCATGAATGGATGCTAAATTTTGTCAAGCTAAAATGTAGCTGGAAGGTTTTTGGTAAAAAGCAATTTGCATTTTTGGACAACAAACAGAAAAAAAAAAAAAAAAGGGCAGATACAATTTTCCAACACCTGCTCTGGTTTTTAACTTCTTCCATTGAGTCTCTGTATTGTTCAGAAATGGTTTTCTGCCTTTCTCTGGAATGCCTAAAATTGGCCTCTGACAGAAATAAAATATTAGAATAATTGGATTCTGTCCTTTTTCATTATATCATTTTGTGTTTCCATCAACATGAAATCCATAGAAGAGATGTTTCTAACAGTCCCTGAAAAATGTCTTTCAGCATAAGCTTTTTCCATCTGCTTTTGGAAAATCAGAATATTTTATAATTATTCAATCATCTTGCTAGAGTTACTTGTTTTCTATTAAAATATTTTGTACTGTTTGAGGTGTCGTCTTAAGGAAGATTTAGGAAAGGTTAGAACTAAAATTCACCTTTCTGTCCAAAAACTGCTCATAGAGAAAGATAACTGGGCAGACTTGCATTTTTGAGAATGATGTCAGAATTTCCCTCTAGATACCAATTATTTATTAGCTTATGATGCAATTACATCATTCATCCTAAATACTGGGTAAGAGAAGCCTTTGCTAACTGTTCCCTAACTGTGGTTTAATGGATGAAGCCCCTACCACTTTCTTAAAACTGTTATTCCAGCTTGGAGCTGATAGACTTGAGTTAAATTTGGAGCATTAAGTGAGAGTTTCATAGAATCATGGAATGGTTTGGGTTGGGAGATGTTGTTATAGAGATGGTCATGACATACAGAATGACACAACATCAAGTTTTCAGAAGTCTCTCCTTTATTATGGCCTCATGCTGTCTTCTATACAGTTCTTACAAACCTTGAGGGCAACTTTTAATTGGTTAATAGCTTTCTTGTTAATTATTGTATTAGTAAAAGGCATTTTATTTGTCCATCGAATCTATCTATTCTTGGATTGTTTACATATTTTCTTTACTGAGTCTCATGGGACAGATCCCTTGTTATTACAGGTGCATTTGTTTTTCACCCTCAGAATAGATTGTTGTGTTAAAGGAACTTCTCATTCTCCAAACAGCTTCATATGGGAATTTGCAAATTGCTTGTTAGCTGCACTTAGAAGAAATGACAGGCCGGCTTTTTACCATTTTCCTACAGGGGGACCTCAAAGCTCATCCAGTCCNAAAAAAGAAAAAAAAAGCAGCTCATTTGAGACTTGTCAGGAACAATCCTCCAATCCTGCTGGGCTCTGCTTGCTGTTCTTGCTCAGCTTGTTGATGAACACCCTGAAACGATGAGCACATGGAGCAGAGGCAGCTGTGCCCCTCCCTGGGCTGTGCTGGGCACACTTTGGGGCCGGGCAGAGGCTGCGGAACCCGGCAGGGAGCCCTGCACCGACAGCGCCCGGATCCCCGCGGCTCCTCGCAGGGCTGTGGCTCGGAGCGCAGCTGCTCCCTGGCCCGCTTACAGCAGGGCACGGGCAGGTTAGCAAAACACTCACTGATGGCTGAAAATGGTTCCAGGGTCAGCTGCTACCAAGACGTGAAAAACCAGCTCTGGAGAAGTGGCTGTGCCTGCGGGAAACTCCTGCCGTCCCATGCCAGGGGTTCTGTGAATTATTAGGTTTGCAGTATGTAAACAATGTATTTTAACTCGGTTTATGTGTGTATGGCTCGCTGCTGGAAGGAGCCATGACTCCCACTGGCTTCAGTGAATGCTGCAAGTGCACAGTCTGGTGTGTGCTGTGCTTCATAAATGTGGTGTTCAAACCCTGGGTTAACCCCTCCAAACCCAGAATTCCTGCAAAAAACACTCCTGCTTTCTCGTCTCGGGTTTGTCATCATGTTCTGGTCACTCCAGAGCAGTTTCATGTGCACGGAAGCCTCACTCGTGTGTGATACCCTGAGTGCAGGGTTCCCTCCATTTAATTGCATTTAATTGTATGTGAATATGCAAATGATGTGCTTGTCCAAGAAGCTGAGCAAATTCTTCTACTACACACAGACAAGTTGTGTAATGGAAACAAACCCCTGCATATTTGATAATTACATTGGATTAGATCCCTACTGCTGGTGGATTGTCCCCATGCCTAAAAAAGGGAGAGTAAAAGGAAAGGTATTTAAAAGTTTTCCTAGACCATAGTGTTGGATATGGAAAATATAGGAAGCCAAATAAAAATGACAGAATGTACATGTCCTTGTTGTTCAGAGTGAAATGACCAGGAGAAAGAGTAGAAAATCTGTATCTAAAGGGTCCAGTGGCAATTCAGACACATGGACTGAAGAATTTCTCTTACAGAAAAAAAAAAAAGGACAATGCTGGTTTATATCTGAAAGATGATTACAAAACCAGGGATGCTGTGGGACCTTCACTGCAGGTGAACGGTGGCCACATTTCCTGGAACAGGGAGGAACTTGAATAATTAGGTTTAACAGCAATTAGGTTCAATATTCTGGATTAGCTGAATATTTTTAGAAGCAGAATTGGAGATAAAATAATAAAGATATTCCTTTGTGGAAGTTTAACAGGCTCTGTTTATGGGGGTGAATAAAAATAAATAAAAGCAGCAAGAGATGGTAAAATTTGGAAAATTTCCTAATGCTCTTTCACCTCAACTGAATCCATGCTTGTCAGGGAAGGTAAGGCTTGAAAAGGAAACCCTCTGGAAAAGTCTGAGAGCTGCTACTTTAATCTTCACCTTCTGAGAAGTTTCAAATATCAAGAGCAGAGAGAGAGGCTGAGTCTCTAATTAGTGAGGAAGGCAGGTAGGACATTAATTGATTTGCTATGCTACTTCTTTGACCTGAGCTGTGTTTGAGAACAATAGAGGAGCTGTAATGTTCCTCCACGACAGAGCAGAGCTTTTATGTGATAGCAACTTAGAGACCTTTGATCATAAACTGCAGCTGTAAATCTGTAATTTTTATAAGAGTAATTTTTGCTACACGTGCTTTATTTTTAGTCATTTATTTTTTGCTTGGGAACCAGTTTCTCTGACTTTGGGCTACTTTCACATTTTACAGAGGGTTTGAAAATCCTGACATCAATGTCACTTTTTTAATAATGCCATAGTACAAACCTAGCAAGGTTTGTGAGGAAGTAGGGTAGTCTGGGTTTATGTATGATCAGGTCATTATAAGGTAGAAAAAAAAAAGGAAAAGAGGGGAAAGAAGGTGCAGAAAGACAGAGGAATGATTACTTTTTATCTGTCCTGGATTGTCATCTAGGATCTAGCCTACAGTCTAACCTACTGTGTCTGTCACAGTCCCAAACTTCACAGTGAAACTCGATACTGTCACTGCACACTCCTTTGAAACTTGCCTTCAGTAAAGGTGTTTGTTACTGCAAAGAGTTTCATTCATGTTTTAGAAAGAAAGATATATTTAATTCCAAGAGAAATGTAAAAATAATGCTATAAAAGCAGTGTGCCTATTGGGACAATTTGGTGTCAAAACTGTTGGTTCACAAAAATGTGTGGGTTTATGCCTAATTTAATCAGTTTGTTGTGAAGCAGAATGAATAACAAAAAGGATGTCTCAACTCCTATATAGTCCCAGAGCAGAACAAATAACTAAGAATTTAATGAAAATGTGCAACACAAACACACAAATATCAGAGTTCTCAAAAAAGAGAGAGCCAAGAGCTTTTATTTGGAAATAAAAGGTCCCTAAACTGAAGATAACTCCTGGTGATCAGGTTTAACCTTTTTTTTTCAGAGAAGGACAGCTTGCCCTAGTGTCAGCAGCCAGTTTAAAAGAGATCAGGCAACCAGCCAGAGTTCCAGATAAAAAAAATTTAGATTTCTGTTTGTCAGGGTTCCCTGTGCAGCCAAAAAGGAAGGACAGAGATGATCCATCACAGTATAGAGAGATGGTTGAGATTTTGGAGATATTGTGCCCTGGTGGGATGAAATGTCCTTTGCAGGTGCTGGTCCAACATCACAATCCAATGGCAACAGAATGATCTTGGATCTCAGCTAGACTGTGCATGGAAAACATCATCATTACATGGTAAAACAATTCAAGTAAACACTGTTATCTGGGCAAGTCACTTTGGAGGGGATTTCACCTGAAACTAAGCAAACCATTTTTTATTTGGTAGAAGAATGCCCAGATAGGGAAACGGGCTTGTTTATTTGTAATGATTGAACCCAACATCTGTGTAATGAATAACATTTAACTGTGGGACAAGTTCATATATCAAAGCAAAGTGTTGCCTTTCCTGAAAGGAGCATTTCTTGGCTGTGGCTGGATGGCTCTCTGTGCTTAAGAGCCTCAAGCCTGTCTGTTTTGTATGGGGTGATGGGTTTGGACATAACTTTATTTGTTTATCCCTCTCCACCTTGAACCAGGCTTGTGCTTGTACAAGATAATGTCAATTGCAGTTCAGTGTATTATGTACAGAATTAGGGAATCCTTTACCTGATTTTGGTACATAAAGGTCCAAGTGAATGAATGAACTTTACATTTTCAGGAGAACACAGCTGTCTATTTGTTTATGAAGTGGCATTCTCTTTCATGGCCCTCCGGGTAGTAGAGTAGAGAATAATACATGTGGGTGGGAGGAATATCCAGTCCTGCTCTGGAAAAAAACCCTTCAACCAAAGTAAGTATTTGACTCTCTTGCAAGATAATGTCCAGCATGATGTAATACCAGGCACCTGGTGCAGACACATCACCGTTGGTTTCAGCTTTTCATCATGACTAACAAAAATTAGGCAACATATTCCAAAACCAAAACAAAACAACCAAAAAAAAACCAACCAAGAAAGAAAAGAACTGTAGGCCAGATGGTTTTTGAGAACTGACTAAAGTGGGAAGTGAAGTAAGCACTTGACAAGAATGCACAGGGAAAGGATTAATCATCACTTCATGTTGTATGTCCAAAACAATTGTGTCTTTGTTATCTGTGATGCCTGAGTAAGACAACAGGCATTCCTTTTCAGGGACACTCAACTGTCCCTCTGAAGGAAAAATGGGATTGGGCAGATGCAAACAGCCTGCATAACTCAGATATCCACACCACAAAAGCCATTACAGTTATTTACACAAGTTCATCACAAACTACCACCATGGTATGCCAATGTTAACAGACAACCTGTCTGAAGCACGGAATAGTGCATATTTAAATAGATAAAAATATTTTCATCTCATATTAAAGGCCACTCTGGCTATTTGTGCTTGTTTATTTGCAATAGGATTCATGGAACATCCTGGGAACCCACAGGAGATTCGTCAATTGTGTCAAGGTTGGATAGAAGGCAACACCTTCAGACAGCACCTGCTTGTTCTGAACTTTTTATCTATGTGCATGAAATGTCCTGGGAGTGATGTGAGTGTCTGAAACCATCCCTGGGGGTGTTTCCACATACCTAGAGCTGAACACCTGCAGAAAGTTGGATGCAAGTGGTTTACAAATTGAACATTGCACTTGTCAGGGCACTCATGGACTCCTTGAAGAACATTTGTTACGTAGATCAGAGGGCAAACACTGGACAGAAGAACAAACAAGGGGAGAGAGGATAGGAAATCATAACTATACCCCCATTAGCCTTTTCATTCATATAAACATATGTAGAATATATTGAATTTTGTCTTTTAATGGCAATGCTAAGTGTGCTCAAACTATTCCAGCATGTTTAAATTTTACAATCCAAGTCCAAAAGCAATGATTAAAATTCTACTACAAAGCTAATAACTGTTATTGTATAACCTGATGTAGGCTGTAGGTTTCTATGATAAGAATAATTTTGTTAAATAATGTCCTTTTGGGACAATTTCTTCTAAGGACCTGTCATCTGGTTATTTTTGTGCACAAAGTGAATACTTGATTCACTTATGTGCAGATGGCTAGAAGTGGTCTTGATACACACACAAACACACTCTGTTTGCCTGTGTATATACACATATATTATATATATGTACAACATTTGACACAAATATAAATTTCTGAATTTTTATGTCCCTGATTAAAATTATCTTGTAATATTCCGTGATTATTTGATATATTAAAGCTTGTGATATTGAGACTGTTAACACCATTTCAAAAGCAAACTTCTTTTGATTTTTTTTTCATTACTCTCAGGGCTATCAGCCCGCGTTTCACATCCTGTTTTGTGAAAAGAGAGGCCAGTTTCAACAGGTTTGGATTTCACTTTTGGGAGAGAGGAGAATTAGTAGTTCAGAGACAACTCAGATAAGCCTGACCTTAACTGACACAGTGTGTGTTAGTTTGTGCTCAGTCAAGGAGAAAAAGGGAGAAGCAACATTGCCAAGAACTTAAAAACCAGGAAGATTTCAGTTTAGATTTTCTACAGATGACTTAAAAGACATACAAATCTTTCTAGTTAAGCATATTTTGTCTCAGTGACCTCACATCAGGATACCCTGGGCAACCCCTTTTTGCCCAGGAACACAGTCCCTGCTGTGGCGGCACTTCATGTGTGGGGTTTGATTCTGACCCTTCCTGCTCCTCTCATTTTCGTGGCACTCACATGATTACACTGGATGGTTCAGCCTTGGCTTAAAAACAACTTGGGTTTCCCTGTTCCATCTTTCTGGATTAAATGGTGTTTGCAATTGCTAAGCATTTTTTTTTTTTTGAATGCCGTATTTCTTTACTGCTGCTAAACTAACTTTGACTGTAAGAAACTTCCAAATGATCCCTAGATATAAGCTGGTTACAGGTGAGTTTTTCAGTGGCACGTGAGTTACCTTTGTGCATCTAGGCTGGTGCTGTGCCTCCAAAACTGGGATAAAGGCACAAGGAATATGACAGCTGCTAGTTTCAGAAAAACTCCCCCAAAGAAAACATTCTTTCCTGATACCTGGTAAATAGAAATTAATGTCTTAGGGTTTATTTCTATTCCAATTCTCTCCTGAGGTTCAAAAATGTTTTATTTCTTAGTAACATAGCTCTTGGTGTTGTTGTCATTGATGAAATATCTGGTTCTTTTCATACGTAGCTTTTACTCTTGGTCCTAATTATGTCATGGAGCGTTAGGTGCTCATGGAAGGAACAGATGAACACACTGCAGGCAGCAGCAGCAGCACATGCTCCGGTGCTATCCAGCCAACATTCCTCAACTCTGACCCCAGGACCACCTCTGGAGATAAGAGTCCCTTCTTATCAGTGAGTCCTCGCTTGCTCTGCCAAGACTCAGCAAAAAAGGGACAGTCCGAGCCAGCAGTGTCGTTGTAAGCAGGGGCTTGTTCACAGAAACTGCCCTGTGAACACTAAAGTGATTTCACATCCACCACCACAAGATTTATAACATATTCACCTTCCCATTTCACCCAGAGCTTGAACCTTGCAGATCTGGCCAATGGCCAGGGCTGTAACTCATTTGTTTCCTCCAGAGCTGGCACTTATGTGAGTGTTTGTATCTGAAGTGGATCAGGAATCGCATGCACTCTGCAAACCAGAGGATGTTACCTTTTCAAAGGTGAAACCTTGGAACTCTTGATTATTCTCTAAAAATCAAACATTTAAATCACTATCTCCACTCTTACCTACTCTTGATGTAAGCAGTCATGTTATGAAATCTAAGATATTCATCGTGTGACTAATTATTTACCTAAATCGCAAATTTTTCTTTTCCTTCTCCGGTAGCTGACCTGGCAGTTGCTGATTTTAAGTTCTCCAAAGTCACTGCCTTATAATCAGAGGGGTGGCTGACAGACCAGTTGGCTTAAAAGTTTTGGTCCTGCAGATTTTCCTGTCTGCTGCTCAGTAACAGCACAGAACAGCAACATGAAACAGCAACACAGGTTCTCAGAGTGCCAAATCACCTTGAACAACTCTGCAATCAGTTTTCCATAACGTGCATGAAAAGATTAGAAATTAGTTGATCATTTCTCAGTCATCACTTTCCAGTCATATCATTTTCCTAGGATGACCTTAAAACATTTTATAATTTTGTGTCGTGTATCTGAGTATAAAACTGTGCTCGTACATCATTCCACACTCCCCAGCTGAGGAGGGCCCTTGTTTTGGCAGAGCTGCGTGCTGATGTCTTCATGGATGGAAAATGTTGGTTTTATGTTCTATCAGTAACTCTAGAAAATGTGATATTGGGATTTAGGGATCTAATCTCCTGGAAAACGATGGGTGAGGCCCAGCTCTATTATTGCTAAGCTTTGAGAGACAGGCTGACACCAGGGGCATCTGCAAGAGCTGTTGGGTTGTTTGAAACTGGAAGTCTGAAGAACATTTTTAGCCTGACTCCAGCATATGCATTTATAGAATACCCAGCTTCTCTTTATATTTTATTTTTAAAGTAAGACTTTAAAAAGCCTGGAACTTGAAATGTCATTCTCTTGGACTAGGACATTATGGAATATTTGTTCTTCCTGTTGTGTAATATTTATTGTCTTACAGCCTGCATCTACAGTCTCACAGCACAGAGAAGAAAATACTGATTAAATCTGACAATTTCACCTTTACTATGAGAACATCACGGGCTACTTTCCCCAGAAGTTTTTTGGAATTTACCTTGGAAGTTTTGTGAGTGCTTCAGTTTTGTTCTTCTCTGTATGTGACCTGTCTGTATATTACAGAAAACGTTCATCCTCATTTCCTCGGCAATGATCTTTGCCTTTCTTCTCTTGTGCATGAATTAATGTTTCACTGACCAATAACTGAAGATTAGATGATCAAAACAGCAGCCACTTTCCCACCCTCTGTGGGCCAAATCACATGGGCTCCATTTTCAGGATGCTACCACAAGGCAGAGCAGGTCTGTAGCCTCACTGTGCTGTGGAACAGGGATTCCACAAAGCCTGAGGTCAGGCAGCTTTGAAGGATTCTTCTTAATGCTGCATGACACTTTGGGTCCAAAAGCAGCAAATCCCAAGTTTCCCCCTTCTGGGCATTACAAATGATGTCTTAATCTACCAGCACTAAGAAAATTTTTTTTTAAATCTCTTTGTTTATAACACATATTTAAATTTATAACAGGAAAACACAAAAGCAAGCCCCAGAAACTTTCAATGTAATTTTTTTTAAACAAAATGAGCTGTCCTGAGTCTGTCTAGAGCAGGCACTGTCAAGACAATTCCATCTTGAATACTTTCTATTTTAAAGATAGTCTGCCCAGAATATATGTTTTAAAATTTTGATTAGTCTTTTTTAAGTGATAGGCATCTGTTGTTGAATATGTTGAGATGAACTGGGAAAGTTTTTCCTACTAATTACAGTGTTAGCACTTATGTCACAGTCCAAATTTATTCCCAGCCTTGGGAGGGAGGTAAATAAAGAGAGAGATTCTCCTTCTGCAGAGGGAAGGGCAGAAGTGGAATAACAAGGTAGACCCAGGTTCTGGAGTCAGCAGTTCCCAGTTCTGTGCTCAGATCACTACATACCATTATACTGGCAGACACTTGTTCATTCAGCCCTCCAGAAATCTAATCACTTTCAGATTTCCAGTGTCCATGTTCTACCATGCAGAAGTCTGGCTATTTTCAAGACAATTAAGAGATATGAAGAGAATTGGTGGAAGAGTGAATCAGGGGTCATAGTGTAGTTCAGTATACACCAAGCAGTGCTCAATCTGACAAATGAAAACAAAATACAAAGCTTGAGAGGAGCCAAACAAGGTCTTAATAAATAATTAGAGTTTCTGTGTTTCAGGGAGCTGGGTTTTCTTGGCGACAGCGGGCGGCAGTGGTTTCTGAACAAACAAGATTGAGATTTGTGTCTCACTGAAGCAGTGCTGGGAGCCTGTTTGTCCTGCTGCTCCAGGGCTGTTTCCAACACCCTGTGCCAGCTCAGCTTCCTCCATCAACTGCTGGAGGTGGGCAGGAATGTGGTGCATTCACAAGATGTGCCTCAGCTGAGATCCTCCTGTGCTCCAAAGGCATCTCAGGCATGGATGGGTGTGTGGGATGGCTGCTCTGAGCTGATGAGTTGTACCTGTGCTTTGGAGTCCAGGGGTGCTGAGCTCCTGCACCCAGCCATGGCCAGGGGGTTCTATGAGTTCAGCAGTTGAGAACAAACCAACCAACAAAACCCCAGGGCTGCAGGTGAGATTTACAGGTGCCTGCAGTGCAGGCAGAGCAGTTCATTCCTGTCCCGAGTGTGATATAGGGAATAAATGCATTTATACAAGAGGCCAGCCCTGGGAAACCCCTCCATAATCAGCTGCCAGTTCATGCTTATGGAAGGGCTTTGCCACAGCAAGGTATCAACTGGTGGTAAGTGCAAAATGGAAACCTGAGAAGCAGGAAGCAGGCAGGGTTGTCTCTCTCCTCATGTGTGGAGGTGGGGAGCCCAGACTTTGGATTATTGTCCCTTCCCCTTCCCTGTGGGATCTTTCTCCTTACCCACTGCAGCACAGGCAGGGCTGGGGTGAGCAGCCAGAGGGGCTCTGGAGCAATGGGCCATGAGGGGAGCAGGGTTCACCCTCCTGTGCATTTGCTGTCTCAGCCAAATGCTCCTCTCATTCCTCCAGCAGCCTTAAAACAAAGCATCCTCCTCCCTCTGGACCTCTCCCCTCTGTGCAGCTCCTCCTGTCCCTCAGCTGCCAGGGGAAGGATAAAACAGGTACAAAATTAACATTTTTCCTTTCCTAGTCTCTCTTGCACCACCCTTTTCTCCCCTTTGGCCTCAAGGAGACTGTCCCATCCCCGACTGCAATCACCCCTTTAACTCCTGGCACCCGGTGCCCTGCTCACTTTAAAAGGTTTGTAGCTTTAAGAGAGTGTTTGCTGTAATTAGGAGCAAATGTAAAAAACCTGGTGCCAATGAGCTTGATGGGTGCCAAAGCCTGATTGCTTGTGAGGAGAGGTCTGGATGTTGCCTCCTGCTCCTCACCTGTGCGGGAAGGCAGCTTGGGTTTGCTGGGCAGAGGTTGTGGACGTGCCCTGAGGTGTGTGAGTACAACTCCCACCGAGGGCTGGAAGGAAAAGTGGAGTTTGAGGTGGTCTCATGCTGCTGCTGACTTCACTGTATCTGCTACACTGGGTACAGTTAATACTGAGATGCCTGGAGTTATGGAGCAGAGCTCAGAGACGTGGTGAGTCTGTGAAGAGAACCTTAACTTGGGAAAGAGAGAAGCCTCTCTGGATCTGGGATAATTTGGGATTTCTAGGGAGGAGCTTGCCAGCTGAGTTAGGGAGTCTTGGTTCCTGCTGGTATGGCTCAGCCTATCTAGGAAGACACTTCAATGTGTGTTTAATTAAGAAGAAAATGGGCAGAACAAGTGGAAAATCACAGTATATCTCAGAGAAAATTCCAGTGGGCAAGAGCTGTTAGTTGGCTTCAGCTAGAAAGGCTGGGCTGTTCTAAGTGATCTGCTTTTTGGAGGTGAGGGAGAGGGGTACAAGTGTACACTTCAGGGTGTGAGGAATTAAAGGGCAGCACAGCTGCTAAAAAATTGAAGTTGATGTATTTGCCTCTCTAAATGCAGCATGTTTGCCAGAACTCTGCAGTTGGATTAAACTCAAAGCATATGTTCTCTGACTTCAGAATTATCCCACACAGGGATGCATCCATCACTCCTGCTCTCTCCTCACAGAACAGCTGAAGCTCTGGAAGGGAGCAGAGTTGCCCATCTGAAGTCCAGCAATCCTTGCACCACTTCCAGTTCACTCCTCAACTTCCTTTTCTCCTTTGTCCACTTCTTTCCCCATACAAGTGCTTGCTTTTTTCTTTTTTTTTTTTCCTGCTTTCTGGTATCTTGATTTCTGATGTCTCTTCCTTAATTTTTTGTCCCTCTTTTAGAGATATGGCTCTGTCATTTGTTCAATGGCATTCCTGGTAAATTAAGTTTATGTTCCTGCTTTTGCTTCCTTCATATTTTGGAGAGGCTCCTTAGAAGCACCCCAAAATAAATCAAGCTTTCTGTTTTCACATGAACAAAAATCAGCTGCAATGGGCTTCTGGCTTCCTGAGATTATTCCTGTTTATTGTTATCAATACTTCTTTGGTGTTTCCTTGCTATTTTCAGTCTTGTTTATATTGTAAATAAATTGGATCAGAGTCTTGTTTTTTTATTACAATTATTGTAAAGTAGGACAATTAAATTTTGGCTTGTCCTTAAGGCTCACAGTGAATCCTAAGCTGCTGATAAAATAATTCAGCAGGGTGAAATTCATCTTTCTGTGGAAGGTATTTTCTACAGTCATTGTGAATCCATTAAAAAGATGAATATTTTCCAGTGAAACATGAAACATACTGATGACCTCAAGTTGTCTACTTATCTTTGTAACTGGCATGAAATCCAGTGTGGCTGGGAGTCCAAATCCTGTCGTTTTGGCTTTGTGTGTGTTCTGCTGATCACCTGCCTAATGAAATGAATAAGCAAGATGAGCTTTTTGTCATCCTGCAACCACATCTGTTCATGAAAGCTCTCTCTGGGAAAGTGGGTTGGAAACATTTAGGTGAGGGTTTTTATTTTAGTATAGATTTGCTGTTTTGTAAAAATGTGAGAATGTTATTGATAAAAGACTCTGGACTTTCCTCTGGCAAGCCACGGTAGTTGCACTAAGCCAGTTAAAGGGAATAAGCTCTTTACATTGCAGTGGTTTTGCCATTTTTGTCTGAGTCAATTTTAATATATTAAAATTGAGACTGATTTTTTTAAAAAAAGAGTTTAATTCTGCTACTTAGCAGAACTGTAGCTTATGAATTCTACTGGCCAGAGCTGTAAAAACTAGATCTGCTGCAGTTACAGGAATATACTGATGTCAATACAGAGCTTATTGTGCCAGTGGCAAACTGCCAGGAACATTGATTTTTTTTTTCCTCTGTTCTTGCCTTGATTTAGTTTTCTCAGACCATTTTGTCTCATTGCCACCTCTTTCCCAAATCTGCTGTACCCATGCTGTCCCTCGTGCCCAGCAAACCTCTCTGCCCTTCTGCTTTTGGGTGAGGTCCCACTCAGAGGTCCTGACTTGCAGGGTTGCCATTGTTTTAGCTGCCAGCTTCAATGCAGAATAAATTCTTTCTGGAGCCATCCTAAAGAAATGGAAGGATGTTACAGCATAACTGGGAGCTATTTCCATGTTCTGGCCATGAGATAGTGGCTGCTAGGATAGGTCATGTGTGGCTTCAGTTGTTTGTGAAAATTGATATTTGTGACCTTCCTTTTTATGGTATTCAGCACTTCTGACCCAGGGGAGGCTTCAGATCCAAGGGAGTAAGGAGATGCATAATTAAGAATTAGTTGTTACTAAATTTAGATTGCTGGAGGAAAATAATAATAAAAACTGTTATTAAAGGTTTAGCAAGTCCAACAGACCATTTAGTATGCTGAGTTCCCTGGGGACTGATTGCCAGGTACAGGCTGTGAGCCGCTGGGGTCTGACCACAGAAGAAGCAGAGGAACCAGAGGGCAGCAAAAAACTGGGAGAAAGAGTCCTGAGCATGGCCCAGAAAGGTGATGGCAATAGGACTCCACAAGATGCAGAGAAAAAAGCAAACTGGAAATTGTGCATGATTAATCTGCTCGCTGTTTTCTCATTGTGTTGTGGAGACTTGAGTTTATAATCTGAATTGTGCCAAAGGAGTATCTGGTTTGTATTATCACTCTTGTCTCCATATGGAAACAAGTCAGATCAAATGTCAAGATTTCTTATTCTTTTAAGTGCCATTGTGTTTTACTGCATCTTTTGATATCTCTCATAACGATTTTCTTTTTATGCATCATAAATGATTAATTCACTAGGCAGTCGGCCTCCCTTGAGTAATGCGGGGCTCTAAATTGCTCATTTTGCCAGAAAGTATTTGTTACTGGATCAGAAAAGCTTGACTGACTGCTAAGGAGGGAATTCTACCTAATAAATATTTCTTCTGGGTAGAGCATACCTCTACATTGGAAAAAGGTGAATATTTCTGAGAAGTGTTCAGTGTTGTTTTACTTACTGTACAAGTTGGACTTGTAAGAGGCCCTTTGTCATTCCTGCCTTGTGAAGATGTTCTGAAAGATTAAAAAAAAAAGATTTAATCTAAAGAATACGATTTTTGATTGGGAAGGAGATTTTATAATGCACAACATTACAAAAAACCCCTCACATCTATAATTCACACATTGATGCAGATATAATATTAGTGTTAGACTGATGCACTGGTGCATTTTTCTGGACTCTAATCTCTGAAACTGCTCAGAGAGAGGAAAGGACTTTCTGATTTTTGTCAATATAATTACATAGCTCTCAAAGGATTTGCTCCTATTTTCACCAGTCAGGAGAGAAGTAGTAGACTCATAGTATGCGACCAATAAATTCCACTTCCTGCCTTCAGACCTCTCAGTCAGAGAGATGAAGGAAGATAAAGGGGAAAAAAAAGCACTCAGACAAAGGGGTGAAAGTCACGTTTGGTCTTTTTGGAGAAAATGAGAGTGGAGCTGCTCTGACTGGACTGTAATAAGAGTTGTTTGGAGGGGAGGGGGTGGCAGGAGGTGGGACATTCCCTCTGCCAGATTTAGATTTACACCTGAACACAAAGGCCAGGCACCTGTTGAGAGCTGAAAGCTTTTCTAGAGATTGTGGTGCTAATTGTCCCTCGAAGCTGGGGGATTATGTGTAACCCGAGCATCCAGCGCTGCCCTTCTCAGCGCAGCCCTGACAAGCACTCAAGGGGAAAGTTCCTCTGTTTTCTACTCTTAATGCTACAAAATGGGGATTTGTAAAGTTTGTCTTTAATCTCACCTTGCAGCGATGCCCTCTGCAGAAAGGGAACTACAATCTGCAAATAAAGCCGCTGTAAATAAAAGTACTTTAACTTCAAAAGAATATTATATCACATACACAGCTGAATCAAATCTCCCATTCTCTGTGCAATAGGGCCATGTGTTGGTTTTTCTTTTTTCTCCCCTTCTGCATTTTAAAAAATGCCTTTCATTGTATAAACACACTTTATCTAACTGGATCCTCTGATGCCTGGAATTGCTGAGCTAATAGAGCAAACAAGAGTTCATTTTATTACTGTTTAAGTCTCCATTCACATCACTGAGCCATCCTGAGATCAGTGTATTTGAATATGAGGAGAATTCACGCAGTTTTTTCTTGTCCCAAGGAAGCAGAATGACTTGGATGGTGCCAGCCTTTTCTCAGTCATCTGAGGCCAGGCAGTAGAAAGCATCCCTGGAGGAATTGTAACTGGGTGCCATGCAGAAGGAAGAGCTGTGAATCATGAGATTAGGCTTAAAACCTTGTTCTCCTTCACTTATAATCCAAAATAACTCTGGAAGCTTCTTAAGGTTTACATTAAAATGTGGTTATGGATGACAGTTCAGCACAAACATTTGGGGTTCTTAGTTTACTGTGGCCTAGACTAACCAAAAAGACCTAAGAAGTAATTTATTTTAATGTTTCTTATATAAACACTTCAACCTGCTATTGGAGAATGTTAGCTATGAGTAACTTTAAAAGCAAATCAAACCACCTGCATTCATTGTCCTACTTTATTCTTAAGTTATCAATCTATAGTTAAAAAATCATTGTGGATGCACTAAGAAAAAGAAATAAAGAGTAGTGTATCCTCCACAGGTGTCTTTAAAAGATACCATGTACCTGTAGAACATATTGGTGTTTATGTGAAGTATGACAATTTTGGTGACAAAATTTTGAAGACATTCTAGCACTGGATCATTACATTAGAAAATTGTGTTGAATTCTCTTGTCTTCCCCCTTGATAACACTGAATTCTTGTCTGAAAGCTGCTTTATTTTCTGTACCAGACAAAGTGCTTCAAATTTAGGACTAGCTCAGCTTCTGTCAAAAAAAAAAAAAAAAAAAGGCATCTGAATTTCAGTAGTATTTCTAGTCATTTGTTTAATAATAAAAGCTATAAAAGATGAATACAGAACATTTCTTTTCACCAAAGAAATGCCCTTGCGTTGCTTAGACAGCTTTTAATTTATACACCTACCTTGAACATGCTGCAGTTTATCCCCTTTTTTCAGAAGGGAAATGATCCCAATGTTTACAGCACAAGCTAAAATGGAATTATCTTATTTAGGTTCAAACCTAGTAATGAAGACTCAATTTCTGCAGTGAGGAGCTGGATGTCAACTGGGAAAGGAGTAACACCTGAGACTAATGAGCACTGGATGAAAGCTGCTGTGGCTTCCACCAAGGTAAAATGCAAAACTTTCATCAGAACTGCAAAAGGGAAGGGCTCATGTTGAGTATTTCAGTGGAAGAACCATAATTTCTGCAGGTTAGTGATTGTTGTTGTTTATTTACACTGTTTGGAGGAGTGGAATGCATTATTTGCACTTGTCACCTTTAAAAAGCTTCCTTGAAAATGCAGAAATATTCTGGTTTGCCTGGTTTATCTTATTGTTTGTGTTCAATATTTCCAGTGGGTTACCTACAGCTCACTAAGCAGGCAGACATAATTTCATAAGGAGTATTCTGCAGTAGAATAGGGATAAATCTAAAGCAAAAAATGTCATTTCAGTATGGTAATTGCAGCAACTTGTATTATTTTAGCTCAGCATGGTTGAAAATATAAATCTGCTAAAAAGAACCAGGAGAAAAGGTACATTTAGACACAACATTTTTAAAAGGCATAGTCACTTGCTTGTGTCAAAAGCTGCTCATCTATAGGCCTGGAAATACTTAGAATGTTCAGATTTTAGAACGATTGACTAATTAAAAAAAAAAATTAAAAAGAGCGATGAAAGGAAATCTTCTCGTTGAAGAAATGTGAAAGTAACATTTTTGGCAGGCTGCTTTGGGTGATGTCATTCTCCAGAATGTGCTAAAGCCTGGTGTTTTACAGCAAGGACTGATTTCTCAAGGCAGGCAGAGTCTATGGGCACTTAGTGCTGCTCTCAACTTCAGCCAGCCAAGATCTGTGCATTTTTGATGTAATAAACCCAGTTTGATGTGATAAACCATGCACACTTCTAAACATGGCACCCTGAGGCTTGATTAAAATCATGTGTAAACACACACGTGCCTTTATGTGCTTGAAATCCTTTGCACACTTTTCATTGTGCAGGTTTGTCTCTTGGCTGAGGATCTGCTCAGTGCCAGTGTTGAGTATTCCTCACCTTCTGTATTAATTAAGTGTTAAAGTGATTGGATTCTGGGTAAATTATCCAAGAGGGGGCACAAATTCAGTCACCTTTGGGGGCCTTAAAGGATTATCCCACTACGGGCCAATAAATGTAGATCACTTGTGTGAAAACAAAGCAAATATTTGTATTTGTAGCATTTTATATGACTACTTTTATTCCATAAATTTGAACCACTGGGCCCAGTAGTGTGGAATAAGTACTTTAAAATAAAAATTGCAGAGAATACTCAGGGCCTGATTCTGCAGAAGTTTTGTGGACTGCTAATGGAATAAGGTGTCTCTTGTCTCAAGGTAGACTGGTCTTGTGGTTATTGCATCTAAAAGGAAATCTGCTGCATACTTTTCCTTCTGAGTTTTACTTCTAGTGGCAAATACCTTTGCAACAGTCTGAGTAAAATTTTTGTTACTAGGTATGTATTGAAATAATGTTCTATCAATCAAGGTACCAGTGTCTTATGGGCAGCTTCATTCCTTATTTCTGTTTGCTAATATGAAATTACTGATTTAGTACTTTGTGATTTGGGGAATTTCTACATCCATTCAGGAAAATCTGTTTGATAAAGAAAATCCATCAGAGCCTCTCAAGCTTTATCAAGTCTTATTGAGATTTAAAAAATGCATATATTTGATCTAAGCTTGATGGGCACCTTTTATTTTAAGACTGTAATTTTATAATGTTGTGTGTTCTTAAGGTAAGTGTATTCAAAACCAGCATTTTGGAGAATTTATGCCTGTAGATAGATTATAGTAACTCTTTGGCTGTAGAATCACGAAAGAATAGCACCTGTTATAGGCACACCTGCATGATGGTGGAAAGTGCATCAGGACCTCAATTTTTGTCCCAAGCAAAGGTTTCAGGTAGGTTACAGCAGAGGAAGGGTGTGGCAGCATTTGAAAAATGGAAGGATGACAAAAATTCAAACAGTTCTTCTCATTCCCCACGTGAGCCCTGGATGAGGAATGTTTAAAGCTGTCTGAGAACCAATGTTTAAAAATGCCTATCCATATAAAAATGATTTGGCAGTAGTGAAAATTTCAGAGTTCATAAAATGCAATGCAAAATTTTTTCTGAGTCTGTTTCAAAGTAGTTATCAATACTCTTCGTTGGTATCATGAGCCATTTAACATTCAATATACTTGTCAGGTTCTGAAGGTCTGATTTCATTTTAAAAAAGTCACTACCAGCAGGCTCAGTTTCCACTGTCACTGTAGGACTCCTTGGCTATCATAACCAAAGCAGAAATTTGGAGCTTTTTGCCTGGTGTTGACCAAATAATTACACTAAAAAGTAGATAATTCTATCAAATCTTCATTAACAAAATGCAGAAGCATTTTTGTTACAACTACTACACCTTCCTAAAAAAAAGAAATAATTGATGTATATTTGAAATATAACAGACTTAGTATCTAATTGCAAAATGTAAATAAGTATAATGGAGATTTCTGTAGTTATTCAATACTTTTGCCATGTTTATGGTCTTGGACATGTCCAGCTATGTTGGATGTTTAAATGTGTCCATTGAAACCTGCTCTGCCTTTGCAAAAGCTCTTGGGAGCAGCTGCTGCCTGGGCTGGGCTTGCTGGGGTACAGGAGGATTCTCCCCCCTCTTCCAGAGCTGAGATTTTATTGGGCTGGCTTGTAAATCAGAGGGGTGGGTGCCTGCTGAGCACACTCTGAAGCTGGGCTTTTTGGTTGTTGCTGCACTGAACTGGGATTTTGGGGTTTTAAAGATTTAGAAACTCCACTGCATTGAGTCCTTTGTGTCGGGGGGTTCAGCACCATTTGCTGGCAGTGCCCATGGACTGACACATCCAGCAGACACACCTGCACCCAGGAGTGTCCTACAGCCACCTCATGGATGTGTAGGTGACACTGAAAATGAGGGAGGAGAGACACCTTCATCAAGGGAAAAAACTGCTTTATCATATTGTATAACCCATGTCCTCCCTTTCCACTGCAGGTCTTAATTCCTCAGGATTTGGACTTTCTGGGAGCCTTGTTTTAATTTTACAATGTAAAGAATTACAGGGGCAGAGACCGTGTCTTATTTATTGCTTTTATGAGTCATTGAGTTCATTTTTGGATGCTTGACAGATAATAATGTGTTGGATTGCATCATGTGGTACACAGGTCTGGAGGAAAACAGACTTTCAACTCTGTAATGAAGTCTTAAGTTTGATTTACTGTTTACTCATTCAACAGCAGATGCAGGCCAGAATTCAGCTCATTTAAATTCTATGGACTGGCTCAGCCAAAGGCAATATAAACCCAAGTATCATCAGTGTACATCTAATAGTTCACACTGTGTAATGCTGTCTAGATTTTCATCATTAATGTTCCTGGACTAAACATGGAGCATTGGATAGAAGAAAACTTGGATGGATTTCAGCTGGAAAATATTCCCAGTATCTAAGAGTTCTATAGGATAACATGTTAATGGTTGTCACTTTGCAGTAGTCCTTATACACTCCATATTTCCCAGTTGTTGAGCCCTACTCTAATTGATCTCTCAATAAAACAAAACCTTTCCCCTTTTTTTTTTCTCCCACCCCACTTGTGTGGGCTTTGGAAAGCTGGAGTTGTGGAAACATCAACAAATTAATTCTTAAGAGAATATTTGAGCTGACAGCTAAAGAGATGCTCCCTTTCTCGAACACTTAAAAAAACAATACTTTTGTTAAAATTTTGTTCTCCATTATTGATTTTTCCATGGAGTGAAGCTGAGTCTGGTGCAGAGGGTTCTGCAGGGCTGGGATGCTTTTGGCCAGGCCTGGGGACGTGGTGTTCAGGCTGAGCAGCCCAGGGAGGAGCTCTGGATTCCTTTTCCTCCTGAGGGACGTGGCAGTGGTCAGCAGCTGAGGACAGGCCTCGTTCTGGGCTATATGCTCAGCCAAGGAAATTTGATTAAGTTATGTCCTGGGAGCAAAGATCCCAACCTGCCATGGATGGGCAGTGTCAGAGAGGCAGGGCAGCCTTTCCCCAGGTCCTCCAGACCTGTGTACCACATGATGCAATCCAACACATTATTATCTGTCAAGCATCCAAAAATGAACTCAATGACTCATAAAAGCAATAAATAAGACACGGTCTCTGCCCCTGTAATTCTTTACATTGTAAAATTAAAACAAGGCTCCCAGAAAGTCCAAATCCTGAGGAATTAAGACCTGCAGTGGAAAGGGAGGACATGGGTTATACAATATGATAAAGCAGTTTTTTCCCTTGATGAAGGTGTCTCTCCTCCCTCATTTTCAGTGTCACCTACACATCCATGAGGTTGTTGTAGAACACTGCCTGTGGTTAAACTCTGGTGTCAGGCAGGAGAATTAACATGGTTTTAGTGCTGGGGCTGCCACAGCTCACTCAGTTCCAGGGGTTGCCTTTGGGTCTGGGCTTCCAGTCTCCCTGAGGTTCCTCAGGGAGAGCTCAGCCATGGCAAAGAGTTAAGAAAGAAAAAGGACTTAAATGTGATGGAACATTAATTGAGCCTTCTTGGTAATGGAGGGATTTCCAAAGGGGACAGGCCAAAGTGGCCATGTCCAAATAATGCAAAACTGACTTAATTTATTTGATTCAGATTTGTAATGTCTCAGTTGAATGGTTGGACAGAGTCACGCAAGTTCATTTGGACTCCCAGAGCAAGATCAGGAAAGGGAGACCAAAGGTGCCCTCAGGAGACCATTGAATTCATTAGTGAATCCTAATCCTTTACTGGAGAAGTTAAAAGAAATTCTCTTTAAGGAGGAGAATGAAAGTTGGAAACTATTTTTGTGCAATTTTGTCTTTTAACAACTGATCCTAACCCAGTTTATGACACATGAGAAGATAAATTCCAAATCTGATTTGTCAAATTGGCATTAGATACAGGCACAATCTGAAGACTTATGGCCATCCAAAATCTGAACTGTTTTTCAAAAATAGATTTCTGGAAGTCAAAAAAAAATAAAATCTTTGTAGCTATGAAAATGGATGAATGGCATAATAAAATGGCATTTTATTATGACTAATATCTTTATAGAAATGCCAGACATATTCAGGCATTAAAGGCTTTAATAATGCGGCTCAGATCAAGGGATGATTTATAGGTGAGTTGTTTTTTTGAGTTGCATTTTTGATGATAGATTGCTTTGTTTTGAAGGACACAAGGCCTAATGTGACCATGACCTGCTTCTGAGAAGATAAGGGGAATATCTGACACTTAATTTGAAATATGAAATCATAGATGTGGAAGTTCAAGTATTTTCCATTCTAACTGCAATAACTCAAATTTCCGAATTTCAGCTCAGTTCTTGGGTCAATAGTAGGTAATGATATTCTGGTTATCTGATGGTTTGTTTCACAGCCTTTGTATTTAGGTTTATTAGACACAACCCCAAGCTTACAGAAGGAATTCTTCATTCTTTTAAGTGCTACTGCCATTATACAAAATGTTACATACATGAGGAAAAACACTTTATTGGGTAATCTAGGCAGATTCAGCTAATTATCTTGCTTATTATAGTTCTTTATATTCTATGTCAAAATTCCCTAGAGTCTCCTGGGAATTCATCCCTGCCTCTGTGTACACACAACCTGCTCTTGACTTTGCCTTTTGAACTATGTATGTGCTTGTTGCTGTTAAAAGAGCAAATCCTGTGGACCAGAGGTCCTCACGAGCTGCCAGATAGTGTCCCCACATGTAAAGATGTTTGTAAAGGAACAGTGTGTGTTGAAGCACTGTCAGCCCAGAGCTAAAATGTCTGTTGTTACCACTAAAATGTTGAATCAAGGTTGCTTCTCTAAGCATTTGAACAGGTAGCTCCTAAGAAACAAACCCAGAAAGAGCAGGCAAAATTGTGTTTTCACTGAAGCCTATGATGGCATTTACAATGTTTTAAGCAGGGCTGGTATTTGCTTCTTGTTTAATGGCTGTATCTTGATTTGTAGTTCTTGCCAGGGCTTGGTCTCATGCACACTCTGACCACATCTGCTCAAAGCCAGAGCACTTGCTGGCAAAGGAGCAGAAATTCTTTCAACAGCTCTTTGAGTAAGGATCAGCTACTTTTAATTTACCATGGGATGAAAACGTTTACATGATGTTCCCACAGCACAGGTGATGCACCCTGAAGGTTCATAACCCAGGTTCATTTACCCTGTGCTGATTTGTTCATGTATCTCTGGTGGCTGCTTTATTGTGTGAATAGCTGTAATTACAATGAACAACATGTTTATACCATGTAAAGGAGACAAAGCCTATTTTAAAGACATTTGAAAATTTCATTAGATTAAATATCATTATGGTGAAACATACCATTCAGTAACTTCCTCTGGATGCTTAGCAAACAGCATTTCTAATTAAACACATTGTGCTTGCCCTGTGTTCCTTTTGTATTACACAAATGGTTGGAGCAGAAAATGGTCAGTAAAGCCAGGAGTGCCTAATAACTGGTGTGATAGAAAAGCAAATTGGTAGCTCAGTACCTTTTAAAACAGCTGTAAAGTTTTTACTTGGTAGCAGAAGTCAATTGATTTTTTCCTTTCTTCCTTACTTTGCTTTTAGGCTCTAGTCTGAGGATATTTTTTTTTTCCTGCCACAGCTGCCTGCAAAAGCGCCAGGTTTGGCAGCTCCCACCTGTGTAAGCACTCGAGGTGGAGTGGTGTGAATTAGCCAAAAACTGCTCGGCTCAAACTGTTCTGCACCGAGGTGGCTGAGGAGGGAGCTACTACCAGGAAGGGTTTCCTGCCGTGTAAACTAAAATAATTTCTATAAAAGTGGATCTCTGGCCTTTGACTTAGGCTGTGTTGTGTATTATCAGGGCTCTTTATGTGAGATTTTTGTTGTATTGTCTATTTAGGAAATCAGCTGGACTCCCTGGCCTCCGCCCTTGGAGGCTTTGTTGCTTTTACTTATTTCTGTATTGCACCAACATCAGTAGCAACTGGGAACATGAAATAAAAAACTGACCTTTCGAGAAGGGGATTGACCATTTTTATCATTGCAAGTTTTATTAAAAAAAACCAAAACTCTTGACTTTTGCCTTTTAAACATTTGAGAACCCAAGTGTTCCCATGCCTACTTGGATTGGGCCACTGAAAATCACCTCCCAGTGCCCAAGCTGCTCAATCCACAGAGAGGATACTTTGATTTCCATGTTTTCCATGAGCAATGGGAGCAGAGTGAGCCTGTTGTAAATGCACAGCTTAAACATCTTGACTCTGTGGCCGGTTTCAGGTTGTATTTATTATTTATTCCTTGGGGTTTGTTGCTGCAGAAATAGAACTGCTCTCTTTCTGCTCTGCAGTCATGGGTATCCACCTTGGGCTTTCCCCTTCCTAATGAGGGAGTTTTTAGAGGCATTGAGCCTACAGAATATAAAAACCAGTGAAGTCCATCCCATTAGCAAGGACTACTCTGTGTATTCATACACTGAAGCGTGGGAAATTTCAGGTTCCTTATTGTTGTGTTTGAAACCAACTCTGGTGATGGATGTACAGACCAAAACCAATGTGTGAGGACCCAAAACACAGTTGGAGTGGTTGCCATGTTTATCCAGAAGCTGACAAATCTTAAATAGAAGCTATTCTCAAAGTACAGCTCAGACAGAGGTGGTGATGTGTGTTTAGGAAATGTGGTCTCTGCGTAAGTGGGTAAATTCATGGAGTGAGGAGTTTTGAATCTGGATTTGCCTGTGCACATTTTTACATTTGTAGCTGTGTGGATGAGCTCCTTTGTACCAAGTCAAAGTCCTCCTCTGGAAAGGAAAAGTGGAGTTTTTCTTGCTTCTTGCCCCTCTGGAGGACATGGGGAGGGGTGGAGTTGGAGCAGGTGGTTGCTAAGAGAGGTGGTTGTTCCTATATTTGAGCACCACCTTGGCCTCGCAGTGAGAATTGCTCTTGGGGAGAAGGGCTGCTTTGGCCAAAAGGGAAAAGGGTTTCCTGGGATTAACAGCAATTCCTGCTGCTTCTGTTATCTGGTGTTTGTGCTGGCAAGTGATGGTTCTGCTTTGGTTAATTCCAGTCAGTCCCATTTATTGCTGTGCTGTGGTGAAGCCATGTGGTTTATGGCCCACAATTGTCAAACACAATTCATTAGGCTCCTAAATCTGTTCAGTCCTTATTTCCTTTTAACTCAGTCTAGTGTGTTCCCTTATTGCCATCTTAAAGATATCCTCCCTGCCCAAAGCTGTTCATATTTCTGTAATCCTCCTGTGTTACTGAAGACCTTGTTTTTCACTGCCAGCTTTGCCTGGGAGTTTCATGATTCAACTGAGAAATTTTACTTACAAAAAACCTTTCTCAAAAATAAAATGTTTGAGAGGGATGGGACATACTTCAGGAGTCGTTCCTTTAGATTCTAACTGTTGCATCTGGGATCCAGTGTGAATACATGATGTTATCTTGGATCTAGGAGCTGGATGTGCTTTTGACTTATTGACCTGTGGCTGATTATCCTTGGTTTATGTGGCTGGAGTTTGTACTGTCATGGGTAACTATGAATATTTTGTGTTAATAAACTGAACCATGTTTCCAGGTGGGGTCATTAGTCAGCTGAGTTGGGACAGTCACTTGAGGGGGAGCATCTTCTGTCTTTACAGTGGTTTGACTTAGTCGAGTTCAAAAGTTACAAACCCAGTCTAGCAGTCTGCACCATCATTATGGGACAAAAAGAAGGTATTTACTATGCTAAAGGAAAAGAATCCAAAACAACCAAAAATAACCAAACCACATCTAGTTATTGTAAACAAACTCTGTGCAGATTTATATCCCATGCAGTACCACTGCCTTTACCACAGATGCACAGTGTGAATCAGTGATTGCAGTGATTCATTCTGCAGTTCTTTTCTTTCCTTGCTTTATTTTTTTAGCATAAATGTGACACTTGCAGAAATCAAGGAGAAGAAACCATTTGGCTTTGGCAAGCATAGTGTGGGTAGAGAGTATAAAATTCCAAACACAGCTGTGCCAATGTGCTTCAGTCCTAACTTACAACATTTCCTGCTCTTCCAGAGCTGGGGCTGTCTCAGGGATTGCCAGTCATGACACTTTTTATGGTGGTTTTGTGCTGGGAACCAATGGGGAGCAGAATGAAACCAGCAGACTAATTTTAGTTTATGATCTGAGGTTTTGAATCCAGGTCTGCAGAAGTGAAAGATTAGTGTGTATTAGCTCACTGAACATTTGAGCTGGACTGTCTTGACCACCTGCTAACTTGTTGATATGGTGAGAGATTGGGCACTTTGGGTCCAATTCTGACCTCATATGCCCTGGTGTAACTTACAAGGGTTTGTAAAATCAGTTTCAATTGTTTGATTTAAGCTTTAGCTAGGCCTGGACCTCTTTATTATTTTAAATAAAACCATAGCACATTTGCTTTTTGCTTGTATAACCTTTTCCTTCCATTTTCTCAGTTTCCTAAGCCATCCTTTTTCTTTCTACTGGTCTTGCTTTTCCAAATACCACCATAAAATAGCTTTGTGTTTGTCTGCTGTGATCCTTTCTTCTTTCAGTGGTATGGAATGTACCTAAAATGTGTTTGTTGTCTTGGTATTGCCTTTTCTCTGCCATTATAAAGTTCATGGCAATAAATCAGAGACTGGATAGAGCACCCTGTTTTGTCATTGCTTCAGGAAAGGAGAGCATTGGCTGTGTGGGATGGTCTGCAGGTGGATCATGGCATCCTGTTCAGAACCAGCTACTGTATTTCAAATCCTTGGATGCTCTGTATGAGTCCTGAAGGGAATTTGCCTGTTTCCAGTTGGATGGGAGGACTTTTGAGCAAGTTCTTACCTCCTGGGTAAGTCACTGACCTGGAATAACTTCATTTCCTAGCTCTGATACAGATTTCCTCTGTGGTTTTGACCATATCATTTAATTGCTTGAAGGCTGGATTTCCTTATCAGTGTGTTGTCTAGAGATAACAGAGCCTCCTTGCATCCCAGCAGCTCTGGAAATAGGTGCATGCCAATTTGTTTGGCAGAACACACAAAGATCTTGTTGTTTCAGGGCAGCTAAACCTTTGCATGCCATCAGCTGTTGACTTGTCCAGTGTTTACAGAAGCCATCAGATTTTCAGAAATTAATCACAACTTTTTCTTGACTGGTTAATGGTAGCAAGTAAAGAAACATGTCAGCATAGTATTTTCCCTGTAAACTAAAGGCTGTTTTTAAATTGCTGGCAGTGAATGAAACTACTTGCTCGTTTCTATTTTTTGTTTAATGTAGAATAACTAATATTTTGCTCACATAGGACAGAAGAATGCCTTAAATTTTTTATTTGCAGTGTAGCACTGGTATATTAGTACTAGCAGTATTAGTATGTATAGTAATATATATTACTACTGTATTGTGGTGTTTTCTAAGACACGCTCCCACATAAAGAATTAAATATCCCCATTCTTGACCCGACTAAAGTTCAGGTGCCTGTATTTGGACAGGAGGATGAGCAGAGGCTCTGAAGAGCTGAATGCTCGGGTGCCATCTAGTGCTGCAGGACCCGGGGATGGCTGCAGCCTCCGCGGCTCCTGTCACACCTCTGCTCCAGGGCAGGCTCGGGAGATGAATGAGCTGACTGGAAACGCACGATGAACCCATTTCCCCCTGAACTTTACATGATTTGAACGAATTGCTGAGGAACTGTGGGCTGGAGCTGCAAGAGGGATATGTAATATATGTATACAGATGTATATATATACACACACAAGACATCACAACAGGTTGGACTTAAAGAATCGGATTCTCTCCCTCATAAACTTGTTTGAAAATGAAGAGTTTGAGACATTTACTGATGATACAGCAGTGTGAGAAAAAAAGAATAAACTCATCATGCTTGAATTAAAATAAGCATCTAGGAGTTTGGGAGCTAATCCAAATTTAGAGGAATCTCTTGAGGCTTCAGTATAGTCTGGATTTCCAAGTTTTGCAACTTCTTTTCACTGTTTTGGTTCTTTCATTCATGAGATCCATGCAAGAACCCTACTGAACTGAGAAAGTAAGGAAAGGACCAGATTTAGTTTATTTCTTTTAAACTTAGGGCACATTGCAGATTGATGGGAGCTTAGCAGCTCTCTAAATTTATTCACACTCTCGCTGCTTGCTTGTTTGTTTGTTTTTAAGGGGGCATGAATGGCTAAATGTGATTTAAGGGTACAATATAAGAGCTGAATCATCACAGGTGTCAATTTTGATCTGCATCTGGATGTGATATCACCATGATAAGAGATTTTAATGAACACAGAACTTCTTAAAACTTACTTGACTGTAGGTGATGTTGGAAGTGGGAGCAAATGTGCATTTAAAGTAGAATCTTGTAAACAACTTTATAAATAGGGCCACAACCTTTCTTTCTGTATCATGAAGGTAACTGTATTCTTTTTGAAAGGAAATTAAAATGGAAGAAATATCTGTAAGTGCCCCTGACACCTCTTCAATGTATTTTTTATCTCTTTTTAACAGAGCTTTTTAAAAGAGTAAAAAATCCATGGCTGCTTTCCCCACAGCTATTCAATCAGTGGTCTCTGAAAGCTGGATGAAAAACTCCCCTCTGATCTGCTACTGCATTGCTGTGCACTTGCTTTCTGACCAGGCTGCTCACATGACAAATATTCTCCTTACCCTCAAGGAAGCAATTTCAAATAACAAAGTAACAGCCTTTCCTTAAGAAGAACTGGTCACCAGCCCAATTACAGAGGAGCCTCCCCTACCTCAGGCTGGTGAGCAGAATGTTTTTCTGGCATGGAAGTTTTCCAGTCATGTGAAATAACCACGATGGGATTTCTGAGGCTCTAATGGCTTTTGAAAAAACTGCACTATGTGAGCCATTACAACTCTGGCTCAGGAGCCGTTTCCCAAGTGAAGCTGTGTGGAAGCAAATGGCAACTGTTGCATTTTGACACTCTTAAAGCTTCTGCTTTAATCTCTTGTCCTCCGTAGAAATTCCTTATTACAGGATCTCACAATATCTTGCAAGCCCTGGTGAATTAAGCACCAGTGCTTGGCTGAATCCCGCTTTGTGTTGTTAACTTACGGAGTGATTACAAGTGAATCACTTCCCACAAATGCAAAATAGGAATCAGAGTACTTGGATGATAATTTCTTTGGCCCAACTCTGTCTTTTGTTCCATTCTACAGGAGTAGCACAGCAGGGGTGCAATTCTAGACTCAGTCCTGAAGTGCTACCAGAGCCCAGCACTGCTGCCTGTCTCAGCGGTGCTGTGGGATTCCTTACTTGGATGACATGATGGAGCATCATCAAAATTATTGGAACAGAATGAGATAATGCATATGAAATAGTTCAGCTTTAAACTTCTTCTGCAGAAGAGCTTGCATTAATTGAAGGATGCTTGTGTTCCAGGGTGATGTCACATGCCAGGCTGGCCGTTAAAACACGCTCAGCTTGTGAGTCTGGGTTTGGATTTTAACCAGCTGCCTTTGGTAGAGGGGGTGGAACTCTGGGGTTTGGCCTGAGCTCCTCTGCAGATCATGAGAAGCATTTATAACCTTGCAGTTTTCATTTTAGGAGGGGATTTTTTAATTGTTACCCAGAGAGGTTGTAGACTCCCCATCCCAGGAAGTGTTCAAGGCTGGGTTGGATGGGGGCCTGAGTAGTGTGATCTGGAGAATGGCATCCCTGGCCATGGCAGGGGCTTGGAACTAGATGATCTTTAAAATCCCTTCCAACCCAAACCAAATATTCTATAACAGAATATTCCACTTTACAGGGAATGGCAGTGCCATCTGATTTTCTTGGAAGTTCATTCAGTGCATTCTGTCATTCAAGGAAGACCCTTCTTTTCTTCATCTTTGCCCAAACCCAAGACTCTTGTTTGATTTAAATTTCATTATGAGAAATGCTTAACCTCCTTTCTGTCTCTTTCTAAATTCAATTGCTTTGCTAAAATATTTTCAAGGAAGATGTGGAAATGATGAATTCTGTATTCCACAACTTTCTGTTGAAAGCTGCTCTAGATATTAAAAATTGCTTTTAGTTATACATTGAGGGGTTTTTGGAAGAAAGCTTTTTTCCACTTCTGGAAAATTCCATCCCATTAAAGTTTCTGTTCTTATCAGGGAATGCTTTTTATTTCACCCCTGTAGGTGATGCATTACCACTCCTGGAGAGAAGGGAAATACCCATGGATTTTACAGAGAGAGCATCTAAGTGTGACTAATGTCTTCTAGAGAAGGGTTTTGAGAGCAGCTAAACTTAGATTAGATACTGCATTGCTTCATTTTGATGGATTAATAAAGAGACAAAGGGGAAGAAGGAAATTATATCTCACACAGTTTTAATGCTGAAAAATCCCACAGCACTTTGTCCAGCTGTGGAACACTCATGAAATCTATACAATGATTAAATACAAGAATCAAAAATACTATTAGAGGTAAAATAGCTACCTAGCTTGAAGTGTTGCAAGGTTTAAGATTCATAGTCCTATTCCTTAAAAAAGAAAAAGAAATGCCTGGGGTTTTTGCTCAGCTTCTGCATGTTGCCATTTGAGAGAATACTGCTGATTCCAGAGCCTTACTGGTGATTCTGGGGATGAAAAGATGGATGGAGCAGGGAATGCTGTAGGGTCAGAAATAATTACCTGCAGATAGCTTGGGGGATATCTTTAATGTGAATGATAATATCTTTAACAGCACAGCATTCTAAGAACCAAGCTCAGGCCTTGCCTAAGCATTGAGTTGGAGGAGAAACTGCAGGGCATTGCTTTGACAAAGAAGAGATGGGAACAAGGTGGGAGCTTCCTGGGGGAAGGATTGAAGTCAAACCACTAAGTCAGTGGTTTAAAGCCAGTGCTAGATTATGGCATCCAGCACTGGTGTAATAAGATGAAAGTTTGGGGGAGATCCCACACTTCAGACTGCCTGACTCTGGAGAGTACTACAGGAATGTGTGTGCTTGCAATTGAAACTAAAGCCAGGGAGTCACCAGCAGTGAAGTGGTGCTGGACTATGCAAAAAGAATCATTAATGGCCTGTTTGACTTGTCCTGTCCTGAGCTCTTCTGCAGGTTGGCAGGCTCTTCTTTGTATGTCCTGCTTACACAATTTTCTTAT
Source organism: Illadopsis cleaveri (assembly GCA_013399915.1). NCBI lineage: Eukaryota > Metazoa > Chordata > Aves > Passeriformes > Timaliidae > Illadopsis > Illadopsis cleaveri. The sequence continues at coordinate 97,400 of VXBB01008397.1, forward strand.
TTTATTGAATTTAAAGTAATGAGTAGACAAGGAGAGAGTCAGAGCTGCTGTCCTGAGAGTATTCTCTAAATGCACTTGCCTCTACTGTCCCTGAGGCTGCAGTCCTTTCCAAGCTTGGTGTTGTCTAATTCCTCAGCACGGTGTTTTTTCACTGTCAGTACAGTTTGCTTTGGCCTGCTGATGAGCAGATATCCATGGAAAGCCACGGTGCCCAGCCAGAGACCTATTTTTGTCCTGAATCAATAGAGCTCTGCAAGCACAGCTCCAGGATCAACAGAGATCCATGGAAACTCTTGCAGTGCTCCCAGCAGTGAGGGCTCCGTGTGCTCCAGAAATTGCTTTGTCCTTCTAATCTGGGACTGGTGTTCTGGGTAAAGCACAAACCACTTCAGGGGGAAATGGGGGGACATGCTAAATCTCTGAGATATTTCTGGAATGAATGAGATGTTCTGGCACCTACAGTCTAATCCTTACTCAACTTTCCCCCACTTCAGCTCAAGCACAGGTGTGCAGTCATGGCACAGCTGCTACCAGATGGCTTTGAGTTTTCAGAGTTGGTAAAGAAGAGTCCAGAATAACACAGGGAGAAAAGACATCCATCTCCTTTCACAGCTGCAGGAAAAGGATTGTGTGTTATGATTGCAACAACTTTTATTTTAATGCATGACTTTTTTAAAGGTGGAAGCTTATTCTAGTGGGGAAGGTGAGGCATGAACAACTGAACTGGCTGGTCCTGTAAGACACTGAACTGTTGGGATGGGCTGGGAGGGCAACCTGGACATTCCAGGACCTTTGTGTAATGACCAGCAGATAACTGTGCAGCCTGAGGGCAGGTTGGTCCAACCAGGCAGCTGCAGGACTTGAGCCCCAAATCATCTTCCAGGCTGTACTGCCTGCTTGGGGGTGGAAATGGCACAGGGTTATTTATTTATCTGTATTATTTATCTGCCTTGCTGCTGACACAGCAATTAATTACTCTAGATAAGGTATGAGACTTTATAGGATAGGATCTCATTTTACCTGGTCTGCACAGATATTAAAAAACACCCACCTGGCTGCACCTCAGGAGAGCAGAAACACATCTGGAAGAGATGTGACACCTACACCTGTAAAGGAAGGTCTCCCTCTTGCAGGTCTCATTTCCAGGTGGCTTTTTCCCCCTCAGAGGAACACAGAGCTCTCTTTGCTGGTTGTGTTTCTGAAGTGGAGATTTCAGCACAGCTGCTGACTCTGCTGCTGCAGCAGCTTCTAAAGCCTTACAATGGAGAGGAGACAATAGCATTTTCTTAGCTCTGTTTGGCCTCCTTGCTCTGTACCATTAGAGAGTTCTCATCAGTGTTCTCAGTAATTCTGTTCAATAAGTTTCCATCAAAACTTATTCTTGGCATTTCCTGCAGATTTTGCCAGGACTGACTCAACATGGCTCGTGTTTCATGCAGTGCAACTTATGGCATGGTGGAGTTTTTTTCTAGAGGGTTTGAAATTAGTCAGGCAACAGAATTTTTTTTTTTTTTTAAATTATGAGACTTCTGATGTTTCTCAGTTGAATATTTTGCCAGGTTCTCTGTTCAGAGTTGCTTCGCTTAAAAAGTCCAAGTTTGTCTCAATGAGATAATTTTGTCAGGAACTTAATGTTCACTATTTGGGTGCTCGGCCTGGGATATAGTTTTTGAGTATGATATCTGCTTTTGATATCAAAATGGAGTTTATAAACTTGAAGTTGCCATAGTGGAGGAAAAATGGGTAGAGAAAAACACTGAGAAGCAGGGAAAAGCCAGCAGGTGAAGAATGGGCTGGGGCCATGTTATCTGATAACTTCATCCTTGGAGAGCAGAGGCAAACTGTGCAGTACCTCAGATTCCCCATGACTAGTGAAGGTTGTCTGAGAACCAGTATATTAGAGATGATTTTCAGGAGAATTATATTCCTTGGTTTAAAAAAATAAAAATAGGAAGGGTTTGAATCTCTTTCCAGTTCCCCAAAATCAGAAGAGTTATTTGGGAATGACTCCCCAAGTGTTTTATACAGGTGCTGTTGTAAAATAAAGCATGGACATGAGAGCCTAACCAGGGGCCTATGAAACTTTAAATGGAAAAATAAGATTTTAGATAAATTATATACCTGAGATGGAGATACTCTAAGCAACACAGGGTGTATTTCCAGAGCACTTTACTTCACTGGCCTATGGGGCTGACCTGACTTCCTCACTGAAAACCCTCTAAATGTGTCATATTCTTTATTAAGGCTGTCCTTACCAATATTATCTGTATTTATGTGAGAAATTCTATGGGCTGGCAGTTTCTAAGGTTGGTGATAAATGGAGATAGAACTGAAAGCACTGGTTGTCAATTATGGTACATTTGATTTTCACCATTGCTTGTTTTTGTTTCTGTGTGCCATTGTGGGTTTGTTTAGTTGGGCTTTTTTTTAATGGTTGTTGGCTGTTTGGTTTGCTTTGTTTAAATTTCAAATTGACTCAAGGTTTTTCTAGTATTTCTGGAAAATACTTGTGTGTTTTCTTGGGAGGAAAGATAAGATTTCCTCTAGCTCTGTTTGGTACTTTGACTAAAGGGTTTCTGCAACTGCTTGTTCCTCCTCTTGCCTGAACTTTGTAAGTTGGTCATCTTTATAAGCTTCCTATAGAGTAAGGGAAAATGATACTTAGTTTTAATAAATGAATAAATAAATAAACAAACAGCTTATACTTTCTTTTTATTGTGGCTCTGACAACTTTTTCAAACCCCCTGGGAGGGGAAAGTGTCTTCTCTTTAGCTGGACAATACAGGGGGAAAGAAATCTGAATTTTTACACATTGCAGATATCTTTGTGGATATGGATATGGAAGCTTTTACAGCATCAAAAGGAGTAGTCTCTTTTTTTGGTTGTTTTGGGTTGGTTGTTTTTTGCTTTTTCCACGGAGTGGAATGCATCAAATCACTTCTCATAACCCCAGAATTATTATTCACCTCAGTTACTGGAGGTTGGTGGGAACATTGTTTTCTGGTGCCCAGCACTCTGGGTTTTCATGGAAAGAGGGCAAATGCTTTCATTTTTCCAATTTTTAAAGCTTTTTTGGATGTAGGAACTGGCAGAAATTGTCTTTTCATATGAGTATTTGGTTTGGCATGGAATGCTCTGGCTGGAGTTGCTTTGTGTTAGAAGTATTCCTCCAAAGAGATATAAACATGTGATTTATTAATCACTGGTATTTTATTTTAAGAGATAAATTCCTGCCTCACTTTCTTGTTCAGCATGTGGACAAGGTTTACATACTGTCACTGTTAAAGCTGGAATCAACATGATTAAATATGGAATTAGCTCAGGCTTGGGTGGATTCTGAAGCTGGGCTGATCCAGATGTTAACAGTAACTGGTACCTTAATAGCTGCAAAAATCTGGAAGTCAATCCTGTTCATGTGTAGTCAGATTTTAACTAACTCCTGGAATCCAGTGATGCAGAACAGTGAGAACCAGGGAAAATTCAGTGCCTGGTTCTGTGCTGCTAATTCAGCACAGCTTTTATCTGCTGCCAGGAATTACAGATCTGATCACTGTCACCCTGCTGGAGGGGAACTGCTGTCTGTGGCTTGACTTTTAAACACGTAGGTTTATTCTCTTTCCTGATTATTTCTGTTTAAAATTCAATGCAAGGGAAAGAGATTCCTCTCTAAGATATGAAGAGTTTGATTTTTTAAAAGCTGTTCTTCTGGGTCAGTCTGTAAAAATCCATTTTGTTTCTTTTATTCCATGATATTCAAATACTGCATTATCCAAGTACCACATATCCAGCTTGTCTCAAAGTGTTTGGAAAGCGTTTTTCTAGGATGATTCACTGTGTGTAAAATGAAATATGTATATGGGGAAATTCTAGACGTCCCTAGCTTTCTCCTAGAGTTACTGAATCCTGGCCCTAGGAGAAGCTGCTATAGGTCTTACATATCTTTGGAACAAGATTTGGCTCTAGCTTAACAATGAAAGCTCACATTTTATGTTCTTAAAGCAGAAAATGCAGGCACTGGTTGTGTGTAGGCCTGGTACCTTAGTGATAGCAAATATTTGCTGCAAGTTCTACCTCCTCCTCCTGTGGTGTGGACAGCCCTGGCAGAGTCTGGAGGAGCAAGAGCTCTGAGGTCAGATGTTGTTCTTCTCCCTGTGTGGGGATTGGCAGTTTGGAAAGCAGAAAGGGATCTCTTTGTGACTCTTCTCAGTCCATCTTCTTTAGGAAAGTGAACTGGTGCTCCAAAGCCTCCTCACTAGTCTGGGTATCACGAGGGAAATCACCAGTTCTTCTGGGAACCAGAGTTTTGTCGGGTATTTCTTGGTGCATTTTACATTAGTTGTTACATTTGCATTCTCTTGGACTAATAGATTTTACTCCATTTTTTAAATACCTTTGCAATTTGTTAAACAGTTCCAAATATGCAGTGTATGGGCAAATGCCTTTTAGTGTCTCTGCTTCATGCCCAACACTGGCACCGATCCTGTTCTGATTCACATTTTCCTGAAGCTCACAAAGACAGCAGGGAAGAGGTGGAAGAAAAGCAAGATAATTACATTTACAGAAGTGATAGAAACACATAATCCTGATGGGAAATTTTGGAAAAAGTTTGTCTTCAGCTGGAATTTGGGGCCATGAATTCAGTTTCACATACTTCCCGTTCTTTCTTACCATGTATTTCATCCTGCATTTTATGCTTTTCTTTGGAGGAGCAGTAATTAAGTAATATTTTGTGAATTGACAGGCAAGTTGCACCAAAACTCTTCTTGTTTTCTTTCCAGCATCACACTCTTGATGGCAATTTTATGACAGTTGTCACTAGGCTGAGCTGTGTGTTACAGCACTGCACAGTGCATCAACGCAAATGCAGCAACAATTAATGTCTTTGTGTTTAAAACTTATCAAAAATTGACTCACTGTCTCAGCCCTGTTCTGAGATAGAATCCTTTTTATGGATAAGAAAATATAGATAAGAAAATAAAGGCATGGTAGTCCAGAATAGTAGACACAATCAAAAATTCAGGTTTTTGAGTTCCATCCTTGGGTTACTGCACTACACTTGGCTGTGCTTTGTTTTCTTGTGCTGTTGAGGCAGCGACATGTGCTAGTTCTTAATTGATTTAATTCAGAAATCTTCTGTGGTGATATCCTTTTATGGCCTGAAAGTATTCCCCAAACTGGGATGCACTGACTGTGGAAATAACACTTCCATAACATGTCTTATTATTATTATTCAAACCTGGTGATTTAAGATAATGGAAGTGCCTTGGATGTGTAATGTTTTTTCTTGCTGGCAGAGACATGCTGCGGACTCAGGCCTAAGAAAACTGTTGACCTGGACATCCACTGACCAGCTTTTCTGAGGATTCTGTACAGGGTCTTTCATGAAATTTTGGGTGTACCTCAAATTCTTGCCAAACCCTTTGGAATGGTTCAAAAGAGCTTTGATTGTGTGCAGTCCTCTGAAGTAGGAGGTGCCAAAAATATAAAGGTCTTTTTTAATATTTTCCACAATGTTGCAAAGCTATTAATGTAAATTACAAAAAGACTTTTTGATTACCGAGGCAAGCTACAAAAAGGGAAAATGTGGTGTAATCCATATAAATCACTTGACTAAACCATGCACAATAAATCCAGTGTTGGTGAAGCTGAGTTCCTCTATCTGGTACCACTGTTTGCTCTTTACAATCAGCATTTACTTTCTTCCCTTGGCAGTTGGTGTTTGCCATGGACCCCTTTCACCTTTGTTCACATCTTTGTGATCTGTAGCTGTGCAGCATTCTGGCCTTGTTGGCCTAATTTAAAAAAAAAAAAAAATCAAAAATTGAGAAACAGTGGGGAAGTTGCCACAGAAACAGTTAAGTATTTGACCCTGTTTACTGCCAGCTTAGATAAAAATCAGATTTACTTCCTTGTGCAGAAGAATTCTTCAACCCATTTTATGTGTGCTGACAGTGGTAGGGTTATTGCAGCCCATTGGAATAAGGGATTTCACATGTGTTGCAGTGAAGGGAACATTTTAACCATTTTCTCCTGTTTGCCACCTGTTTCCTTCACCCACTCAGTAATTTCACAGCTGCAGATGGTATTTCCTAGGCCAAGAAGAACCCAGGCATCCCTGCCTCCTTCCGTGTGTCCAGATCAGTCCCAGCAGGGGCTGCAAGGTGCTGGTCCCTGCTCTGTGTCCCTGAGGACCCTCAGATGGGAGTCTGGATGTGCTGGGGTTGGGTCACTGCTGACACCTGGGAGCAGGTGAAATGTCCACTTCTTTTGCAACTTAGAGAAAAACCTTTGGGTTTTCCTCTGTAAAAATCTGTTATTACAAATGCACACCTGACTCACTGCTGTCTAAACTCTTGATTTAGAATCTTTCTAATCCAAATACTAAAGACTAAAGGCTTTGTTGTGTGGGCTCTGTTAGCGGGGAATGAGATCCCTTCCTGGGAGAGTTTGATCTGGACTTGATGAAGAGTGGGATGGTTCTGCTTGGCCGCAGAAATCCTTCTGCTTGATAGACTGTACTTGGTTCTCTTCCCCTTGCAGAACCTTCCAAAGGGGATGGCTGAGGGAAGAACATAGAGTTTGTAGATGTGATTGTGCCCCTCTGTGTGTAGTTTGCATTTTGAGAGCTCTTGGGACTACTGAATGCTTGGGAACCAAGGAATACAAAGTACTTGCTAGTTGGTGGCAGATTTATCTGGCTCAAAAGATCAACCCAGGACTGAAATGAGGACATATGGCTTGTAAATATTGGCCTATGCACTGTTCTCATTTTCTTTTTGTTGTGCTATTATTCTTTTAATGATTGAAGGACTTTTATTCAAATAAAAGGCATTATTTGGTTTATTCAATAGTTTTATTGAAGAATCCTACTATAAAATATGATAAACAAGTACATCTATTCTGCCTTGGTTTGTGCCTGCTTGGCTGTCCTAGGGTACATTTGATTTCTGGACTCTCTGGAAATATTCCTTGAAGCAGCAGCAGGAATGAAGATCACTGGAAAAGTCCCATCTTTAAGAGACAGTAAATGTGAGAGTGAAGAGAGACAGTGACCTTGGGATAGCACCAGGTGACTCTGGCTACCTTGGCCTCACCTGACTCTTCCTCTTTGCTGCTGATGTCCAGGATTCCCAGGGGTGATACTTAAAAACACAGACAGTGCTTAGGGTTCGTGTGTTCACATCTCTGCAGGTTTGTGTGGTTCTGAGCTGTACCTGTAACATCCTGAGGAAAACCTGAAATAAATTAAACCTGGTGTAAGATAAATGTTGTCCTTTCTCGAGTTAGATATTTACCATCTGTTTGTGGTTCTCAAATCTTCCACCTATATCCCGTGCCATTGGCTGATGAGCTGAGTAAGTTGGCTGTTAAATCTGTCTCCTGCACAGTGCTGTGACGTGACAAATGCCACCACACCATGACACCAGCTGCAGGATTTTGGCAGTGAGTCCATGCAGTGAGGCCAATTCTAGTTTTTGTGCAGCAAGTCAAGTGTATTAGATGAGATTGATTTATATTACAAACCATCAGTAGGTGACTTACAGAGGCTTTGGAGTTTTGTTTCAGAAAAGCACTCAGAAATCTGACAAAAGATGACAGTTTTAAGGCTCTCCAGGTCTTTGGATGTACAAAACTGGGTTGTAAGAACATTTTTTCATTAGATTTTGGATTCACACACTGTGACCCGTTGCCTGTGATCCCACAGAGACTCAGCTAAACAAACTCCAGCTTGCAGGTCATGGTCACCACCAGCCCTGAATCCTGAGCAGGGTGGATGCACTGTCAGTGCCCAGTAAGCAAAGCCTCTGGCCTGCTGTTTGCAGGATGATGGCACCAAGCTGATTAAAGCTCTGTGCTGCAGGGCAAGGGACAGCCAGAGCTGTGTATAGGACCCAAACTTTGATTTAAGAAAGTAAAATTGCCCAAATCTTGATGTGGAGTTGCTGTCATCTGAAAAGGAAGAACCTTTCTATGAAGGTGTGTTTGTGGTTCTAGCTGCACTACAGGGGAGTATTTACAGTCAGGTGTTGCTGTGGGCAGGAGGTGGATACACCATCAATTTCTGGCTTGGCTTGGTTATACTCTCTGCTTTCTGCAGTGTCAGTGAGCTGCTAGCTGCAGGTGCAAGTTGGTGTTGAATTTTCCAATGAATTGTCTGGTTCCACAGCCACCTCTCCACCTGGCTCAGCAGGCAGTCCCTGTTCAACAGGGGCCCATGGCACAAACCCTGGGGTGTGACAGGCCAGCAGTGAGAGGTGTTGGCAGAGCTGTGCTGGGCCTGGAGGGTGTTCACAGGTCAAGGCTGAGCAGACTGACACTGCTGTGTCCAGGGAAAGCTGCCCTTTCTCTCAGTGCCTGGCACTAACTAGTCCATCATTTTTGTGTGCCAAGGCTGGTGAGGGCTGTGTATGTGGTAGGAGAAGCAGCAGGGCTGAGCCTGGCAGCCAGGAGTGCTAATGGTTGTAATCCTGCTGCACTGACTCACTCGGCAACCTCAGGTTAATCGCTCGACCTTCTCTGGCTGCTTTGCTGCAGCTGTGAAAATGGGCAAAAGCAAAATTTCATCAGCCTCCAGATGCTGAATTGGAGCTGAGTTTGCTTGGGGAAGCAGCTCATACAGAATATTAATATCCATTGTAAGTTAAAAATGGGTGAAGGTGGCTGGCTGACTTGTAGTTTGTTAGGGAATTGTCTCTCCCTGAATGTGACATTGGATTGCTATGTACACTAAAAATATATGTTAAACTTTTAGTTTATTTTGCTAACTGTAATGTTTTGAAAAGCAAAGCATGAGGTCCTTTTCATTCAAACTTTCTCCAAAAGGGGAAGTATGTAGAGTGAAAAACTAAATAAAAAATAAATATAAATGTAAATCCTTTCTATTTGACAGCTCCATGTGTGTCTCCTGTTGTGGTATTTGAGCTATAATAGATCCTTGTATGAGAGACTATACATTTTATTTATAGATATTTGATATTAGTTACGGGGAAAAATGAATACCAAAAGCTTCAGGACAGTACAGGATTTTTCTGTAGTGTGAATGAAGGTTGCTTTGTTTTGGTCCCCAAGTGTTTCTTGAATAATTGTGGTTTGGAAAACCAAGTACGGGTTGAGTCCATTGCTGTGTTTCAGCTGTGGATTTGATTTTTCAGATGGGAGCACATGGACTGGCACATGGACTCTGGCATTTAAATAGTCCTTCCAGAGATCTACAATGCAAGACTTGAATGTAGGACTAAAAGTTATAAAATTGGGATGAAGACACACTGAAAAACTGCAGTTAAGGTGTAAAATAATCAGCATTCAAAATAAGCTGAGCTTAAACCCTGACTGTTAGTAAGCTTGGATCCAAATTCACCCTTAGCGAACATCCCAAAAGTACAGATTACAGTGAATTTTGGTTTAGCTTGTTGCCATTTTTGTCTGGATGTGTCTGGTGTAGCCTGTGCCTGGGTCTGGACTCATTTCCCTGCAGAAGGCATTGTCTCTGCAGTGGTGCAGAGCGTGGCACGGCCTTGTGGTTTCTTACGGGGAGATTTTTAACCTGGTACGTAATTCTTGTTAACGTTCACATGATATCCATCCAGTTGGTAAGAGTGCAAGTCAGGGCTATCCCCTCAGGCAGACTTCATTTAAACACTCTTCCTAGTGCCAAATTTCTAGGCATTTTTCTCTTCTAATGAATGCATGTGTTTTAGAGCAGAGACCTTTCCAGCGCTCCTCTCCCCTTCCCCCAGTGCTGCCTGTTTCAGCCCCGCGTATTGCACGGGGTCGTTACTCAAATGTTGCTCTGAAGAGTTTCAGAAAACCTGTCAAAATGATTAAGAGTCTGAAATTCTATATTACATTAATGTTTTTAAAACATCTTATTCGACAGACAATATAATATGAAATATAACAAAAAAAAAAAATCAAATACTGGCTCGTACATAACACTTCTTGAGGGGCTGCTGTCACTTTGTTGAAAGCAAATATTTTGAGAAGTGTGTCTAGCTCTGCAATGTGAGGAAAAAAATTGAAATAGTCTGTGCTGGTGTCAAATCATTTTTTAATAAACTGAGAGCATTTATAGTTTTCAGTCTCCATTAGAAGATTTTCTTGGGCAGATTTGACTGTAAACTCACACAGTTTGTTTTAAAAGGGCTTCAAGACCATCTGGGATTTTGGAGTTTGGGGTTTTAAAATATTTTGTTCTTTACTGCGATGAGCAAGAAACTTCTTTGGAAATGCTTCATGTTGGCTAAGCTGGCAGGGCCATCCAGCTCTTAAAGGGAAACAGATTCATTTAATAATTTTACACAAGTGGGGAGGAAAAAGCCCAATATTGGTAAAGTAACAAAAGAAACTCCTGGCTAAATATTCAGTGACTTTGAGTGAGAGAGGACAGTGATGAATAAGGTGGGAAGTTCTGAATAAAGACTGCAAGACACAAATCAAGCTGACTTTCACAAGCTAATTGTAATTGAGTCTTTTCTTCCCCACAGATACAGGAGCTTAAATTTTTAATTTGGCGTCAGAGCTGCAGTCCCCATGTTTCTTGTAGGCCACCTTTAAGGACTGAAAATCACAAGAAGTTGTCCCCAGACTGTTCAGATTGAACACCTCCAGGTGTCCCAGCCTGGCTCCAGCCCATGGAGTATGTCTGTGGCCTCCTCTGCACCTGCCCCAGCAGATCTGTGTCTGTTTTCAGGCTGTGTCTGGTGCTGATTTGTGCCTTGCCTGTGTCTGTCCTGTTCTCCTGCTCTGAACTGAGGCCCAGCCTCAGAAGGATGGGTGGCTTCTTCTTAAGGTGTTTTGCCCACCAAGTGAGTACAACCAACCTACACCTGGTTTCCTTCCAGCACTTTCAACTCACCTGTTCTTGAAAGCCCCAGTGATGCCATTCCAACCTTCTATCGGCAATTTAGTTAATTAACTCTTGGGTAGTTCCTTACATGCCTAAGCTGAATGTTTAGTGATGAAATTCAGCCCTCTTTCTTCTCATCCTACTCATGGAACACTCATCCTTTTTGCAGCAGCCCAGGGATGTGTCTGAAGACAGTTACCCATCTGCCTCCACCCCTGTCTCCAGACAGAATGATATCATGTATTCTTTTCCAGCTTGGCATCTCCAAGGAGTTAAGTTTCTGCAAGTTTTGTGGAAAAGAGGAGTTGAGTAAAGGAAAGATGAGGGAACTGGTGCTCTTACAAAGAGACATATATACAGAATTGAAATGTTACCCATTCTGAGGCATCATCCTGCCAATGGCAGCAGGTTCTTCAGACAGATAGGAAAGGGTGGGAGCTGGAGAGCCTGGGAGATGTGACTGGGGGAAGGAAGGAAGGAAAGGGGATGCTGAAACAAGGACAGTCTTGGAGAAAATAAATGCTGAGATTGGAGTGAATAGGACTGAACACAGAAATTTTTAGTTTCAGTGCTTGCTGAACTGTTGATGTTAAGACTTGTTTTGAGCAGGCGTGGGAGTCTGGTACATATCCTAGGACCCAAAATTCCTGAACTTTCCTTAAGGTCATTTTGTAGTCTGAGCCAGTCTAATTATTTTATAATGGGATGTAAATTATTTGGAAAACATATTGAACTGAGTGTTCAGACTCACAAATTTTGTTCCATGTTTTACTGCTGGAATGAGAAGAAAGATCTTTTTATCAGGATTTTCATTATTAAATTGGTGATAATTATATCTGCATTTTGAAATACATAAGTGAAGAACAGACATACCGAGTTATCAGTCTATATCTTTTATCAGAGGAGGGAAAAATGTTGAATATCCTACAGAGGCATTATATAAAGAGAAAACCAGTGCAATTTGCCTAACAAAAAAATACCACGTTTCTACAACTGAGATCTTGGTACCTTGCTCTTACATGAGATAACATGCCAATCTAAGCATTTCAGCAAGTATATGATTTATACTCAGGGTTATTTGTGCTGGAAAAGTGTGGTGATCTGTAGAGGAAAAAATCAGGCTTGTCATATGAACTCATTTCAGCACAAGAGTCAGTCAAGAGAAACATTAGAGAAGTGTGTGTGTGAAGGGGGGACTCACTGCCAGGATTTACTTGCAGTCATTTTGTTCATCTGTGATTTCCATTGCATTTTCTGTTTTGAGAGAATTTCCTCCTAAATTACTCTAATTCCAGTTTAGGTTTAGTGAGCATTATTTAGTGTGCAAGTTCCCAGCATGTCAACAGCCATGGGCATTGTCATGTTCCTACAATGTTGTTGCCTCTATCATCTTTTGATGGTCCCTTTCAAAGTTCTCATTTAATCCATCCCTTCACCTTTGTCCAGCAGGATAAGAGGAGTTGAATTACTGCACTAAATCCACATGAGAAAGCTTGATAACAGATTATTCTTCTTTCCTCAGTACTGCTTATATATTTCTTTTTTCCACTATTGATTTCCTGTGTTTACAGCTTCTGAAGGAGCTGTTTTGAAACACAAAAGTATAGGCTAACATAATTGGAAATGTCAAATTTTCTTCAGGTGCTTCTTGAGACTCTACAGTTGTCACACTTTTGGGTCGACCAGAGATTTAATTGAAAGAATGTTCATGAGTTCTTAAAAGCCAGGAGAAAAACAGTGACAGCAGAAAAAACCCCCAGATATGGCATTTGAGTTGTACATAGATTGTCTTCAAAGTGGTGTTTCAACAAAAACTTCTGGAAAGATTTTTTCAATAAAACAGCCTACATGACTCTGTGGAAATAATGACACAGAGGTTGGTGCTGGAGCAGATTGATAGTGGAAGGGTGGAAAAAGTGTAGGAAACTTTGTTCTTGTTAAATGGTAAATTAAATTGTGTTGCTTGCCTGTTAAAGAGCAGATGTACCTGCTGGAAGCAGTTCTGTGAGGAGATCTGCAGGCTGAAGCTCAGAGTTTCACTGTGCAAAGTGAATTTTTTCCTGAGTGGCTTTGAAGAACCCCTGGCCCTGGGGGATTTTGTGCCACCAAGAGACACCCATGTCCTGCTAGCACAGCCTTTTCCACTGGCCCACTGAAGAGTTTATAAGAAACTTCCAACTTTTTGTCACATTTTTCACAGGTAAGGAAAGAATGGATGAAATGTGTTGCTAAATTATTTTGGCAAACAACCCCAAGAAACACAACCATGGCATGGCTGAGGTCAGGGACCAGGCTCAGCTGGGCTGAATTTTCCATTTAAACCACTAAAGCACACTTTGCAAGTAGTATGCTGTCAAAGCTCTTCTTCTTTCTGTTCTTCACAGTCTCTTTGTATATCCTTGCCAACCAATTTATCATGGCTGTTAAAGACTAATTAAACCTCATTATTATCTTTTGAATGTGAAAAGTATCTAAAGTGCTAGTACATAATTCTTATGGGATTTTAACTTTCAGGTGGTGCAATGTTCCCCTCACATCCAGGCATCATCCTCTCCAGCTTAAGTCCCCTCTGCAAATCCTATGGCTTCACTGAAATAAATAAGTGAAATTTATAAATGAAACCCATGTGGTCTTCAGCCTGCAAGCTCTGAGCATCAGGTGTCCTTTGAAATTCAGATTTCATCAGTGCATCCTGCAGCATCTACAGGAGGTGTGTGGAAGTAAATTTTGGTGAAAATAAACTGTGTTTTGAATACAGAGCTGAAATAGAAGAATATTTTTACATCATTATTCTGGAACTTACTGTCGTTATCATTAAGGTGGCTATTAATAACAAAGTCTGAGGCCTTCAGTCTCATAAGAACACTACTCATTAGGAACCATGTTAAGGCATTTATGTACCTTATAGGGAAGGGAATTGTGTAGTCTGAGTGTGGAGATTGAGGGAATGGACAAAACTAAATTTAGCTAAATTGTGACATTAAATACCTCAGGAAATGCATCAGAGAATCAAAGTGATTTAAAACTCTTGACTTCTGGAACTCTGCTAGACTTGATTTTCTTGCCCAGATATTTCTATACAGTAGATAGAGCTTCCAGGATCTATATCTAATCTAATCTGATTATTGTGGTGGCTGAAGAAAAAGGTTTGATTCTCAACTTTGTCTCTGCAGTCATGTAGTTCCAGTAACTCACCAGAATTTGCTACTGCTTGGCAGCTGTTTCTGAGAGCAGTTACTGCCGGGTCTGAACTGGGAATGGTGGGTTAGTGGAAACTGAAGGGACAAGGTGGTGAGTGTGATATAACCTCTCCTGTGGAACGGTCTCATTTACTGAATCTCCAAAAAAGCCACAGTGTTCCATCCCCATGAAATGATAAACTCAGTAATGTGACACAAAGATAGTGATTGGTCTTTGCTGCCCCACACTTTGGAGAACAAAAGGAAGCTCAAGCCTTTAAGTCTCAGGGTTAATCTGAATCAAAAAAGTAAAACCAAACTATGTCTTAAAGGTGATGCACCTTTCCAGCAGTTCACATTTTTCTTTTATTTTCCATTAGTGAATGTCTGCTCCACTGTGAGGCTTTTCTCTGAACATTTGGAAATATTTTAATGCCCTTAAAATTGCAGATTTCTCTTAACAGGCTGTGCTTTCCTCTTGCTTTGGTATCCTCACACCTGTTTTGCCTTTGGCACTAGGCACTGGATAATGAGGTTACCTAATGTGTTGACTGTTGGCTCCAAGCTCTTTAATAGTCCAGCAGGATGCCTTTCCTGAACTGGTTTGGGGTTTTTTGGTGGGCACAGGGGAGAGATGCTGTGTAAGGAGTCCTTCCTTCTAGAGGCCTATTTTTGGTATTCTTTTCAGCTGAGTTTTTTGATGCATCATGAATTGAAGGAGAGCTATCTGCTTGCAGCAGGAAAAAGTGCTTGTCTTGGCTTTGCCATGCTGCAGGGTTTGTTGTGGGAGGTGAGGTGCTCCAGGTCTCATCCTTTTTCCTACCTATAGGAACCCATGACCTTGGAGACAGTGCAGCTCCTGATGGAAGCTGTCACAGCCCATTCTATGGCAGCTGATGGAGCTGCAAAATGAAGTGTGACCTTCTAGTGGGAAGGGAGAATGTGAACTCTGCCTCATTTCTTCCCAGATTTAATAAATAAGTTAATAACTCTTTTTTAAAGTACTTTTTTATAAGAGATTTCATCTTACAGTTTTTGATGAATTTGTGAATTTTATTGTTATTATAATTTTTTAACACTCACTACATTTATCGGAGTCAAAGAATGGCTTGGGTTTGAGGGTACCTAAAAGCTCATCTCATTCCCCCCACCTTGGGACATCTTCCACTATCCCAGGTTGCTCCAAGCCCCAGCCAGGCCTTGAACACTTCTGAAGTCCCACAGTGAGACTTTCTTAGGTGTTGCACCTGATGAACAGAAAGAAGTATAGGAAAAGAGCTGCAAACCAAACCTTTATTATTTTGAGCTTCTTCCTCCCTTCCCCGCAGCAGTCTCAATGACTGTCTGTCATGATAGCCAGTTCTGTCCTGTATCAATGTGTTATTTTGTGTCTCCCATTTGAACTACAAAGGGCCAACCTACTTTTGGTCATCAAACCCACAAAGGGCAGGTGAGGATTGTGGTGGAAGGAATCAGAACAAAGCATGGAAGCAGCACAGTCTGTTATGAAGTGCCAGGTACACTTGTATCTCTACCAGAATAGTTTCCTCTGTCCCAGCATGGAACAGAACTAGAAGAATCTTGGAAAGGGCCAATGATACAGAGAGGTGCAGAGTGCAGCAAAGCTGGAGCAGCCTCAGTCTGTCTGGATTGGGGAAAGTGTTTGGAGGGAGAGCAGGGAAGAGCCCCAGTGCATGATTATTGTCTGGGGGGTTTTCACAGTCCAACAGCTGGGGGACATGATCTTGTACTGTTAAAAATTAAGGTGAGGTGTTATGAAAAACAAAACCAAGTGCTTTTTAGACAACTCACTTGAAAACTTTGAAATGAGACAATGAAGATATTTCTTCAATAACACAAGTAAAATGAACAGAATAATGAAATCTGTGATCCATGTACCTCTGAAATATGTAGCAGAGCATGTGGAGTGCCAGGGTGTCCTCACCAGATGTGTCAGTGCCAAATCAAGTGAAGGTTTCCCTGCTTTCGAAGATATGGATAGACAGAAGGTTCTCTTGGTGGCATGAAAGTATTTAGGAGAAAACAAGCAATAGAAGAGAGATAACTATGTGTACAGAGAGATGAAAAGATCTTCAGGATGGAGAAGTCTTTCCCATTGAAGTTCAGGAAGGTGATGTTGAAGAATCAGGAAGTTTTTTGGCAAATTATATCAAAGGTCTCCTGAAGGATCAATTTTTAGACATATGATCACAGCAGCTTAACTTCCTGAATTTCATTCCCCACTTAAAAGCATAACTGGAAGCAGAACCAGGCTTTATCTATATTTCATAATAGGGTCATACTCCTACTTTTCAAAGAAGGCAATTATTTTTTTAAAGGTTCTGCAAGTTACGTGGAAAAGCTTTTAAAAAATCAAGTCTATGTAAGGTTTAGCAATTGTTGTTCAAATGTTCCAAATTTCCCTTGCCCAGTGCAGCATTCAGACCCTGATTCTTCTGGGCAAGATTGAGGGTTAGTTTTGTGGCACCCTATAGCAAAAACATTACTGTAGTTCCTAGAATTTGGTGAAAAATGTAGGGAAAATGAAATCCATATGCTACCCTTTGAGGCAGACCTGTATCCCCCCAGTTACCCTTAAGCTCCTGAATTTCATAAAGCATTTTTTTCCTTGTTAAAATTAATACCAGATTTAAGTTAGATAAGGTCACATATTATTTAGTCCCCAGTGAAGATGTCAGAATTTAAATGATTTACACTGGAAATAGAATTACTGCTTGTTATTGCAGAATAGTGAGAGGAGGTGGTTGATTATATAGAGATATAATATGATGAGATATAAATATATATTTTTGTGAAGAGATAACTCCTTGATGCTGTTTGGTGCTTTACTCTGAATGGCCTCCCTCATTTTTGAGGCTTTAATTTTTCTTATAATACTTAAAAAAAAATTATTTTGCTGAGAAATGGGAGTAACTTTCTAGAATGAATGAGTTTGATGAATACTGTGATCTAAGCTTCAGCAGGATTCCTGCCCACCCTGCCAGCCTGACCTGAAAAGTCCATCTTTAGAACTAGAAGAGAACTCATGCAAAAGTTGCACGTCTGATCTCCGGTTTAATTATACTCATAAGGTGGTCCTGTTTTTAGCGAGCAAAGTAGGATCAGGGATTCCTGCTCCTCCTATTCAAATCAAGATAAACTGCTTTCTCAGATTGTTATACCCTGGATATGGATGCGTTGTCTGGGTAAAAATGAACTTTGAGGCTGGGTTTTTTTGTTGCATTTTTTAAAAAAAACCTTTGCTGAGGACTCCCAGGCACTCAGAGGGATGGCTTAGACCATTTTGCTGGATGTCTGGGAATCCTGGCTGTGCTCCCTGTGTGCACTGATCACCTCTGCAGTCTGTGTGGAGTGAGCCCAGCACTCCTGGGAGGCATCAGCCCTGCTCCACACGGGATAAAACAAAAATATGTCCTTGTCTAGGAAGTTTGATGCATCCTGGAGCTGAGATCTTGCTGCACATGTGCATTTTTGCCTTTGGGGCAGGGCAGACAAACTCTCCTGACACAAAAAGCAGAGTAAAAATGTCAGCAGCTCTGGAGTCAGACTCGCTTTTATGTCTGACTCACTGAATTTTGACAACACATTTCAGTCTTCTGTGCTTTTTTCCCTTGGTATCTGCAGTCTGTTTACACCATGGGATCTGCAGAGAAGGTCTGTTCCTTAGTTTAGACACAATCCCTAGAGCATGGAGGGAGGGAGGAGAGTCTTGATCTCAGTTTGGTCCTCTGGGAAATTTTGTACTCTAAATAGAAGTAGTAAAAACTATCAGGTGATGACACTTTTTGGGCTGAGTTTTTTTGAACTGGAGACCTAAAGGTGAAATCATCTGTATCACATTACCCACCACTGTGCTGTCCAGACACTCTTAACTTTCCATGCACTGACAGGTTCCTACTGGAGTAGCACACTCTGTCTTGTGGAAAGATTGCTGCTGTGCCCACAATCCAAGCTGTGTGCTGCTTTGGAAAGCCACCTTGGGACACTCCTCAGGAGCTGCCACCAACCCAGAGGGTTTTCTTACGGGTGTCTTATGTTCAGAAGGAAAAATTAATTCCTGAGTTTCAATGTTATAGCTTTTGTTACTGTGGTTATTTCCTGAGAAACTGTAATGTGGAGTAGAGTTTTTCACAGATCCAATCTTGAGAGCACAAAAAATTGACAGTTCCACGTAGGTGACAGCTGGTCAGGGCCACCTAAACACAAACCTGGGAGAATTGTCTGGGCTGGTTTTTACTGTGGCACCTTTTCTGTTTTCTCACTGTGTGTTCTCACATTTCCTTCATTCCCTCCATAATCCGTTTTGCTTCTTGTTGTATTTTTATCTTCCTGTCCTTTTTTTTGCAAAAAACCTCCAAATCTGCATTTCCACCACACCTTTATTCTATTCAGTAGGCACAAGAGTGAATCAGTAAGGCTCTTTGTATATGCACAAAGCCATAATAATTTGGGAGTGCAGGTTTGCTTATGGACGGAGCAGCCAGTGAGCTCCTCCATTCTGAAACATTTTACTCATTATTCAGCTAAGAGCTTAAATGACATTTCCTGTGCTGATTTTTGGGTGGTTTTGTTCCACTGAAGAGCATAACCAAATGAAAACTTAGAGTAATATTTTTAGGGGTTTTTTTTTCATATGCACAGACTTAATATTTTATCATTGGTTATCTTGGAGATAATTGTTCTCTAACATAAAGCCTAGACTTGGCTTTTGGTGAGATGAAAAGGTGGTTCAAAGAAAGATTTTTGAAGGTGATCCCTCAGTTTGTCTCCCCAGACTGAGCCATCTTTTCACATGCACAGGGCCATTGCTTCTGCCCGAGTGGAATTTTGATTGAAAAAGCCTGACCCGCCGAGCACTCTGAGTTAACTACACCTGTGCAGTGGCACGAGCAGCCAAGTTCTCTTTCCCGTAATTTCTAAATAACTGCAAAACACATAAATTCCTAGGCCTGACCTCTCGGTGCATTCCATACAGTTTTGGCATGGGAACAGAGTTGCCTCAAGCCCAGACGTGCATTGCAGCGCGGCGGATCCCGGGCGGGAGAGCGCCACAAATGTTCTGTGCACTTGCACGTTTATATCCATTTCTTCAGGGCCCATAAAGCAGGAGCTGCTGGGGTTTAATGCACAGCTCCACTTTTTCCCGTAAAGCATTTCCAAGCCGTTCGTCTCAGCTGGTTATTGGTGTCTCTGAACACGTGGAGTTGGATTGCACCTTGTTAAGGTTGGCCTCTCCTCCAGGGTCTGGGACTGCTGCAAGGCTTGAGCAGAGGCAGAGGATGCAGAGACATGAACCTTAACCCTGCAGCAGTCTCTCAGATGTAAAGAGAGATTTCTTAGTTCATAAAACAGGGAGATGAAGGTAGTGGAACCTGAATAGGAATTAAGTTCTTTCAGTGGAACAGAATTATATCGGTTAAATCCATTTCGGCAATATATGATTGCGATCGATCCAGTCTAAAAACAGTGACTCAAAATGTTTGGCTGGTGCTAGTTCTTGAATTGCTGATGCTGAAGGAGCCAAAACCTTTGAAATTCAACGGTTGGAGAGTAGGTGGAGCAAGGTGTTTGGGATGTTTTTCTTTCCTTTGAAGGAAATCGCAAAGGGATTTATGAAAATATTCTGCATCAGGAATTGGGATAAATTGTTAAATTTTCCCTGAGAGAATGCAACTTGAAATATTGGCCCTTTAGAAACAGAGTGAAGTAGTGAAGTGGATTTGCCATATTAATCCCCTTCCCAGCAGAGAAAGGGGAACTGCTTGTGAATTACAGACAAAGTTGTTATCTGTACATCTGCCTCTGTAAGGATTTGCTTGAGGGCTGAACAAAGCCAAACATTCCACTATAGCACTTGTACTGATGAGATGAGTGTAGACTCTGGAATTCATTTGGGGAGTGATTTAGGATGGGAAATCTGGTAAGGATATACCTTTATAAGCAATAGATCCACACAGTAGTTTCAAGAGGACTGGTGATTGAAGAGTCTGTGAGGGAGAAAAAGTATTATTTATTTACTTATTTTTTAAAATCTATTTTTAAAATGTTATTTATTAATGGCTCCTATTGTGGTTAATAATTGATACCTTTTATCATCAGCTGAACAGATGAACTTGTAAAGAAGAAAAGAGAGTTGGCTTTAATTTGTGCCCTGAGAATGAAGAAGAGAGGCTGTTGCTTTACACTGGTGGGTGCAGAGGGAAGTGAATATTTGTGTATGGTAATCAGAGCTTAAGTATCTTAAAAGCTGATACGAACACAGATGTTCCTCAATTGAATTACAAGATCTTTGTAAAGAAAACAAAAAGACTGTGCAGGTTAAAAGGAGACAGGGAAGCAGCTTTGAAGGTAAAAATATTCTATTTAATGTCCTGCCTGTCTGTTTCTCTCCAGGGCATCACACCTACACAGTGCAGGTATGTAGGAAAGTTTGGCTTATGGTGCCATGCTCAATTACAAAAATCAATTAAGTCTGATGTAGCCTATTTGGAATATGTGTATACTGCAAATCATATTTTCTGTCTTCTGCAAGTTGATCAAGTTAACATTTTGTTCTCAATTTCTTGTAAATATTTTTCTTTGCAGTAGGTGGTACTCACTGCCATTGAATTATAGTCCTGGCTTTGTTGTCTTTGTTTTGGAGAAATGTTTTTAAGGGCTTTTTTTCTTGTATTTAAATGTCTCGGGTGCTTTGGTGCTCCTTTCTCCCTTTCTGCCTCATGTAGATATTTGCTTTGTGTGAGCTTGCTTTGGATTTGACTTTTTTTCCCTGTAGGTATTGCAAAAAGCATGATCTCAGTTCTTCTGGCTTGTTCTGTTAATAACATACCTGAATACTTGGCAAAACCCCATCATTCAATGATTGCTGAGCAGCTCCAGGTTTCTTTGGCTACCCAAAGGAAATATAAAATTAATTAGCAACATAATTTAGGTTTTTACCTGCCTTGTAAAAGTGCACAAATGTTTGTACTATTTAGAGGCTTCTGGCTGCAGTCCTGTTCTCCTGTTTGAGGATATCAAATGCTGAAATTCAGCTGAATTGCTGAAGAATTGACAATTAGTATTGGAGATTCTCCTGAAGTCTTTCACTGCCTATGTATTCATTTGCATGTCAAATGGCTTTTGAGGGGAAGTAGACACTAAAAATGAGAGGCTTTTTTTATTAAAAACTGCTTTTTAATACTGGCTGATGTTTTCCTAGCTGAGGACATTGGCTGCCTTGACGCTGCATTAGATTTTTTACTGTCAGACCTAAATTGTTTTATGTTATATGAAATGGCTGTCTCTTCTGGATGATGAAATGCCTGATTTTCTCATCTTAGTGGGTTATAAAGTTGCATCAACATTTTTCATTTTATATCAGGCTCTGATTCTTGAATTTTGATGGGAATTTATCCTCTGAAGAAACTGATGGGAGAATCTAACTCTCTGATGCCCCTTTGTACTTGCAGTTCATTTGTCTTTGTTATCTAAGTGTTATTTCTTGGGTTTCAGCTGATTTTTGTAGTGTACAAGATGATACAATCTTTCCTTTCTTCCAATCTTCCTTAATCTGATTTTCAGGAAGAAACAGCTCTGACTGCCTTTTATTTCCTTGGCAGGGGACCAGCTTTAAATGAGGACATGTGTCCAGACAGCAGCTGGTCCATAAGATGCTGAGCAAGAGCTGACTCAAGCCCTTGGTTGGGGTGACACACGCTCTCCCAGCTCCCACTTTCCAAGGTTGCGTGGTAACCAAAAGGTCAACCTTATTCCCTCAGCAGTGGAAATCAAATGAAACTTCACAATGCTGAGCATTTTTCATTCATCAAATCCTTCAGGGCCCATTCAGTGCTGGTGTACGTGTCCGGGTGGGTCTCTGCTTTTCCATGACCCCTCTGTCCAGCTGGGCGGATGTGAGGGCCAGATGAACACCCAGAGCTGTCCTGATGGCCCCACACACAACTGCAGCTTCCTTGCGAGGGAGTGGAGCCTTCCAAGTTTTAATGTGGCTCTTGTTGTTGAAGCAGGGTTATTAGATGTGCATGGAAAAGTGCAAAAACCCCTGGAAAGGAAGGTAAAGCTGGTGGTGTCCTGCTCCTAGCACTGCTGATGGGTGGGGTTTGATTACCTGGGTGAAATGGGAAAATCTGTTTCCTTTTCTGACAAACTCAGTGATTGGTAGGGGCAGGGAAAAGCCAGTTGAAACATTCTAAGGGCCACGAAGGAGGGATTAGAGCACCTCTCCTGTGAGCAAAGGCTGTGAGAGCTGGGGTGTTCAGTTGGAGAAGAGAAGCCTCCAGGGGACTTTATTGCAGCCCTCTGGTACCTAAAGGGGCTCCAAGAGAGCTGGAGAGGGACTTGGGATTGGGATCTGTAGTCACAGAACAAGGAGAAATGGTTTTAAACTGCCAGAGGGGCAGGGTTAGATGGGATATTGAGCAGATATTCTCCCCTGTGACGGTGGTGAGGCCCTGGCACAGGGTGCCCAGAGCAGCTGTGGCTGCCCCTGGATCCCTGGCAGTGTCCCAGGCCAGGCTGGCCAGGGCTTGGATCAGCCTGGGACAGTGGCAGGTGTCCCTGTCCATGGCAGGGAGAACGGAATGAGATGAGCTTTAAGGTCCCTTCCAACCCAAACCATTCTGGGATTCTATGATAATAAATAGCTCCTTTGCTCTGCTTTTACACCCATGTTTTCATATTGACTCATGTCTCATACAACTGTAAAATGTTTGATAATGAGATCCAGTGTGTCCAGAGAGGCCTTGGAGTTCTTTTTAGAACATGGTTACCTAAGAAGTTCATGGTCATTTTTCTGTGGCCCAGATCCAGTGGCTGATCTCTTTTTGCTTAAATGTGTGTTTAGCATAACTTCATGTGGCCTTTTAAAAAAATCTGGGTCTGCCCATTATAGTTCTAGGGAGTTCCAACTTAAAATATACAGCTGGTTATAAAAATGCATTACTTACAGGTTGCATGAAAAATTTCGAGTATTTGTTTGTTCCAGAGATATATATATAGAGAGAGAGAAATTTGAAAATTTTATCTGGAAGACAAAAATGTGTCCATTCCGTTAGATCAAATCATGTATGATAATGTTGCTTTTAAATTTTTGGTCACCCACAGTGAGAAAAATGAAATGAGTAAAAGGGACAGTTTATGGTTAAGTACATGGATTATACAGTCATAAAAGTAAATACTTTGTTTATTCACCATCACAAATAATGTCAATAAATGCAAGTTGATTTTTTTTTTAGCAAAAAGGTGCTTAGATTGGCTCTGAAGTTATCAGCCTGGAAAGTTATGCTGATAAATGTCTTTTTGCTGTCCAAGTGTCTCAGCACTCTGCTTGGCAAACCTCTTGTGTTTTGTTCCTCACAGTAATATGGAGGTGAACTACATTTGAGTGTATTTTGTTTGGTTTTAAAGTTAGGAAAGCACTTGTCCAGATCTTGATGTAACTGTCTGTTGTTAATGGTAACCTCCAAATAAAAAAGATGGGAGACGAGCAGTGATCATCTGTGACTTCTGGCATTGCATGGTCAGACTTGAAAAAAATGGCTTTGCTTCCTTCTTTCATGCCTTTTTAGTTTAACTGTGTAATTTTATCAAGGTAACTATTGCAAAGATTAACCAGATTTTTCCTGTGAATGAATGTGCCCTATATTTTGAAACATTTGCTGGTTTGATTTTTGCCTTGTGATTAATGTTGAAGTGCTTCTCATGCACATTGACATGGATCATGTGGCACAGGCAATATGGGAAGTGCAAGTTCAATGCTAAACATCTGTTCTCCTATTGAAGCTAAAAGTGGGTGCTTTCAAGCACTGAAACCTCCCATAAATCCCCTGAGGGCCATTTCAAAGGCAACTTCAAGGCCTTAGCAAAAGAAGTAACAGGGAATTATTGTCAAAGGATTTGCAGTCATCCTACCTGGGGCTCTTGGCTGTCTTTTGGGCAGAGGTTGTCACTTCAGCAGAAGGAAATTATTGATTGCACCTTGAATTGCTCCATTGCTTCAGTTCATTTGGTATCTTTATGGAGATTCTTCCACTCTTGAGTGTTACCATAAAGGAGGAGCATGGAAACTGGAGGCAGGGCTGACACCTTCTGACACCTTTCCTTTCTTGCTTGAAAATGTGCAAACAATGCTGAGTGTGTTGTGTGTGCATAATTCAGTGCTGAACTCCCTGATGGCACTGCCACACTCCCAGACACTCCTGCAGGCTTGTGCAGCTTCCAGCCCTGTATGGGACTCACCAGGTGCCAGAGGAAACATCCCCACATTTCCTCTCTGCTGGAAATCCTCCATCTCCCAGGGAAAGCAGCAATATTCAGTCTCCGGTGACAAATGCTCCCAATGACTTTTTGCTGACACAAGACCATTTCTCCAGTGGCCTCTCATCTTCCTGCTCACTCAAGGCTGCTGTAACTGTGTTCTGACATTTGTGGATGTGTAACATTCTCCTGCCAGAAGTCTCAGTGTCCTCTGCACAGTGGTGTTCTCTCCTTGGTCTTGGGAGCAGAAAACAGGAGTAATATTTCTGAAGCGTGTCGGTCTCCTCCATGCCAAAGCAACAGTTGCCTGTGTTTATCTAAAGTTTATTTCACTGCCTTGTAAAATACTTGTTTTAAGCAGCAATGGGCTTTCAACACCACAGATCAGCTGAACTTTGCTGCAGATTCTGGTCAGAATTTGGCCTGCTCTGTGTTTTCTATTTGGTCTAAAGTACAAGAGATCAGACTTTCAGAGAAACATTAAACTTGTGTGTATGTGCACATGTGTTTTCTTGCTAAAGTACTAATGATTAAAAAGAGCATTTCTGACAGCAGGAAAGTTTCGTGTTACAGGATATTTTTGTGTAGCAGTCTCCTTCACCTGATCTGTGCTAATTCACTCCAACCTGAAGCACTGCAAGCACTGACAATCTTTGGAAACATTTCTGAGCACCTTATCCTCTTTTTTGCTGTAGGCTTCTAACTCAGGCAGTTTTCTTCCTGTTTGAGGCCTTCTGTCGTGTGTCTTAATCATCTTCTGTTCCCTTAGGCCGGGAGCTGAGTCCAAACCTCAGCCTGAGCTTTTGGACAGGTGTTAGGCCTGAGCTTCAGATGGCACAGGAGTGAAAAGCTATATGCTCAAAAAAGTGGCCATGGACTTTTAACACTGTGGTTTAGTCCCAAGCTGTATCAGATATTTCCATCTACTTTTCAGTTTCCCAAGATTCTTATGGGATTCTCATTTCTGTAGCTGCTGTGGGCATAGTTTTTTTTTTCCTCTTACACAGTGCTTCAGCAAAATGCTTCCCCAGACAAGGGAGCAGAGATCCCTGGAACAAACATTTTTCAAGACTTTCATCATTTCATGGAAATACAGCTTTCCAGTGATGAGCTGAGACCTGACGGCAGAGGTAAAAGCAGAGCAGTGTTTTTGGAAATAACTTTACTGTGATCTAGGACTGCGACTTCTTTAATTTCATCAGTGATTTCTTGCCAGGCTCTGTGCATTAGGTGGTCTTATATTCATAGGACAAGCCAGCATTTCAGTACAGCAAGATAAGTGATTGATCCACTGATTGTAGTTAGATATCAACTTCTTCCACAGTGCTCACAGACATGGACATTGCCATGCCACCATCCTGGTGTCTGGCTAAGCTTGAGGCAGGGATCCCACCAACAGAAGTCCCTCAAAATGCAGTTCCCAGAATTAATGGGAGGACAGACCTTGTCTTTCTGAGTTATCTTCTGTCCTGTCATCTACATTGCATTTTAAAAATCTTACATAATTTTCCTTATTATTAAAATAAAAATCTGGAAGTGAGTAAATAATAATTTGTGAACCTAATAAATCTTCTTGCTTTCTACTGCTTTTGTTGGCAAAGGTCTTCTCTGTGTTGGCTTTAAAGAGAAGTTATGCTCAACAGTGACTGAAAAATACACTTTCCAAAGTTTGGAAAGACTGTAAGTAGACAGGTTCATCCCACTTCTCTTGTGCTGCCTATTCTGTCCCTCTGCACTCCTGTAAGGATATATTGTAAGATCCCTTTTTGCATATCTTTTCCCTGTAAAAAATCTTTTACTGTAAAAGAGGAGATGATGTTCTGGTAAATATACCTGCTACTTCCAAGTAACAAAGTCATTAAAAAGTCAATAGGCCTTTTATGTAACTCCAGTCTAATTTGCTTCTCCTGTTCACCCTCTCTTCTGTGCTGCTCTGTTCAAGCCAACACCCATATCCACTAAAGCAGGGTGTGCGTAGTAGCTCGGGGTCCCAGACACCAAGCTCCAGAATGTATTTTTCCAGCAGCCCTGGATTTGCCTGGCTGGCTTCTTAGCTGGCCTCAGCTCAGGCATTTTGGCTGGCTCCACTGCTGGCTGCTCTCTTAACTCCCAAAGGCTCTGATAATGGGGTCAACTCGCTCCTTGAGATACCGTTTGCCTTTTGAACAGAGCTCAGATGGAAAAGAGCTTGCACTATTACACCAGTGAACTGTGGTTAATGCTGGGAATCACACAGGCGAGGGGGAGAGCAAAGAAATCATCTGAGCTGAAAGTAGGTGTGTGTGTCACCATTAATGGTGTGTCTCATTTCTAGACAGTCCTTGTCCTGATGGGGACTCCTGATTTCCCTTGACAGAGCACTGAGGCTGAATCCTGCCCTCAGCCTTCCTCTCACTCCTGGGGAAAGAAGAGCATCAGCAGCATAAGCTTTTTAAAAAGGCTGATGGCAGTCTGTGGCTTTGCTGGGTTACTGGCACCGCCATGGCCTGGTAGAGTCCAGGAGCTGGTTCTGCCGTGATGAGGCTGAAAAATGAATCTCCACAAAAGCCCCTCTCTTCAAAGGACATCGTGCAGGTTGTGTCAGCATTTCCTTCTGCACAGGGTACACTGTGGATATGATGCATGTAGCAATACTGCTTTGCAGTAGTTTTTATTTTAAAGGAAATTTCAGTTTCTGGGGCTGAGCAGAAGGACTGAAGGATTAAATGACAGTATTTCATGGTACATCAAAACTGAGATCTCTCTTCCTATTTGTGTGTTTTGCAGAATGACAAATTGACAGAACTTGGGTTGAGAGGAATCTAGACCTGAAAAACTAAGGGGCTGGAATTGTGAGGAATTTCTGCTTCAAAATAGTATTGTGGTCCTTTCTGAAGGTCCTGCTTTGAAATTTGCCCCATTCAGGTGTCACTCCATGTTTCTTTACAGTTGGCACTGCCCAGTCCAACTTCTAAAGGGGTTTTTATAAAAGTGTCTGAGACTTGCAACCATCCCAGAGATATTTTACTTTCCAACATCAACTTTAAAAGCAAATTGTGGCATAAATAAATCTCTAATTATTTGCTCAAGCTGGATTTCAGGTTATTGGAGGAGCTGGGAAAGAACCCAGAGCTCTGCATTTCTTCTGCACTCGTCGTTTATGTCTCCATTATCAATACTGCCATGGTTTAAACAGGAGTTTCCTAACTCTTGGCTGAACTGAGCAGTGATGTAAATGGATGAAATGAATTTGCATTGTTTGATGCACTGAGGGAGCTGATGGTTCAGTGGACAAGCCCTGAGAAGTGAGAGGACGTGTTTGGGAGAAGTCAGTCCCAACTTTGTTGTTCTTTCCGGTTCGGCGTCGGGTCGGAAAACCTGCAGCACCATGAATGAAAGCCTATGCTGGAACCCTCCCCAGCTAGGGGTGGAGGTGGAACAAAAGGAAACTCCACATTTTATAGATTTGGAGAGCCACTACAAAGGCAGAAAAATATTTTGACTCTGACTAAGTAAGGTCTCTGCGCAGCTCAAATGATCTCCCAGGAATTAGAAGCTATGCTGAGAAATCTGGGAACAACCCTGAGAAGGTCATTGGTCCTTTTTCAGGCTAATAATTTCCAAACTATTGCATTAACCTTTTTACCTTTATCTAAAGGTCAGCAGAGGTAACATATCTGTGAAGATCTCCTATGAAAATACATTTTTTTTTTTAATGGCTCATTTTCCCCTTCTTAGCACGGAATACCAGTTGGAAACATCAAGTCATATGTTGGATAAAACCCCACTTCATATTCTCAGCCCTCTGATCTTACTCCTTGCAATTTTTAAAGCTATTCTGGATAAGGTTCTACACTGTATAAAATCATAACTAATTAAGATTAAAAAGAACAGGCTTCAAGCACACAGATTAATTTTATTTTTTAGTATTAAACTTACATCTACCAAAGAACTACGACAGAATGGTTGGAGAGTGAAATTTGCCTGACCCTTTGGGTTTCTTTTGAGCTACTAAATTGTAAAGAAATCTGCTACATATCTGCTTTGGAAACTTTTCTATGTGGTCCAGCTCTGGAAAAAAGCTGTTGGTTCTGGATGGCTTTGCTTTTGCATTTGTTTTTTTGGGATTTTTTTTAGTATGAGTGCTGTTGACTGGAGACTCATAAATGGAGACTTATCAGTTGCTTGTAATTTATAGCAGGTGAATGATTGCTCACCACAAGCTTGTTTAAAAGAATAAACAAGAACATGACTTAAATATCACTTATTCAAGATACCCTTTACGTGCTCAGCCAAGATCATCTTTTCTCGCCTTGTTTTTCCATCTTTTTTTTTTTTTTCTCAACTATGGTGTTGTGCTGGGCAAGGGATAGTGGAGATCCTGAGCATTACACCCTCTGCTGCCTTTCCCTGCCAAGGAACAGCCCCTCCCTGTCCAGTGCTGCAGCAGCTTCATCCATCTAATACAGATGCAGCCTTGCTCAGTGCTTAAAGCACAGGCCCATTATTGATTTTTTTTTTTTTCCTTATTAGTCCTTGATATTGTTTAACAACTATATCTGTTTTCTCATGATAAATATTTGCATCTTCTATGGTGTTATAGAGTTTAAGGGATTCACAGGACTGTGAGGAAAGAGATAAAGGCAGAATTTTTGTAAACATAGAAGAACTTTTCATAGATTTCTTTGTGTATCCCGCTTCCTTTGGGAAGTGCTGCTCTATTCTTATTTACTGATGTCAATAACAGGAAAAGTTTCACTGATTCTTCACCTAAACTGCACCATAGTGCTGCAATCCAGCAGGAAGGGGCTGTGGGGGCGAATAAAGTGTTCAGATCCTGCAGGAGCTCCACCTGCTGTGTGGAGGTCCTGAGAACAGGGGATCCCTTAGACCAGAAATCTCAAACAAAGCCAAATACCAGCCCCAGCAGGTGAGGCTGCTGGCAGGGTAGGCAAGTCTGGCTGGGTCTTCTGCAGAGTGTTGACTCTGCCCTAGAATCATAAAATATCCTGAGTTGGATGGGATCAGTCAGGATCTCCCAGTCCAACTCCTGGCCCTACACCCCAGCCCTCCCACCCTGGGCACCCCTGGCAGTGCTGTCCAAACACTCCTGGAGCTCTGGCAGCCTCGGGGCTGTGCCCATTCCCTGGGGAACCTGGGCAGTGCCAGCACCCTCTGGGGGAAGAACCTTTCCTGATAACTCAGCCTAAAGGTGTCCCTCATGCTGGATCCTTGAGTCCTGTCACTAGCCATGAGTGAAGAGATCAGTACCTGCCCCACTGCTTCCCCTCATGAGGGCACTGAGGAGTGCAGCGAGGTCTCCCCTCAGTCTCCTCTTTTCTAAGCTGAACAAACCAAGTGCCTGTTCCTCAAAAGGCTCCTCCAGACCCTTCCCCATCCTTGGGCCTCCTTTGGACACTCCCTGGTGGCTTCATGTCTCTTTTATATTGTGCTGTGCCATGACAATGACTCTGTACATTGTGCTTTGCTGTCCTACAGCTCTGAGCAAAGGGCTGCTGAAGTTACTGTCCAGCACTGGGAATAACCCCTTAAAACATGAAGCTGTTGGTTTTTCTGGTTTGTCAGAGGGCTGCTGCAGAGGCTGCTGCTCAGCTCCCCTGGCTGTTGGGGTGTCTGCTGCACCTCTGTTCTCTGAGCTTGCGAAGGAAAACATCCACCAAAGTTATTCCCCAACCAATGGAGCAATGTGGGAGCTAAACAGGAGCCCAAAGCCAACATTCAATTAAGGATAAGGATAAATGCAAGATCTTTTCAAGGAGAAAAAAGTAATCCCAACACCCAAACATCACTGTGGGATTCTTGTTTGACCTTGAAACCCCATCCTGCTGTTTCTTTGCTCAGCAAGGCTGGAGGACACAAACTGAGGAGGTTTCTGGGGTCTGCCCAGTGTCTGGCTGCGAGGGCAGGGAGCACCCACAGCACCTGTGTGAGCATGGCAAGAGTCACCTCAGCATGGGGGTGTCATCACTTGGTCCTCACCTACATGGAGGGAATGGATTCTTTTGTTCAGGCTGGGGATATTCTCTTCCAGTAAAGGCACGATGTTTGTTGTCCACTCTTAGTTTTTATCTGGCAGCATCAAGTGGAAAATACTGATAACATTAAAGGCTGCAAAATTACAATGTTTTAATAGGCCTTAACCTTGTGCTGCGTGACACCCTTTTAATGCTCTGATTTCTAACAGCCAAGGCAAATTTTTCTCTATTATGTTTTGTAAATTACTCCAGCTGTGGGACATTATTTATTTATTTATTGCCATCAATTGCTAACAGGTACTTAGATTATAACCCACTTTTAGATCCCAAAAAAATCTGATTTAATTTACCTTGTGGTCACCACAGCAACTGTACTATTTGATATTAATAAGGTAAAGGAAAGAATTCCATTGCCTGAAGTGTTCATTCAAGAATTGGGAAAACCTTTCTAATAACAGAGATATCTAATTGCCAACCAATAACCTGTAAAATCAAAAAACAGACTTTGAGAGAGGAAAACTACAGGGAGGACAGGATGGGAGAAGGAGAGAAAGGATCAAGTGAGACAAAACAACAGAAGGGAAGTGAGAGCTCTTATACTTAATCAAATGAGAGTTCTAATTAGTGCATCACTTCTATGATGGTAGGGAAAGGGAAATAACAGATGTTCCAGCAGGCCTTCCTCAAGGAGTACAGAAAAATGAGGGGAGAAAAAGAGAGCAAAAAGATCTAGGAAAAGTTTCTAAATATGCCATGGGCTTTATTTCTTTCAGGCTACATTTTACTAAGAAAGTCATTTCCTCTCCTCCCTTTTCTGTCTGCCTACCAGAACTGCAGGATATTCAGTTACCAATGGGAGAAGAAAAGATTGCAGTACCTTTCATAAAATTTTATAGAATTGCAGTTTGGTGTTTTCTTCTAAGCTAATTCACAGCTCAGCAATCTTGTCTGTCTTCAAATGTTCTGTAGCTGATTTCCCATAAGGAAACCTGCAAATTGTGTAACAGGGACTTGATTCCCAGAAATTAATAATATGATCTCTAGTGCATAAACAGTCCTTAATATTGCACATGTGGTTAAGTGGCCTCTTTTAGAAGGACCTTGGTCTAGACTGAAGAACCCTGTGTGATTGAGATCTTGACACATTCCTTGGTAACCTGTCTATGAAAAATTTCCATCTCATTTCTAGTTTGAGTGCAGGGACTTGAACACTTACTCTTGTTATAGCTTTGCTAAGTTCAGGGTGACTTACTCTTTCCTTATAAAGTAATTCTGAAAGACTGCATTCAAATTTTTTACTTTTTAAAAAATTGATGAACTGAATAGATCAGGATCTTTCATGTTCTTTAGTAGGTATATTTCCCTGAAGTTTGTCTCTTTGTTCAAACTCCTTTTAAGTATGGATGCACATTCTACATATTACAGCAGAATCAAATTAACTTCCCTTAAGAGCAGACAGCTTCAAGAGTCAAAGCAGCAATAAATAAGTTATGATTGTGGGTCTGGAGAAACTGAAATTTCTCCCTAACTGTGAGGAATGTTTGAACCTGTTTGTGTGAGTGGCAGGGTTATGTTGGTGGCTTATTCCAAGGCATGGCTGAGTCCTCCCAGCAGCTGTTCCCTGCTGAGGCCCCAGGGAGATCATCAACCTTTCGGATCTCTGTGGAAAACTCAAGGGTCTGTTCAGTCTAGACCAAAAGAAAACTCTAAAGTGTCTGCAAACATATTTAAGGACTGTTAGGGAAAGGACAGGGACCAATTATTTTGATTAGGCAATAAGGCCAGGGAAGGCTTAGGAAAAACCGTGTGAGAAGGGTCAGTGCAATGAGGTTCCAGGGGAGGTGACCAGCCCCAGCAGGTGAGATTGACACCCACTTTTTGGGGGAGTTTAGGGATGGTGAACTCCCTTCTGCTCTGAAGGAAAATGATGGATTGCATTGACCCATTTGGGATTCCTTCTAAGCCTGATGATCCTGTGGGTCGTGGTCTGCCAGCACACCCCACCAGGCTTCTCTAGCAACTTTCCAGAAATAAAAATCTGTTCATAAGAAGTGTGTGTACATGTAAGTGTGAAACTCTAAGGGGTAGCAAGTTCTGGGGTTGTTTGGGATCTTTTTGTACATCAGACAGTGTTTGAAAGGGCAGCTCCTCATCCAGTCTTGTGCTGCCACAGAACTAAAGCCAAGTTAATAGTTTTCACTGTGCCACAGAACTAAACCCAAGTTAATTTTCCAAGAATATCATGTATTTTCTTCCAATCCAAGCTTCTGTCTGCATGCTCATGAATCTTTTTCCCTCCTTTACTTAGCAGGTGTCACAGGGAGAAGTCAGAAATGCAGTTGTAGAAGGAGGTATTTTGAGACATTCAGCTTGACTTTTATTTTCTTAAACATCCACAGTGTTCTCCTGAACTTCAGTACAACCTTCATCTCAGGAGAAAGTGCTTAGATCTGGCTTAGTCAGAAGGTGTCTGCTGCAGGCTTCAGGATATTTGAAATGAAAGCAGTGAAAGATCCTTCCTTCTGCTTAAGGGCATCATCACTGCCAGAGAACTGGTTATAGAATATTGATTGGGACTCCAGTCTGGGGATTTTGGCAGTTTACCAGTTTAGTAACAGGAAGGAAAGAGAATCAATTTCAAAAGGAAAGAAAGGAAAAAGATATGTTACTTTATTGAAAGTAAAGGTCAGGTGCTGAAGTTCATTTTCTATCAGGTCCAGTACATCTAGGAAGGTTTAAAGTCCTATTAATACTGAACTATTTATGTGGATTCATTCAGCAGCATCATAAATCCCTGGATTTTGCACTTACAATAGTTTGTTTTTAATACATCCTTTGCAAGTCTGCCTTGGTGATGTTCCACATGGCTGGGTGGAAGGTGGGTAAGAACCTTTCAGCGTGACCATTCTTTGGCTGCACATTTTAACAGCCACATTCAACTGAAGAGAAGCACAGAATTATTTTCAAGACTAGCATAGTAGTTATTGGACAGATGTGTCCACATAGTGGCATTTGCAAGCACAAGGAGTAGAGATGGATGACTCTAATGAGGTCCAGGTCCCTAAAAAGGTGATGGCCAGACCTTTTATTTGAAAACAGGGCTTTTTCTGCTGGTTTGTGCTGCTGCCTTCCTGTGTCGTTGCATTTAGACACCTTCAAAACAAGCTGCTTACAAAATTTCATACTCTTCTTGTTATGCTGAAACTGCAGATCTGTAGGTATCAAAAGTCTGAGCTTTGGTGGCCATAATTTCACTATAAAAAGAGGAGCAAATCAGTAGTTGTTGTTCAGAGTCTTTTGGTCTTACTTTCTTGTCAAAGAGAGATGTAAATATATTTGACTTGGCATCTTTCAATCCAATTCCTCCAGACAATTGTTAATTAAATCAATCTCTAAATAATTAATTAGGGTAGGAGAGTACCGATGTCAAACTGCCCTTGAGTAGCTTGTGGCATCCTGTTTATGTTTATATTGCTATTTAGGATTCACCTTAAAGACATGTTCAACCCTGTGCTTTCCAACCCTCATTCCTGAAATCCCTTTAATTCAGCCTCTCTCTAGCATGAAACTTATTCTGTATATCTGTACAAGATATCACATGTCCGTAAATAACAGAAATGTTATTTATTTGCTAGATACTTTCTTACACTTTGACTTTTAAAGGTAATTCTCTTTTGAAACAGCTTGATCACTGTCTTTCCAAATGCACCCATAATCACCTCCAGCTCCAATTCCTGCCCATTAGACCCTATTGTGTACAAATATTTAATATCACGTCTTGCACTAGGCAGTGTTTCCTGGTTTGCCTTGAGTAGCTATTAGGATTTAGTGCTCTTATGTGGGTACTGCAATTTCAGGCAGTGCCAGGAAAAAACTAATAACTCGACTTTAGCAGAGCTTAGGTTTTAAAAGTTAATGAGGGACACTTGAAAACTGGCAGCTTTTCAGTCTCAGAAGAAAGAATAGGACTAAGTATGATGTAATAAAAGGGGGAAAAAACAGAAAGCTCTTCCTTCTTCTTGTCCTGCTGTTTGTGAGTTTGGAGTTGAAGGTGTGATGCTACAGCAGCAGCAGTGGAAGGTCACTAATGCTCCCAGGTGTGTTTTCCAGTGCCTGACAAGAAATCCAAGTTTCCAAATGGGTATGCAATGATAGGAGAGGCAATAAAGGACATAGAACATCTTCTTGTTTCTTATCACTTTTTCTTTTGGTCATTTCCTGGATTTAGAGGAGGGAGCATTTACGTGTGTGGGTGTAACTTAAAATAAAATTTTTAAAAGTCCTCTAGTCTGGAAATGAAAACCAGCAGAATTAAATCATAAATATTGTTTAGTCACTGCTGGACTGCCTAAAAATCACAGAAGGATCATAAAGTCCAATGGGAAAGGATTAGGAATATTACTGGGAGAATTTCTTTAGGCTATAGCAGTGTTATTGCAGAGTTTTTACCAGGGATTATGAGCATTAATCTGTGGTTACATCTGCAATTTACAGACCCCCTGGGACTTCTTTCAGAATGTGGCCATACACGGATAGTAAATCACAGCCATGTGATTATTAAGATTTGGACTTTGGCAAGGATGAGGGAGCATTAGGAACCCCTTTCAGAGGTTAAGGACCTCATTTGCTTTTATCTCCATCATCTATCACCTCTAATTTTGATACTTCTGGGCAGATTTGTACCTTGTCTAATGCAAACAGCACTACATAAGTGGGCAAGTGCAGGGGATTTTTAATTATTATTCCCCATTCCATAGATGCTTCTGATGGAGCCCATGTTCAGTGCCACATAAGTGGCTTGTGGATATAGGAAAACCTACAGAAATGACTTTATCCCAGTATAACCCAGGAAAAAGGGGTGCTCTGGTGTGCCACCAGCCATGGCACGTTTGTACCCGTGGTGATGGGTGATCCTCAGCCCCCAGGGTATCTCTGACTCCCCCTGGGAGCTTCCCCAGGGAAGGCTCACAGGAGTTACAGAACACTCTTAGCAAAATGATTGCTGGAAGTGGTGGAAGTTTTCACTGAGACTATCAGAAAATGGCAGGAATTAAAAAATTTTGCCAGAGTCCTGAAAAAAAATTCCCCAGCCTGGTTTTCCTTACCCCCAGCTGTCAGCCAAAACAATTTGGCAGAACTTTTTCTCTAACAGTAAAACCTTTCCAGAACTCAACATTTTGTTTGAAAAAATGACATTTTTTTGCATTAAGAATTACATTGCTCTGTAAGAAATTGGGAGGGGGAAGTTTGATTAGTAAGTGGAGAGTAAGTGCTACATTTTGGTTTTGTTGTTTTCAGGCAACAGGTTTGGGCCAGTGCTCCATCTGATTTCAGTGGATTACCTTTAGGAGAAGGATTAACCAAAAAAATTAGAAAGATATGGATACAAAGTGCAGCTGCAGTTGTTTCACTGGAAGCTTGGATTTTAAATTCTGGTTTCAGAAACTTCCTAGGCTTGTGATGTACCTGAAAATGGCCTGGGGAGTGTTACAAAATGTGGTGGGCAAAAGTGATAATGATGAATTAATATTTTAGTATTTCTTTTTTTCAAACTCCACTACCTATCTTTATTTTCCTGCTCTGTTGTAAAGACTTCATAGAATATTTTAAAATACTTTTTGGACACTATGAAAATACAAATAAAGAGTAAAAAAAAATTATTAAAATGTGTTTTGCTACCCTTAGAAATTTAATGATTGGGTAAGCTTGTGCAGAATCCAAAATGAGTAAAAAAACCACTTAAACCATGTCCCTGTCTCTAGAGAGAGAGAGTAAGAGGCATTAACTTTCTTATCTGATTTTTTTCTTACTTTATCCACTTCTGCTTAGATCTGGTGCTTTTTAAAATATATTTTGCCTTTTAACTACTTAAGACAAATTCACGAACAACTTTTCTGTCAGAACCAGTGACTCCATGAAAACCAAACACTTCCATAAAAGACATGGTAATTTTTTGGAGATCAACTCTATAGGTGGAAGAAAACACATTCACTTTATGCTTTTAATTCAGCAATTAGGAGCATCAGTAACTCATCAGTGTGTGTGAAAAGGCCAAACCTGCCTGTGTTTGTTGCTGGAATTGTGCTAAGGAGGTCTGTGATGGAGCCCTGGGTGCCTGGCTGTGTTAGAGTGACAGGGGACTGCAGGACAGGTCGGGTTTGAGGGTGAAGGAGGACATGTGGCCGTTCAGACTGCACTGCTGTAGTCACACAGTGCCCAACAGAACTTCATTTCTTACACACTAAGTAGGAAAAAGACTCCTGGATCTGAAGGCTGGCTCCTAGAGGAAACCAGGAATGTTTTCCTTACAAAGTGGGCCCGGTGCTCAGCTGCAAAGAGTTACTGCCCTTCACTCAGGGGAGTTGTGTCCTGAACAGCTGAGAATCTGTTACAGCAAGAGAAAGGCTCAGGAATTGCCCCAGTCCTCTCGTAAAGAAACAATGGGTAACAGATATTGAAATGGCTGAAGGACTGAAACTGGTTCTGAGTTCCCTCTGAAGTGCTCCCCAGTGCTGCTGGTCAGGCTGTGCTGTGGGATGGGCAGTGTGAGGTGGGATGGGTGAGGGTGATGCCTTGGGAAGGGTGACCTGGAACAGAGACTGGACAGAGCTAGAGAATAAAGTAGATATTTATTGAAAGGCCTTTAAGGATATACCTTGGGCAGGACACGAGCCTGGCCAGGGCTACACCCAAGGTGGGCCCAAAATGGCCACAAAAAATGGCTGACCAGTCATGAGGTCTCACACTTTTATAAGTTTTGGTCCATTTGCATATTGGTATTTAATTGTCCAATTACAGCTTCAGGTTGTGAGGTCCCATCCTTGTTGTTTCTCTCTTTAGCCCACCCATATTTGTGCTTTTGGCCTGAAAGTTGTTCTTGGTCTTCAGCAGGAAAAGGATTTGTTTTGTGTCCCTGCTCTTTGCAGATATCTGAGTGACACTGAATGTGAGCTCAGAACTGCACCTCTGGGCAGCACAGGATCTGAAAAACAGGGAAGCTGAAACTTAAGGCCACAAGGGTGGTGCTCGGGATGTGCTGCTGTGAGGGATGTCAGCTCCAGGACAGCACTGTGGGACAGCACAGAGGGGTGAAGGACACCTGGGCACACCTGGCAGCTCCCCAAACTGCTCTGGGAGGCTGAATTGCTCTAGGGAGAAGGGACTGCAGTTGTGACTGATTCCTGCCTGGAGTATTTTATGGAGGGAAGTCTCTTATTGCCCTGAGAAGTTGTGAATTCTCCATTCCTGGAAGTGTTCAAGGACAAATTCACCAAGGCTTGGAACAACCTTGTCTAGTGGAAGGTGTCCCTGCCCATGGCTGGAATGAGATGACTTTTAAAGTCCATCCCAACCCAAACAATTCTGGCATTCTGTGTACCCATCTGGGAAAAATGGGATGGTAAACCTGTGACTGCAGGGTGAGTTGTAGTCAGGCATGAGACAACTTGGGAGTCTCCAAAACTCTTCCCAAGCCAACTGAAAATATTTGCACACATTCATCCATGCTCTGTTCCTGCAGTACATGAACCATGTGATATTTGCACATCTCGCCAGTGGAGCACTTTGGGGAACAAAAAGCATTGTTTTTATGATATCCAGCACTAGGCTGCCTCCAGCCAGTCTGGGATTTTGTGTGACTTTCTCTGATTTTTTATTGATTGAAGCCAACTCTCCCATCCCAGTGTTAGTCAGTGAGAACCCTTTCATNGGAAGGTGTCCCTGCCCATGGCTGGAATGAGATGACTTTTAAAGTCCATCCCAACCCAAACAATTCTGGCATTCTGTGTACCCATCTGGGAAAAATGGGATGGTAAACCTGTGACTGCAGGGTGAGTTGTAGTCAGGCATGAGACAACTTGGGAGTCTCCAAAACTCTTCCCAAGCCAACTGAAAATATTTGCACACATTCATCCATGCTCTGTTCCTGCAGTACATGAACCATGTGATATTTGCACATCTCGCCAGTGGAGCACTTTGGGGAACAAAAAGCATTGTTTTTATGATATCCAGCACTAGGCTGCTTCCAGCCAGTCTGGGATTTTGTGTGACTTTCTCTGATTTTTTATTGATTGAAGCCAACTCTCCCATCCCAGTGTTAGTCAGTGAGAACCCTTTCATCCTTCCTGGGGATGTTCCCCCTGTAGGAGACATTCAGTGCAGCACTTGAGAATCAATGGAAGGAACCAGACAAGACATGTTGTACAAATAATTCATTTTTATCTGACTTTCCTGTCATTCACTTTCCCTCAGTCAGAGCACCAGCACACCAGATTTCACCAGCAGTCCCTCAGCATGGCTGTGCCCTGATTGCTCAGCACAAGCTTTCTCATAGAACAGCTTTTAAGGTTTGATTACTTTTTTATTACCTTAAAGCTAATCCTCCCATGTAAATCACAGTAACACCCACCTGTGCATCTGCCACATGAACAAAGTTATTGGACACAAAGCTGTTTTGCAAATTTTCATAGTTCCCAACTCTGTGCTTGGGGAACATTGCTGTGGGAATTTTCATCTGATGAAAGGTCAGTTGGGAAATGTGAGGTCTGACATTTCTGTTTTGCACAGACAGCTATAATTATCGTCATACTTTTTCGCTCCACACTTATTGAAAACAGATTGAAGGAAAGAAAAAAGAAAGCAAAACTTTAATTCAAAACTCACTAGAAGAAAATGCAGGCTATTTCCATGAGCTCCCCAGCCAGAGCTGAGCTTTATGGTATTCCTGCATATAACCTACTTCTGTCCATTGCTGCCTGTGGAGATTCTGGGACATCTCTTTTATCCTGAGACTGTGTATAAAAATATGGATGTATAAGAAGAAAACAAGAGTGACTTCACTATGTCCAGGGCCCAAAATACAATGCCTAGGGAAGAAATTGGAGTGAAATGATGCTTCATCTTACATTCTTCACACTATCAGCTAAAAAAAAAATCCCTTTTGATTCAAAAAAAGGATAATTTTTCTCCCTTTCCCAGTGGATGTTGGTTGCCTCAGTGGAAGAAGCTCCTGTGCCATTGCCAATGAGTTTGTGAGTGAAAGGTGCAGGGCAAGGGTAGGAAAACAGCCCCTGACTGAAGTGCAGCAGCCTGTCCCAGGTAGGACCTTTTGGCCTCAGCTTTATTTGCCAACCAACCAATGTTGCTGCTAACACTTCTTTACTCAGACTAAACTGAACCCACTCAGCAGTGTGTAAAATAAACACAAGTGGCCTCCTTCTATAGAGTGTAATTCCCTCTGGCTTCATGGATCATCCTCTTTCCAGGAATCTTGTGGATATGAGGAGTGGTGTTTTGTGGTGGGAAGTTCTGCTTTATTACAGCTTTCTGGTCAGTGCTTCCTCTGCTAAGCTGCATTTCCATCCCTGCTGTGGACTGGGTTTCCAGCTGGTGCCAAACACCAAAACAGATATTTATAAATGTTTATAGATGTTTTATCAGGTTGGCCTTTCCGCTCTGCGCTTGCACCATAGCTTAGAAATACAGCAAATGTGGCTTTCAGATTCCTGGTACCTGAAAAGAATTCAGTATTCTCTTTGTTTAAATCACTGAGATGTGTTCAGAATATCAGGGGAGGTTAAATCCATCCTGATTGACTTTATTCTGGTTCAGGGTTTCTCTGTGGTACTGCTGTGCTTTTATGCTTGGTCTGCTGCTGGCAGAAAGCCATGGAAAACTGGCACAAACTCCACTTCGGGGGTTCTGGCTAATTTTAGAAACATCTGATCCCATGCCCACTCCTGACCCAGATCAAACTGTGCCATGGGGTGATCTGGTAGTGCATGACCTGGTGTTGGTGCTGGTGTAACTTTTAATAACCTGGGGATGAACCTGGTAAGTTCTGACTGCTACTGGTTTCTTTCCTGAAAACAAGTCTACAAGCTTTTACATGTGAAGGGTCTTGCACAGGATGAAATAGCAGCACTGTTACATTTTCTGAGCTGAAAAATAGCATTATTTAAACAAAATTCCTGTAGAGAAGTCATACAGTCCTAGCAATTATTCAATACTTTAACTTACACCAGTTTATCAACCTTTGTCTCTGCAGAGTGTCACGTAGCCATCCTTTTATATTTTAAATTAAAGTTTTGTGCCTAAGTCAGTGTGAAACTCAGTTGTAGGTAACAGAACAGAGCCAAGGTGGCAGGAGAGGGATCTTTGGCACAGCCAATTGTTTTGGGCTAAAACCTTTGTGAGAAAGCACAGGCTGACTCCCTGCCAGCCCTCCCCTCTGTGCTCTGCTGCCCAGCTCCAGGTTTGAGAACCTTTATCCTGAATAAAGCCTAGGAAAATACACTGGAAGAAAGGATTGTAGCTGACAAATGTCCATTCTTGCTGTGACAATCTCTTCACTCATTCACTCTGGTTTGCCAAATGTCTGGTTGCTATTTTCATTTACATGGTTGCTACTTCATGGCATTGCTGTGCCCACTCAAAGCATTCCCAAAACTCCTGTGGGAGTGCAGACAGCCTTAAAGAGCGTTTGAAGGTTAGAGAGTAGTGGTTGTTGGCTCATTTTTAAACTTTGTCTAAGGAAGTGCATCTTCTAAACTCTTTTTAGAGAATTTTAAACATACTTTTCCACTAAAAGTATTTTTGCATCTGTTCTTGCTTTTTCAAGTTGATTCTGAGTTTAATTCAAGCAGAATGTTTTCATGCTTTCATCTAAAAATAGTTTGCCTGCATTTTTTACCCATTAGTCCAAGAGAGGCTGTGGCTCTGTTCTCCCACCTCATCATCCTGTTCTTCCTCAGAGGGCAGCAGCAATGCCAAGCTGTAAAGATCCATTCCAGAGCTGGTGTCCGGCCTCTCCGAGCAGTCACACGTAGTTTTGCTGACAGTGCAAAATCCAGCTGTGGGCCTGGGATGTAGTTGAACCTATTGAGGGGTTGCTGAGGTGTCTGTGGTGGGTTCAGTTCCTCTGTCCTGCTCAGTCAAGGCACTACAAATGCTGCTACTGCAGTGCAGGCTCCTGGAACTGCTTGGTGATGAAACTGAAAAATGGGATATCTGGTGGCAGGCTGGGGGCACATGACCCAAGGAAAGGGAGTCATCATCATTAGGAACCAAAATATTGATGTTTGCACCAAAGTGCAGTTTCCCAGGAGTGCTGTGAGTGGCTGCACAGAGATCAGGAAACCAGGAAATCCCATCAGCAGAAACAGCAGCACATGGAGGGAAACTGGTGTAAGTTTGGTCGGTCCCTTAGAGCAGAAAGAGAGTGAGACAGGAGCAGGTTTGGAAAACCAGCCAAAACCTGCTACCCCAATGGGGTGGATGCACAGTAAATAACTGCTAGATGTGTATTCTCAAGTTCTAAGCAAGAAGTCCAGTCCTTGATCAGCCTGTAGCTCCTGCTTAGTCTGGCCTTGTTGCCTTAGGTTCTTGCTGCCTGGGAAGTTGGCAGCTGGCAAATTGTACAGAAGATTGTACAAACCCCACACCAGGGAACTTCCTGAGGGCTCCCCTTGGCACAAATCCTGGCAGCGTGTGCTCAAGTTAGGATCCCAAATCCATCTGGGTTCCAATTCCTGTCCATCTCAGATATTTATTGATGACAGATAGAGCTGAGGGATTTCTGCATTTCCCCAGAGCCATGCTGGGAGAAGTTGTGCTTTTGGAGAATGTTGCCATTCCCTCACAGCTCAAGTTTGTTGTGGGCTTCCGTGAGAATTCAGCCTGTGGCTGTTGCATTTGGGGAGCTGAGGTCTTTGGATACTTGAGTGGGGGAGTGTCTCTTTTCTTTTGTTAATCAAGTTTTCAAATGATTCTGCAACTGCTATTGCTATTGTTTTGAGACAATATTCAATTAATTTGCTTTATTTCCATATATTCATTGACTCATTTCTGTGCAGCTCTACAGGGCCTGGCTGCCTGAGTTGTAACTGTTCTTAATTCCAGTTTATGTGACCTTGGAGCCATCTGTAAAAGGTATCATAACTGAATGATTTCAGAGCTTGAGCCATGAAAGCTGAGGTGGTTTGAAAGTTAATCACAGCACAGAAGTGACCAAACACCTCTGGCTTTGCCAGACGGTTTGGAGTTTCACTGATTAAGAGGCAGCATCAAAGATGTTCACTGAATTTGAGTGTAAATTGGGATTTAAATGACTGGGGAGGCAGATGATGCCTTCAACAGAAGCAAAGGAATCTCCTGGATGGTGCAGGGATGGGGGAGGAAAAGCCATTGCTGTGTGTGACCCATGACTGTACTTCCTGTGGCTCCGCTCTGTAGGATTAAGGAATCCTCAGTGTGGTCTTGCTGAACATGTTCCTGCACTTGGTTGCCCTTGTTATGACTTTACTCTGTGTTGCCACAGCCTTGCACAGCACCTCACCCTAATTCAAACCACATGCACTGGGATGGTGTCATGCTTGGAAAGGAACCAATCAAACAAGGCACGAGGGGTGGGCAGGCCTCACTTGTTTTAACTAACTTAAGGAAAACATTTCTGAGGGGATCTTCCAGAAAACCACACTTCCTGCAAGGCCCTGGAGCTGAGCTTCAGCTCATGCCTTCCACTGGTTCCCAGTTATCTCTGAGGGAAGACCAACTCAGGCAGAATTTGGAATTACAATGAGCTCTATTCTTTTGTTGCACATCCCTGGTTTTAATGAAGGACATACACAGGTGGAACCATGAGAACCGGTGTCCTCACACACCTTTTACAAATTATTTGTTCAGTGGAGACGTTGCTGGTAATTTTGCTGACACATCTGATTGTGTCCCTCAGTGGTTTATAAAAATGCACACGAATCCTCAGTGCTGTTCTGCTTAAGTCACTAAAATAAATAGCAGTGTGAAGAAGGAACTTGGTGGTGGAGGGCATTAGAGGACTGATAATCCTACCAGCTAAAGGAGTAGGAAGAGAAATAATAAGACATTTTAATTCCCAGGTGTTAAATCATTATTTCTAGAGTGATGTCTATCACAGATGTTTTGCTGAGATCATGCCATTATTCAACCTTTAACAGAGTTGTTTCACCTTTTCTGAGCTTTTTGTCTGGATTTGTCCTCATATCAAACTCTTCCTTAGTAATGAATGAAGCCATTTTCAAGGTACCATAAGTTTATTTCTGTAAGACACAGAAAGTGGCTGGCATTTACATGTAAATATATATATTTATAGGGTATATTATATCTGTTTGATTAGTCACAAACAACATTAAACTCCTGGCAGGGACAGAGGAGAAATTCAGCAGGAGAAATAGATTCTATTACTTGTAGAATT
Source organism: Illadopsis cleaveri (assembly GCA_013399915.1). Taxonomy (NCBI): domain Eukaryota; kingdom Metazoa; phylum Chordata; class Aves; order Passeriformes; family Timaliidae; genus Illadopsis; species Illadopsis cleaveri. The sequence goes on from VXBB01008397.1 coordinate 140,906, forward strand.
TTAACTTCTACATTTTTAATGAAATCTGTCTAGTTTAATAATAACCTTATCTAAATCAAGTCAAATACATATGGATTGTTACCGTGAATATGGTTATTTTTTAACTGCGCTCCCATCATTCAACAAACCAGTAGGTAGATGATATATCATGAATAATACTATTGCCCATCAAAATGACCAAATTTCAAATGCATTTTTGCAGTTCTTTTACATCTAATACCAATACTAACTCTTCATAATCCTTTTCTTTTTAACCATTCTAGCTGCATCTTTTATTAAATGCTGCATGGTTTATGGTTACTTTTTTACTATTTTAACCCAGATCTGTGTTTCTGTAGTTCTGAGATTTTATTGTGTCACCTTGCTACATTCTAATTGGTACCTCTTGCTTTGTAGAAGTTATTTGCTACAGATAAGTAGCTATATCTTGATTTATGTTGAAAACTCCTTGATTTTAGCTACAGAAAACACACATTTCAACCAGCAGCATTTAATTCCTAGTCTGTAATAGTCTTGAACTGATTAGAAAAGGTATTGAGATACAATTTCCTCTCATTTTTAGTCATGAATTTCTGTTTGTTCTCATTCCATAAGTGCCACCTTCATTGCTGCTGTGTAGGCTCGTGTTTAAATCCCCTCCCCACAGCTCTGTCATAGCAGAGATGAGAACAGGCTGCTTACAATGGCCAAGCCTCTAAAATCTGCTGAAACCTGCACAGGGCCCACCAAAATTTTAAAATATACTTGATTTTATGCAGAAAAAGACAAAAAGACTGCTGGTAGCACCCCATTTTGCATCAGGGAATTGAGTTTTCTGCTTCTAACGTTTCTTCAGAGTAATCAACAAAACTTCTAACTAATCCCACCGTAGAAAGGGGGAAATTTGCTTTTGGTGTAAATTTAGGCCTGTTTTGACTCAGTAAAAGCAAGGAAGGATTTCACTGCTGTCAGTAGATTTCTGTCATCACAAGGCATGGCACTATAGTGCTTCTTAACTGCCTCAGCCAAATTTTAATGGCATTTCTTGGCAACTTGGGGAAACTGGATAAGGCTGAAGTTGCAAGAGATGCATTGTAATGGCTGCAAATGTTGTTTATATTCGATATCTTCAACAGATACCCCCCCACAAAAAACCCCATTTTTGGCCATTTTCTGGCCCTGATCACCACAGAGCTGTGGGGAAAAGAGCTGAGGGTGAGAAGTCTCAGCCCTCCTGCAAAGTGTTCCCAGCTGTGCAGAGCAGCAGCCCCAGTGCAATCCCAACACATCCAGCAGATGGAAAAGGGGGATCTTGTTTCCTGGAGTCTGTTTGGTTTTTGTTTATGCTCTTTTGTGACCAAGTAGAGATAATAGTTCAACATTACTTCTTCCAACAGAATGTGCACTTAGGAAAGTGCTTGAGATTTTTACTCAATGAGTATTAATTCCCCTTTTCCATATTCTCCAAAAGGCTTTGTCGGCAGGGGTTTTTCTCACTAAAAAGAGAATTATTGGCTAATTATTAACCACAGATGTGCTCCCTGATACCCAGATTTGACTCCACTGGGTGCAGTGGGTGGGATGATCGAAGAGAAAAATTGAAGAATTCTTGGGCATCTCAAGTTGTTTTCCAATAAACTCAAAATAAATGTTCTATTCCTAAGTGACCTAATCCTCCTTATGTCGAGCTCAAAGCAAAAGTATGACAATAAAAACTCAAAACACTTTATTTTGTTATCCTGACACTCCCTCCTCTTTTCCTTTAAAGATGCATCTTTCAGCCAATTTGCTTTTTCTTCCTAAATCTCTCTCCAGATGCAGCCTGTAGCATAATTATATACTTTGATTAATTTTCAGATGGCAAAGTTATATTTTCATTCCTGTACACGCCTGTGTGTGCAGTTCCTTGTATCAGAGCTTTGTCAAACAGGGTGATTGCACACATCTGATTCAGTGTCCGTGCTAGGCATTCCCATCAGTGACCAAGAGACAATTTGGTTATTCCCACCTCTCTCTGGGATAAATCCTACCTGCAGTTAATCAAATATTTAGAAAATACTATTAGTTCCTCCTCAAGTTGATGTAGAGCTGGTCCCAACACTGGATTGTAGAAGACAAGGTATAAATTGATTATTATTTCTTTTATTCCAAGGGAAGTGTGGCTTGTTGGGATGAGGAGTGAAGAAGGAAATTTTAAACTTGAATCTTGAGGTCTTGTCTCTGCTTTATGTAGTTGAAACTACATAAATTGAAAATACTTGTGTGTACTTGAAATGCACTTGAAAGTTCCCAGAGCAGTTTTCACAGAAATGGAGTTTTGACAACATTATCTTTGCCAGGGTTTTATTTCCCTCAGACGTTGTATGATGTGTTTTCAGTTGCCACTGTCTGCCACGAGAGTGGTTCTGTTTCAGTGGCACTGGAGTCATTTGTGAGTGTTGGAATGAAATGCTTGGTGTAAAAACAAGATTTGACACCAGTCAAATTCGTCACCCCCTTGTTAGGAGTGTGGTGACTGCCGGCTCACTCAGGGCACAGCACAGGCAGAAAGTGCCTCTGTAGTGTCCAACACTTCACCAGTGTGGAGCAACACATGAGCTGGTCCTGACTGCATGGAACTGGGAACTTCCTGGCTGTTTTGACAAGGATAATCTGAGTTTTAGCAAAGATGTTCTCATGCCACCAGACTTGCATAAAATGAGGACATTTTCTGTAAATATTCCACAACAATTGTCTCTGTTGCAGTTTGTAGAAAGCTCTGTGTGTTACTCACACCTTTTCTTGCTTGAGGCAGTTCTAGTGAGGAAATGGTGTGGTTTAAGTCTTCATATGAGTTGGAGGGTGGGGTATCTTGCCAAACCCCCTTTATTTTGGTGGAATTGTCCTGTAACACCTGTAGATGGAGGAGGAGTTTCATTTTCAGACTCCTTAGCTTTAGCTGGCAAGGCCAAGAGCTGGTATCTGTGTCTGGTTTGAAAGATGATCATCCAAGAGGCTTCAGAGTTACCAGTGTGGTACCTGTTCTACAGCCACAGGATTTACAGGAGGTGTTTCTGCCTCCAGAGATGTTTTTCAATGCACTCTGCCTGGTGGTATTTATCATGTGAACATGAGCCAAAAGATTTTCCATGCAGTGGTTTTTGTAGCCAGAGCTTCCCCTGGGATCTCGTGTGTAACAGGGAGGTTGGTGCCCACCCTGCTGTCCTGGCTCATTGCTGTGACTGAAAGAGTGAGACCACACCAGCATTAGCACTGATTCTGAAGAATTGGTTGGTAATTGCAGACAAAAAGCCTGAGGATGAAGTTCTGTGATTGTCAGTATTTCATTGATAATCTGCCAGGAAATTAGAGAACTCTTAAACCATTCTTAGTGGATGCCAACTGCTTTAAGAGCCTGTCCCATGCTGTGTTGGAGCCAGAAAATCTGGTAATCAGAGCAAGGATGATCTCTGTCACTTCTGTTTCCCAGCTGCTCCTCTTGGGATGCAAATGGTAATACAGAATTTCCTTGCAAAGGCTGAAATCCAAATAATTATCTGGATGATTATGTATCACAGTCTTTCTGTGATTTCAAATCTCATCAGGACTCAAGAGTGAAAAATGTTTGTTTCAGGCTCTGTGTCCTCACCTCCTGAAAGAAAGCACCAAAATCATAAACAAATCTCCTGCCTGTCACCAGAGGAGATCACCAAAACCTCTGAGAGGTGGCAAAAGCCACTTAACAGTTAGAAACAGCAATTTCAGGAAAAGATCTGACTTTGTACTTGAAAGCAATCCAATCTCAGGCCACTGCTCCAGCTCCCAGGCTGCCCATTCCAACTGGGCCTGCTTGTTTTCACTGCAGAACAATGGAAATTCCAGGTAATGGAAACTCCCAGCACAACAGAACCATGGAGGGTTTAACTGCACCTGCACTTTCCTTCTCTGTATGTGGGTCTCTCTTGTAAAAGGTAACATGGAACTGTTATAGGAAAAGGGAGAAAAGACAAAAAAGTTCCAACTGTCACAGCTCTAAGTAGGATGGGGATACTGTGCCAAGAAATGGAGGAGGGATTTTGAAGAGTTTGAATTTTTTATCATCCAAAGCAATGGTCAATCTGAGTGAAAAGCTGAAGGTTTTGTTGGGGTTTTTTGTTTGTTTGCTTGTTTTTGGGGGGAGGAGGGTTTGTTTGTTTGTTTGGGAGTTTTGGTGGGTTTTTGATTGTTTGTTTGTTGGGGTTTTTTTGTTTGGTATCTTGCCCCAAGAGCTGGAAGTGAATATTGGGTCCTTCTGATCTCTGGAAAGGTTCAGCTCCAGACTGTGCAGACAGATCTTCCTTCATTGCAGATTGAATTAAAGCTTGAACAAAGGTGTCCCATTTGAATCTGGGCTCAAATTTGGTTTCTGGGGCACCTCTTTGTCAGTGTCTTTGTCAAACCCTCCTTCACAGTTTTAAATCTTACAAAGCCATTGTGTGTGAGAGCCTTCCCCCCGTGGCTGGGCTGGAGAGCAGCAATGCTCACATGTGGCAGTGTTATTGTTGTCTGGTGCTGCAAACTTCCCTGGCTCACCTGGCAGCCTCTCCATCTCTAACTCTGGAGTCTGATTTTCACAGTGTATTTTGGAAAAAGCAGAAAGAAGTGGAGGAATGTCTAGAGATGTTGAAGCTTTGTGTCATTTGCTGAGGTGCTTGTATGCCTGATTAATTATTGCTTAATTATAAACCCTCAGGGTCATACTTTTCACCAGTGAGAAGAAAATGTTACTCAGGCTGCCAAGAAATATCAGATTTTCCATCCCAGCTGTTTTCTGATTAAATGGCTGCACCATGAATTTAAGAGAGCTGTTCAGCTGCACTTGGGGGTGGTTTGCCTTTTGTTTATCCCTCTAATGTCATCCCAAGCAGAACCTCCACTTTTCCTCTCTCTCCACAGAGGATTTTTTGGTGCCTAGCAGCAGTGGATAGGTACAGCTGAAATGACACATTTGGTTTTCCCTTTTTGCATCCCAGAATGTTGCTGTGCCCACTCCAGGGGAAGGGGACAGAAACACAGTAACACTCACACTATGTACTGGGCAAAGGAACAGAGAAATTCTTTCCTTTTTCTTTGTCTATTTAAAGACAGAGCAAAACTGTTCAGAAAACTTTGGAAAGGGTTTAGATGGCTAAAGGAGATGGTGGTGCTCCTGTTCCTAATTTCCCAGGTCTTTTCAAAAGCATAGAAACTCTGTCCCTGACAGAGTTCACAAACACCCTCAAGTCTGTTCTGATGCACTTGAGAGTATTTTGGAGCCATGAGCAGCAGAATTCCCATTGCCTGTGTGAGAAATAGACCCTGGGTTTGCTCTCTGCAGAGCTGCTCTGTGTGAGGTGTGAGGGGCACTTTTGGTCCCAGGCTCTTTTTGCCCCCATATTCCAGAGTAAAAAGAAGATGCAGTTTGGAGAATTGCTGACTCCTGGGGTGCTGAGGTAGACAAAGACTTTGATCACATTCAAAATAGTGACTGATGGAGAACTTGCAGGTCCCTAGCAAAGCATGAAGCAAAAACTGAAAGGATGATAGTAAGACACGGGTTTGTGCAGGTTAAATGATCTTTAGCCTATTGCAAGAAAGGAGCAGATTAAACTGGGGATTTATCAGCAGCAGAGCCATTTAATGTTTACTGCTGGTTTGACATTGGTCTCTGGCAAAGAACTGTCATAAAGATGAAAAATACCCATTAAAAAAAATAAAAAATAAAAAATTAGGGACCAGCAAGTGACTGAGAAGAGCCCAGGTCAGAAATCTGGGTCTGAGTGACCTCTGAGGGGCTGCTGAAGTTCTGTGGGGTGTGTGGTTTAGAGAGTGATGGCTGAGGGGAGGCAATGCTGGGGTGTTTGTAAGAGGAAGGCAGTGAACACACTGCTCTAAGCAAAGAAACAGAGTAAAAACCAGCAGGTAAGAGAATTCCAGATTGAGACATTTTTGAAACTTGTTAAAATGCTGGTAAGTGTTCACTGGAAGAGATTCTTTCAGGAGAGTCTCTACTGTTGTAGATTTCAAAATCCTGTTGGGATAAACACTTGTTAAAATTGTGTAGAGCTGTTCTAGCACCACATCTGGGGGTGAGCTCCATTTTCTGTAGACCATATATATAAAATAATGATTACAATATAATATATAATTATTCTGTGCAGAAATGAAACATCACATTTCCAATAAAAGGCAACATGAAGAAAGTTTTCATTTTTGTTCAGCTGTGCTTTATAGGCAATTTAGTAATCCAGAATGATATCCACTTTGTCTTAGGACAGGAAACAAAGACTGTTTTTAGATCTGTGCCATATCCTCTAGGAAGTCACTGACCTGTACAATTTAAACTGTGCAGTAACAGTGGATATCTTAAAGGTATCAAAACCAGGAGGACACCTGACTTAATAAGCAAAATACAATTGTTTCTAGCAAATGTCTCTCTACTCTTTGTCCACAACTAGAGGGGAATTTTGGCCTTTGCAGGCTGGCCCGGGGTGTGATGCACACACGTGTGCCAAGGGGCATTTCAAGCCACTGCAATGTCTCGTTTGGAGGATTTAATGCAGAGCTGTGTTTGAGACGAGGTACTTCCACTGTCAAAGGGTCATCATCAACCTGGGTTCCTGGGAGAAAAACCAAAACATCCCATCAAACAGCTAGTCTGGTCCAAATTTTTTATTTACTTTTTTATTTGAATTTTCCCCTTACTCCTTGAAGTGTAGTCTGGACCAAAGTGAGTTATTTGGGGGTTTAAATCCAAAATTTTTATTGATATTCATTAAATATGCCAATTCCCAGTCTCTCATATGTGCTGCCATGTTTAGTCACCTTGCCAAGCACCTTCTTTCTTCTATTCAAATCTGGTAAAATCTTCTAGAAAAATCTTTTATTAGTACTTCAGAATGAGCTTTACTCATAGGTGTTTGCCTGGAAACTGCAAGCAGGAGAGTTGTGTTTGCTGTGGGAGAGAAGAAATCTGCTGCTGCTCACTGCAAAGCATTAAATCCTCCTGTTCCTGCCCTTTAAAATATTAAAGTTTTCAGTGTTGACTCCAGCACTTGTCCTGAAGCACCTGTCCCTGCTCTGCAGCTTGTTCTGAATTCAGAACAGAATTCAGAATTCTGAATTCACTGTCACTACAGCAGCAGGACTGATGGAATACACTGGGATTTGTCAGCATAGGGAGTTATTATTCCTGAGTGGAGAGCAAATACAGTAAATAAACTGCTTCATTTCAAAATGAATACAAAGGAGAAGAAATCCCTACAGTGAGCACTGGCATGGGTGGTTGCTGTTGTTCTTTTTGCCCAGACTGTTCACCTCAGAGTGCAGCTATAATGATTTTCTTGTAACACCCTCAGTTTTTTTCTTTTAAAAACATTTATGCAATATTCTCTTCATTAAAAAAACACACTATTTTTGCACTAGAGGATTTGAAATTGAGCTGTTCCCCAGACATATGAGCAACAGGCTCCTGGTTTCTTCCCTAAGACCTTGCAAGCACAGCTCACATGGAGCAAGCCCTTAGTCACAGAACAGTTTGTTTTGACAGTCCTAAATGATCCATACAAGTCACCCTTGCTGTACAAGAATTAAGTAATGTCTCCATGTCAACACTTTGTAGAGAGCATGCTGAAGTTAATTTGCACCCCAGGTCAGAGCCCAGATTCTTTCAAAGGAGTGACATTGAGCATAACTGGTTGGATTTTTGTAGCCCTTGGCAGCACAGTTGGTGTGAGTGTCCTGCACAGGACCAGTGTGAAACCAGACCTGTTCACAGGCTTGGGGCTTGACTTATGACTAGTCCCAGAAATTGTCCAAATTCATTTCACTGCTGTGCACATCAGCAACTGAAGAGCTGTGAAATTCTCAGTGGTAATTGCCATCACTTGTTTGTGATACTTTGTATTTAAAAGATAAATGAAAATCCCCCTGAAGGTCCTTTGTTTCAGTGTGCTGCCTGTGACAAAGGAGATCCACATCTCTTCCTGCATTTCCCTGCTTTTGCTGCCAAAGTATGAAGCCAGAAACTTCATGAAATCACAGCTCTGTACAGAGAGTAAAAACCAATGACAAACATCACTGTAACCTTAATTTTCCTGTCATTTACCCCTTTAAAATGATGCTTAGAATTAACATGCAATCAAGTATTATCTTCAAGAGAAAATATAATAGTGCAGAGTCAGATTTTCTTTTTTTATGTGAATCACCCTTAATTGCCTGCACTCAACAAAGGACAATTCAGTTTGTATGAAAATAGAGGAGATTTCAAAGGGAGAATAGTATTAGCTATAAACAGTTCCTTCTTGATGGAGCTGTGATGGACCAATACCAACAGAGCCAATCCCAGCTGCTGGTTATTTCCAATGTATCTAGCAAAACAGAAAAGACCTGGAAAGGGACCCATTAATACCCATCTTATTTTACTCTGCATAGAATTTTTGATACAGAAAAAGATGAATTTTAATTGCCATTTTGCTCAGCCATTGTTCCTCTGTTCCCAGTAAAACTGGCATCTTTTTCCTTCATTTTGTTATAGCAATAGCATGGCAGTTAGCCCAGTGATTTAGATGGGAACTTGCTGGTGAGATTAGCTCCAAATTTTTTCTTCCTGCATTTTCATCAGTACTTTCCATGTAAAGAGTTTGATGCTGTAGGGATTGGTAACCCTATTCTGTAGGGATGGAACCCAGAGTCACAACTGTAGATGTCTTCTGTAGTATCTGCAGCTGCAGACACACAGTGGATTTCCAGATTTCCCAAGGCCATCTGGTTCATGACAGACATGCTCATCAGGACCTTCATCCTTTCAGGAATTCTCTTTGGTGTTTCCCTTTGTGTGTAAAAATTGTCATGAGCATAAAATTATGCCACTGTGAGATGGGAGTAGATAAAAAAAAAAATACTGGAAACTATTCTTGAACAAAGGGAGTAAGGGACATCCCCTCTGCCATCTGTGAGGTGAGAGGATTGACCCTAAAATCAACAGTGCTAATGCTGCTGCTTGCTGGGACTGCAGGTGGGCTGTGGTGCTTTTCTTTTGTGGACAGCCAGGAGCTGCAATTCCTTGGGGAAAGGGAGGCTTTGTTATGAGCAGCAGTCCCAGGGACTCACTTTTTCCAGAAGATACCTTGTACTTGCTCTCAGATTGTTGCGCTGTGTGGTGATGAATAACACTTGGAAGCAGATGTCAAAGGCATCAGTGCTCAGTGGAAATAGTACATTTTTTCCATTTTATGTCTAGTTTAGACTATATTAAGGAGGAGGGAAAAAATTTAAAAGCTGAAAACATGTTGAAACAAGTTATGGTTGTAACAGAACTGACGACAGCCAGGAAATTCCAAGTTAGGGTCCTCACTCCATCCTCTCTGGGCACTCAGAATAAGAGTTCAACATCCAAGCCCTTGGGTTAGTGTTGGTCACAGCAGCTTCAGCCTTGTTATTTGCTATTATGTGTGTGCCTGTTTGGTGCTGGCTGTTTTCCTCTTTTCTTTTGATCTTCCATAAAAATTTATAAAGTCCCTGTTCTGCACCATGTGCCTTCATACCAGCTCAAAGCTGTTAGGTAACTATGAACTTTATAAACACTGGTCTAAATTGCTTTGCATCCCAGAAAGGTCACAGAAGGTTTGTTCTAGAGACAAGACATGAACACAAATATGAACTCTCATCACTGTTTATTAAAGCATGTGATATTTGTATAAACATTGCAGTATTTTCTTTGCATGTGTTAGTAATAAAAACATTCTGTATTACTAAAATATGAATATTTAAATCATGTCATGTTGTTTTTTTCTTGAAGGTAATATCAAATTTTATTTTGCTCAAGTGTTGACAATAAAGACTGCTGTGACTGGGTTTGCTTTGATGGCACAGAGGAGTTCCATGTAGACACAGGGGGGCACAGGCAAGGTTACACATTAATAAATGTGTATGACCATGCCAGGCTTGATGCCTCTGCCCTGTTTACCCTGCTCCTCTGATGTGGCTGGACTGTGCATTTCTGCCATTTGTTAGGTTTGGGAAGGTGATCTTACCTGGAGACTTACAGATCATAAAGATTGTAGTCACAAGTGGACTCCTGTGGTCACGTACAGCACTGATGGATCACAAGGCTTAATCCCTGTTGAACAGGAGGAATCCTGATCTTACAGTTTCCACTGATTCATCACAGTCTGTCTTCACTTATTCCAATAGTTGGTAACCAGAGTGTCTAAACTTGCTCCTTAACTCCTACTCTGTATTTGTGCCCACTGGACTTGAAAGCATTCTTGTCTCTAGACTGAAATGTTCCTCTTCTTGGATTTCTTCTATTTTTTTAGGTGCCTAAAAAGTTAGCACAGAATCCTCTCTAATAAGTTAAACCAGTGTTGCTCCTGGACTCCTTTACCCAGAACAAATTTCGTTTTTAATCCTGAATCAGACTGAATTAAGATTAGGGCAGATTTTGTCGATACCAAATTTTGGGGTGGTACCTGCACCAGTACCGTAACCAGAGGTGATGTAAACACACTTCCCACGTGGGATATTCCAGCTGTGGGAGTTCTTGGTTTCTGGGTTATCCAGTGGGATCCCTGCAGAGGATCTGGAGTGGCTGTGGAGCAGAGGAAAGCACCTGCAGGAGGGCTGGAGGCTGTGTCTGACACGGGATTTGGCTGCACTGGGGCTGCTGCTTTGCTCAGCTCTCCACTGTGGTGCAGATCACCATCAGTGACCAATCTCTTCCTACTTTCTCCTCCCATGTTCTTTGCACTCATCTTTGGTTGATGTTTATTGTTTGTTTCTTCCATTTAACAGCAGAAGGTGTTAATACAGTCTCACAATTACTCTGAGATTCAGTGGGCAGGTACATTTCTGGCTCCCCATTTAAATTCAGACAAATGCCATTTAACCAGTTTTAAATCCTCTTCATATCTGCCATGTTGATTTTGTTGTTCTCGCTTCTCAATAAACAGCCTTTGCTGATGTTCAGCCAAAATAGTTTTCTGTAACCCTCTATTGATTTGGATTCATTATCAATCCTCTTTGAGCTGCATGGGTTGAACAGTTGCTGTTTTCCCTTTATTCTCTTCTCTGGGAAGTGAGGCTGACCAGGCTGTCTTTGCCAGACTGTCCAACCTACCCTTTTTAGAAAACTGGCACACCACCAGCTTTCTTTTAGTGCTCTGGAAATTCCACAGTCTTTCAAGAATTCCAAGTATTCCAAGACTTACGATGTCGTGCGATCTTGAATCCAAACTCCCCACCACATTTCCCTTCACAAAAATAACTACGAACTTTCTAAATTCAATTTATTTCTTTAAAGCATTTCCAAAGGTATAATGTTTTGTAGAATGTCTTTTATTGCAAAACCTAAATTTGAAGCGAAAAGCTAGTTGGCTTTATCTTTAAAAACATGTTTTTTTAAATATTCTCATTGTTCTACCCAAGCAATTCCAGTCTGTGGTATAAATGATTGTTTTAGTGTCTGTTATGCTTAAGCACACTGTGTGAAGAAAGTGAAATTCCAGCTGGACATGTGTAGATAATTAATTTTGGGAGCAAGTTGTATTTCAAGTATACAGGGTTTGAATTTTCTGTTTGAAGTAAAATCACTATTCCTCTACACACAAGGCACTAATGTGTACTTGCTGAAGGAATACCATCAAAAACACACTTCAGAACAGGTTTAATTTTAAAAAACCACAGAAGCTGGACACCCATGAGATGTTTAGGGCAGGGAAAGCTACAAATTATCAACTCCAAAGTGCCTAAAGAGAAAGGAAGGCTTTAAGGACAAGTGTCAGTACGGCTCTGGGATCACTTGGAGTTATTTGTTAGATTGAGAGCAGGGTTTGAGATTTCAGGGTTCTGAGGAGGAGATCACAGCATGGAAAGAACAGGGTCAGCAGTGAGGACATCCTGGTGGTGCAGTCTGTGGTCCCACTCAGAGGAAAAGGATGATCACAGCTCCTGTAGTTTTTGAAGGCACGTTCCAAAGTTCAAAAGCCTCTTGTCTGGGGCTGCTCCTCTTCCCTTGCCCTCCTGATGTGAGTGGGAAACGTTTTAGCTCTTGAGCAGGTCCTTCAAAGCTCTTTCAGGAGCAGTAGCTGCAAACAGGACCTGGGCCATCCCTTGTCTGAGCAAGCTGAAGGATCCATGTGGATTTTAGCCACACAACTGTATTCTCCTGTGCTTGATAAAATCATTTATTCTCAGAAGACCCCTACCAATATAGCAGAGGCCAGGTACTTATTCCTAATCACACTGGTTCATGCTACAAGCTTGTAGTTGTCCCTCAAGGCTTGATGGCTTCGGTGGCTGGGTTTCTCTAAAATGCCACTGGAAATTGTCACACATGAAATTAATGTCAGTTATTGTCTATTTAAAACTGAAAGTGCCTCAGTGGTCTGTGTATACGGCTTTAAAGCATTTCAAACCCTGTAACACATTAAATACAGATCAGTTTTGTTGCATGAGAACCACTCTGTGTTTTACAGCTGAGGGAAACTGATGAATAAAAACCACCAGTGGCAGAGCTGGTGGGAAAACTCTCAAGTGTTGAACATCAGGGCACCTTCAAGGACCCTGGTTTTTAACCTCAGCTCATGTGGCTTCTATTATTTGTAGCATTTCACTTTTTTATCGGTGGCTTTAATATTAAAAGATGTTATCCTTGGTGAACCTCTGTTCAGCAAATGTGCTTTTCTGGCTTTAATCTGCTACATGCAACCCAGAGCTCCCAAGGTTACTGCCAAGTTCTAAACCCCTGTGAAAATGGGTAAAACAACCAACATGAACCAAAACGAGATCCAAGATTAGTTTCCCTCACCCCAGTTTTGTTGTCAGGGAACATAAGGACTGATGTGACCTCAGTGGCCTAAATGGAATATTTGGAAGTGCTGCCTTCTGGGAGCACAGCTAATCTCCAGCATCCCTGCCAGCTCATGCTGCTGGCTACGTGTGGCATTGGCGGGTGAGAATGGGTTTTTGATGCTACCTTTTATTAAACTGGGAAAAAAAAAAATCAGCTCCAGTCTAATGCAAGCTGCTTCCCATCCAGTTATCTGAGATGTGGGATATTTGGGGTTGGGTGATGGGGATGATGAGGGTGATTGTTTTGTTGTGTCCATCCAAACTCTGTGGCAGTGACCTGGCTGTGATATCTGCTCCTGACTGTGAATTCAGCCCTGATTCACCAGGCAGCCACAGGAGGCTGCAAAATATCAGTTGGCCCTGGTAGTGCTCATGGTACTTTTTTAGGTTTGGGCTTCTATCCCTTTTCTTTCCCACAGTTTCAGACACATTTCTAAAACTTGATAAAAACTAGTAATGACAACCCAGGTGAAAATTCATGATCTTAACTCATATCTGGTTTAGGTTTTGGGCTTTGTTAAAAATCTGCAAATCAAAATTATCCATTTGTGGGTTTGCAGTGACCTCACTCTGAAATCCTGGCTTCCAGGGCAGCATCCAGAGCCCTGTGACCCTTCCCCAGCCCTCCACACCCCACACCATTAAACCTCGGGAAAATTTGGTACTTACAGGTCTAGCACGGGAGTTGAGGATTTCAGCTACACTTCTGTATGTTTGGGTCTTCAGTTTTGATTGGAAATCTTTATTCTGCCAATATGCTGCTCACACAGTGTGCTACCAAGTGTTCTCACTTCTGAAAGTCTTTGTAGCTGGAGTATGAATTTATTGTCTCTGAAAACAGAGTTGATCTTAATTTAAGATGCTTTCAGCTTTGCCAACCTGAAGCTCATAAAGTAATTAATGCACTGAGTTAGTGAGTCTTTGTTGTCATTATCTGTAGATGGTTCCCAAAATGACTTTACTCCCTACCAGAGCAATAAGTCTTCCCTTGTACTTCTGTGAACATCTGCAGTCCCACAGGAAAACATTCTGCACAATCACAGCGCTGCCTTTTTCCAGGAAATATCTGCAAATCGTGTCAGTCAATCAATAAACAAAACTCCCTCTTGTTTTTTTATCTTTGCTTCTTGTAAACGCTACGGCCGCAGCGCTGCCTCTATTGGAAACTTCTTTTACAAGTGCTGTAAGAGTTTGGGAAACGTGTCAAACATCCCGAGCAGCTGCTGAGCAGAGCCCTGCGATCCCTGTGTGCTTTGGCACCGGGGGGATGCACAGGAGCAGCGAGTGAGTGGAGGAGCAGCCCTTTGAAGTCTGCCTGGTGATGTTATATTATTCTTGGCTCCCTGCACGCTGGAAAATCCACTGCAGCGAGTTCTCAGCGCTGCTGCAGCGCACGGTTCCCCTCCAGGCTGGGGAGGGGTGGTTTTAGCGTTACATTCGCCTATGAAACACCTCAGTCGTTTTGCTGCTGAGATTATGTTATTTTATTAAATTCCCATTAGGTTTTTGCCTTTTTAAGATTGGAGCAGTTCCCCCGGGTTGTTTCTTGGGGTGTTTCGTGCTTTCACCACGGTGCTGATGAGTCCCCTCGTCTGCATTTGAAACGGGGTTTTGTAATGACTGAATCACAGCTGAACTTTCTGCTTTGTAATTGGATTCACCTACACCCCACACTTGAAAAATAGAATTACTTCACCTTCTATTGCATCTTCCACCTACAGCTGAAAAAGCTCTTTACAACCTGTAATGTACTCAAGCTCAGAAGACAAAACTACAGCTTTGGGGCACTTAATAATTGGAACATGAGATGTTTTCATGGTTTTCTGATTGGTGACCTCTGAGAGATGTGTGGGAGTCAGTGAACTCTGGGTGAAGAAGGTGCTGTGCTACAATAACTCTTCGTGAGGCAACAGCAACCTGTGCTTTTGGAACAGGAGTGTCTGGAAGGCACTGCCACTCTCTGAGTGGCCAAGTGACAACTGGGCTAAGCTGTTATCTCAAACTCACCCCAGTGTTCTCCCTTCAGCCAAGAGAAAAATAAGAGTAGGGAAGATTCAGGGAAGGGGCAGTGGCAGGAGAGAGGGGACATGAGATGATTAAAGCCACAGGAAAATGCTTTTTTCTCAAGGCAGATTTGAGAACCCATATGGCTGTTGAGGAGAGTCTCATTCTCCCTCCAGCTGCATCCCAAGGAGCCATCCCCCTCTGGTACAAACAGTGTAGTTTGCACTCTTAACTGGAAAAGCATGTTGAGTCCAAAGTGCCAAATTCTGCTTGCCAAATATTGCTACAGATCTAGAGCTTTTTTCTTCTTCTGTTTCCAATTTTTGGGTTGCTACTCCACGGCTTGGTAATGTTTTCCTACATGCACACTGGCATTCCCATTTGTGTCCTTCTTATTATTATTTTTTGTTATTATTAGCGTTCCTGTTGTTATTTCAGTGAATGCCTCACAGCTGCATTTTTCTAATCTTTCAATTGCAGTGCAGCATTTTTAAACCCATTACATTATCTCCCCTCATGACTTGAATGAAGTATTTTCTTCAGAGCTTTCTTTATTCCTTCATGTCTGAAAACACTCACATGGCTCAAACCCCAAACTGAGCTGTAGATAAACAGTTCATCTCAAACTGACCTTTGATTGTACCTCAAGACAAGTAGAAACAATAAGGGACAAAGGAATTCTCGTGGACTTGTAAATCCATGGTGAGCCTTTGGTGTGGGCACAATGCATGGATTCATTCAAAATTTGTAGCAGAACCTAAAAAAATTTTTTGATTTTGCAAAGAGTCAAACTTTTTAAAGGGCTTCACAACCTGACTGCTTAACCATGTCAAGTATTCTTGCAAATGAGCCTCATGTCTTGTGAGCAAAGGGTGTTGAAGCAGGCTCTGGAACACTGCTGATCCAAATTGCTGCTTTTTTCTCTCTTATTTTGGATGTTTTTGTCTTGTCATGTACATTAAAGGGATGTGAGGGCTTTTTTCTGGACTACTGTAAATCAAAAATAAATATTATTATTGATAATGTGCACTAAGATTGTAAATGAGCTCAGTTGTTCTCAGTGTGGGCATTAATCATTGCCAGAGGGGCTTCAGCACCTGCTGCTTTGACTTGTGATCTTCCAGTGGGAGCAGTTGCTGCATTTCTGCCTTTCTGCAGCTCAGGGAAGCTTGCTCAGATGAGGTTAAAGAACTGGTACTGCCAGGGTTGTGTGTAGCTCATAGGTGAGGAGAAAAGGAAGTTTGTAAGTAAAGTATTTCTGTAGTTCACTGAAGTCTAATTGATTATTTTCTTTTCCAGAAGCACTGGGGGCAGAAGAGCACTGCAGAGGGGTTCCTGGGCCTTCAGGGAAAAGGGAGTTTAAAAAAAAAGCAATAGACTGATGCCAGGGAGGTGCCAATGGGTGTGGATGGGTCTGAGCATCCCAGTGCTGCCATTAGGGACCCTGGGGAGCTGCTGGGGCACTAATTTAATGTATTGTGCCCTGTCCCCAGTCACATGTGGCTGGATTTATTCCCTCTTTTTTTAGTCAACAGAGTTTTGGGGTCTCAAGTACTGAGATTTTACAGAAAGGGGAAAAAAACCCTCAGTATGGAGACTCACAGAAAATAATAGATTGCCACACTCCTAAAATGGTTTTATCAGCCTCTGGTTTGTTACTTGAAAGACAAACAGGAGTTTAAATATAGGACAGATATAAATCCACAAAGCAGAAAAGTTGCTTCACCTCCTTTCACTCATTAATTTGAGAATTCTCTTCTGTCACTGCCTGTTTTCCTTCTTGACACAGAAGTCACCCTGTTGGCCTGGAGGAGATGCTGAGCCATGAGCAGAGGGCACATTTTAATGTCTTAGACAACAGAAAATCTCTGAGGCAGCTGAGGAAACAGGATTGGGAGTGTGCCACAAGCACTGACAGGAGTGCCCTGGTCCCCTCCTGCTCTCATGTTTGGCTGGTTTCATTCACAGCAAGAGGTGATGGCCAGGTGTCCCCAGCCAGCTCCTCTGGGCTCCACAGCAGCTCCTCATCACACTGTCCCCACTCCCCCTGGAGCTGTGCTCATGCAGCCAGCTCAGTTTGTGAGTCTTGCTTGGTGTGTGTCACAGACACCCTCGTTCCCTCCTGCCTCTCATCTGGCAGCACTCCCAGCTCCTCTCACACACCAGAGCCTCCTGCTCCTGGGAAATGCAGCATCTCCTCAGAGTCTGGGGTTATTTCTGAAGGATCTTTGCAGCTGCTGAAGGCACCAAAGAGCCCAGAAACTCTGAGGGCTTTGCTGCTCCAGGCAGAGCAGGGTTTAATTGCCCGTGCAGCAGCACCTCTCCAAGCACATGTTCCAGACAGCCAAAGCCCCAGAAACTTGATGCTCCATGTGAAGAACACAATGTTCACCTGGTGCTTGCTGCCAAGACTTGAAGGATGATTTCTGAGACCAGGGCAGCCTATAAACTCACACATTAGGCTGAGTCACTGTTCTGGCAGGATAGGTCTAATTTCTCTTTATATTAACTTATCTCCAAAGTACTTTATCATCCAGCAACTGCTCCAACAAACAGCCTCTGAATGGCTGAGGATTGCAGAAGCAATTATTTACATCAGGTGGGGGAAACAACTCTGTGGTAGGTCTTCCAAAGAAATGAAGCAAAGCCAGATATTTTATTTTTGTGCTTTGTTTTAATACTCAACTCCCCTTTGGATGATTCAGATCTCTCAGTTTTCCACGCCAATTTGTCTTATCCTTCCCAAGAGCATTGGGTCAGTTCATGCAGCTTTCCATGAAGGCTCCATCCCTTCCACAAACACACACGCACTGACACCACTCAGCAATGGCCCCTGGTAAACAAGAGTGGTAATTGCTGGTAATTACAGGCCACGAGGAGGAGGGAGGCATTTAAAAGAAGCAGCAGGCTTTGCAAGACAACAATTTGTAGCTGGATTAAGCTGGAATAAACCCAGGTCCCAGGAGTGAAAAGACAGTGTTTCTAAGCCTAAAGCAACACTTGTCTGCCAGTTGGCTTGAAGTGTGCAGTGCCCAGTTGTAGTTCCAGGCTCTCTGGAAGCATTTAACAGCCAAACATTAAGGGGACAGGAGCTTAACCCTTACATGCTGGAGGCCTGAGTTGTTTAGGGTTTTCTACCTATATATATGAGTCTAGGAGGGTGTTTCATGATTTTTTAACCTAAACATAACAAAACTTATTTTTCTGTAGTATCTCACCAGCATCACTTGCTTAAAAAGCCACTTCAACAGTTAAAAGAATTAAGCTGAAATTCTTGGATTTCACTGGAGAGGCATCCTGTCCCTATCCATCAAGGTCTTGCTGCCGACAGTTTTGCCAGGGATTTTGTTCTGCAGAGTGATGGATGGGCAAATGTTTGTAGGAGTGTTTATTGTAGACTTGTGAGTCCGAGAGCACACTGCCCACAATGCTGCTGAGCCGTACAGGACAGGTATATTGTGATTTTGGGCTGTGAGTGCTGCAGAACTTTCCTCTCCTGGAGTGTTGGTATTTCCAGACCTGAGGGAATTGTCAGAGGTCAGAATTTTGAAGAAATTAATCCCTGTTTTGGACTGTCCCAGAGTCTTTATGTCACACAGCACAGACAGTTTGTAGCACATGGTTTGTGCACTTGGGCAGTTTTTCCTTTCCCTCCTTTTCTGGCTAAAAGTGCAAAGATCAGATGCAAATCAGAGGTTTTACAGAAAAAAATTGTCCTCACAAAACCTGGGCAAACTTTAGAGGGGCCTGGAAAATTATTGGCTTCATCAGTATAACTCAGGACTGTTGGATAAATATACACAGCAGAAGAGTACTTAAAACTTATTTTTCTCTGCAGATCCTCGTGTAGAAATCCCTTGGATGGAGCTGATGCCATCAGGGACAACTCTGGAAGGAAAATACTCTGTTCAAGGCTGGGTTTTAGCAGAGGTTCAGGGAACTTGGTGCTTCAGAGGTGAACTGCAGGACAAGGGCACGTAGGGTGTGGAGGGGACGATGGTGTGGAGTCCATCAGGAGCTTTTAGGTGGCTTTGATGCTACAGAAAATACTCGTGGAGCTGCACCCTCAGTTTCTAGTTGTAATCTCCTAGAGTGTTCTTTAGGGCATGCATAAAGACTTGGCAGAGTCTTGATATAATAATCATTTGTCTATAAGGAGTATTCAGTGTCTCTTTAAGTATTCACTTTCCAAGAAAGCACACGCAGCAGAAGAAATAATTTCAAGCTTAATGTATTTTGGGTTGTTTTTCAGTTGTTGCAATTACATTTTCTGAAGTTTTTCTTTAGAAATGCCAAGCTGATTAGTCTACCTAGCTGCTTTCCCAGCCTAGCAGCCTCTTGCAGGGTTAAAGTAAAAAAGCAACAGTTGGTAGATCTTTTAATTTCTGGGCTTTGCTGAACGTGCTGCCTGTTAACCCCTGAGGACTGCTGAAACATTTGTGCTCTGCAGGCCCCTGGCCAAGCTTAGCATGCCACAGATGAAGTAATGCCATACCTGTCCATCTGTTTGGCCTATTGCTTTACAATATTTGGAATAAAAATTGAATTTCGTCTCATTTTCTCTGACATTGTTTAGAAATAGACCATTCTGACGTGTCAGAATGAAATGCAAATCACCCCTTCAGCAAACCAAAGTGTGATTTCTGACTGATATTTTGCAAGCCCTGACTGTTATGATTGCTACCCAGTTGTATATCCTCCCCTTCCTCCAGCAGAAAATGTAATGGAAAACGTAACCCTGACAATTACATACAGATGGCACCATCCTATGATTTCAGCTCTGTGTGGTGGCTTAGATTTCTGTGCTACAACTGGTGTAAATTAAATTGTAGTCATCCCCTGCACATGGATTATATTGTATCTGCAGCAGCAGTGAGAGCTGCACATCTGCTGGGTGAGAGGCCGTGCTGGCAAAATTCAATTTATTTGGCTGGGACACGGTGCAAGTGGCAGTGAGGGCACAGGGATCCAGCTGAATTTGCTGGAGACCATATGAAACATCTCAGATCACCCCAGCCAGGCCGTCTCTGTGTGGTGACAGAGCAGGCTGGGGTGGCATTTTTTCTTCATCTTCTCCCATGCTGGGAACAGGAGCCTTTTCCAGTTGGAGTTATGGGATCTGTTATGGGATTGTTGTGTTCAGGGGGAGAGAAACTGGGTCTGCCAGAGCAGAGGAGGGAGGGGAGGGAAACAAGAGTCTGCACCCTGCCCACCCCTGAAAATCAGATTTTTTTCTTTTTTCTGTCTCACAAATGTTTAATTTTCCTTTTAAAAAGAATCAGAGTAAGACAGGCCGTGGTGTCCCTGAGCCACACACGGGATCCAGCTCAGCTCCAGTGCCAACCACCATGGCCAACACTGCTGTCACTTGTTCCTCCTTAACCCTGGACACTTCTGCAGCCTCAGGAGACTTGGTCTTCAGCTGAGCTAGGTGAGAACATCTTTTAGAGGCAAGATGAAATGATTTGGGGGCTTGTCAGGAGAGTCAAACCATCAGCAGTTGAGCTTTATCCACGGTGTTCCCAGGGCTCTTGCTGTAGGGATTCAGCTCATTAAAATTCCTTTTACCTGCATTTTCCTTTACTGCTTCAGGTGGTTATGAGAACCTTCATTTCATGTCCCCAACCATTCTGATGTGTAAACCAGATGTTCCACTCCGAAGTGGCAGCTTTTCAACAGTGGATCAAATGATCCTCCTGCATAAGATCTGTTACTGGCTTGTGCCTTCGAAGATTGTGGCAAGAATTTTAATGAAAAGTCTAAGAATAACATGAAATTTTAAGATTATAAGTCTTAGTGCAGTATGAAGTGCTGGTTTTATTTGATTCTACCTTCTTTCCATTCCATGGGTGTGTGTTTATGTGTGTATATATATCTCAATAAATTAAATTAGGAGCTCTTTCTAAAGACCTGGCTGTGTGATTCATGCATGGAAAAGGGACAATACCAAACATGTGAGTTGTTACTGTAAGATCATGAGCCCAGTCTTATTCCCAGGGAAATTGCTTTAAAGCAAGGCCTACATCCTTAATGTTTTCTACAGAAAAGCCTGAGACAGTAACCTTAGGAGAATGAAACGTGAAACCCCCGGGGCAATTTAAGCAGGGCCACAGTTGAAAAGCAGCAAGAACAGGTTCCCTTTGTACTTGTCTGAGCTGCACTTGGCATCCCTTGGGGCAAATGGGGAGAATTTCAGCCTTCAGTGTCTACACAATCCCTCATTTTTCAGGAGGGAGGCTCGTTACTGAGGAATGCTCTCTGTTCTTGTGAGCCTGGAGTGGAAGGTGATCACTGATTAAAGCAGAGGCTTTTGATTAAATGATGAGGCTACTTTAGTGATTAAACACACACACACAAAAAGGTATTTTGGAGGGTGCTTTCTGCAGGAGCTTGGGCAGGAGCTAAAGTAGAAGGGTCAGTGGTGGTTTTGGTGGTTGGGAAGGTGCACAGCTTGGAAGGGGAAATTACAATTTCAGGATTATGCCAGTATTCATCTGTAACTGGATCTCTGTTTGTTTTTGTTTCCCGAGATGCTGTCACAGGCATGTATTGTATTTACCTTTCTGACTCCAGACACACAACGCTGTGTCACTCATCACAGATAAAAGGCTTCAGTGTCCTCGGATAATTACGGAAGTTTTATTAGCTGTGATGAAACAATGATAAAAGGTATCAGGGCTTTGATTCCATCTTTTGGAAGGGAGCCTATTTTTTCGTCCGCATTTTCCATTTATTGGAGCAATTTTTAAAGGACTGGTAATTTTTTAGGAGTCAAACTACCCATTTCCACGAAGCTTTTACCCACATTCCCAAGGCATTGACTTCTGTAATCACCGTAATTAGCACTGCACACAGAGCCACTGTTGCAGAATGATTCATTAGTGGGGCGGCACTGAAATCTCCTCTCCAGTAATCTCAGTGCCCAGAATCACAGAGGTTTTGTTCCCCAGGACAGGAACTCTCTGGTTTCTGTGTAACTGTGCTCTGCTTTGCGTGTGCCATGCCGGCTCTGTGGAGCTCCTAAAATCGTGGAAAAACGCTGTTCTGCTAACATTTGTTTCTATGTATTTTGCTGAGTTGCTATGCTTGCATTTTTTAGTGTTTACATGCTGCAGGGATGTAAAAAGCACAATGTTATGGGGGAAAGGGCAGGGCTTGCTTCAAATTATCACTGAAAGAAAGAAAAAAATGCAGAGAAATGTCAGGAGATCTTGATGAACATGTTTCTGCGGGAACTGGAAAAGAGACCAAGCCACAAAATTGAGAACCAGATCCAGATTCCATATCCTTCAGCCTCACCCCTAAGGGGATGAGAAATTCAGAGCTGAAATACCACAAGTTTGGATGGAGTTTCTTGACTACAACCCCTCTCCCCACAGCCTGGTTACACTGATAACCTCCTCAGGAACATTAGTAGAGCAACACCTCTATCTGATTGTTGTATCTGAGCATAACAAGAGCATTGCAATCAGATTAGGCATAAACATAATTTCTTCCTATTTTTTACATGAATGCATTGTTTGAAACAAGCAGTTATGCTAGATATTACTGAGTTGCCTAACAAAAACATTGTGAGATGTTTTGTGCTTTTAAATTCAAACTAAAAAAAAAAAATCATTGAACTTGTTTACACTCTGGCCCTGTAACCGATCAAACATAAATTAGTGGTTGTAAGAGATGGGCAAACATGTCAGCTTTTGGACTGAAAGTTAGAGGGTTTTTAAATCTGAAATAC
This sequence comes from Illadopsis cleaveri, assembly GCA_013399915.1. NCBI lineage: Eukaryota > Metazoa > Chordata > Aves > Passeriformes > Timaliidae > Illadopsis > Illadopsis cleaveri. Next base: position 163,473 of record VXBB01008397.1, read on the forward strand.
TAATTTGATTCCAAGCCAAACCAACCCACAAGACAATACCAGAAGCTGCATTGAACTAAATAACCCAGCCTTTTCTCCCAACTATTTAGATAAATGAATATTTATGCCAGAAATTTGTGACACTGCTTTTTATTTCTAATATCTCGATGACATTAGGTGAGAACCAGTTGTAACACGTCTTTGGGTACCACAGTATTTCCCCTTCCTGCATAGCAACATTTAAGATAAAGCAAAAAAGAAAATCTTCCTGTGTATTTTAAGATTCACATTAGTGTTGTTATAACAATGAAATGAAAGTGGGGTTTGGTGTCTTGGGTTGGAAGAAGTGTCTGCCCGAGGTCAGAGGATGTGTTGATGCCAGAGGTGCTGGTTCCACACCCAGCTCCAGGTGCCTGCTGGGATCCCCAAGGTGTGATTGAAGCACAGAGATTGATGCATTTTTGTCCTTCAGTGTTGTACAGAAAATGGTCTGTCCCTGAGCCTTTGGGATTCTGCTGGCTCACCCCAGACTTTTAGGAGCTTTAGTCATTTAATTTATTAAGTAAAACTCTGCTAATTATCATCACAGTCAGAATGTTCTCCTTCCTATTTTCTCTCTTCTGGCTGAATTCCTCTGATAAAATAGAAGTGAAATGGTACAATGATGGGAAGGAGGGACCACATTTCTTACTGAGGGTAGCCAAGACATAAAAGATGAGATAAAGAGACTCAGGAACAAGAATACATCACATCAGGCTGATCCTGGCTGTCTGCCTCGTGCCTTTTATCCTCTGTCACAGCGGTACCTGCTTGTCTCTCCCCAAGTCAGTTCTGTGCCATTGGTCTGCTGCCAAGTCAGCTATGACAAAAGACATTTTACTTTCTGTAAAGAGTAAATAACTGTTGAACAGGCAAAACTCCATATTTTAAGGGGAAAAGTTTATAGAATTATAATGATAGCATTATTATAGAATATTTTAATCAGAATTATATGCAGCACCAGTTGAGTTGGTTCAGCCATACCTGGTCATTAGAACTGGCCATAGCTGGGCAGGAGAACTGGCTTTCAATAACAATCATGTGTTTACAACTAATCCGAGTTCAATACCTTGACTTAGGTCAATTAGTTTATTGATTAGGACTAGGAATATTATAACCTTTGAGCAAAAGTCTCATTTCTTGCACTGTTTTACTCTGTTCAAGTGTTGCAATGTATTTAAAAAGACATCCAGTAGAAAAGGGTGATATTTAGGTAAATTAGCTGATCTGAGTTCTGTAGAACTACCTTGTCTTCACCTGTTGGTCTCAAAAGCAAGAACACAAAGCTGTCATTGCACCAGAGCAGCAGCAACTGAACTCTGAAACATGTGAGGATGATAACTGAAACATGTGAGGATGATAATTACCTTCAGCCTCTCTCCATGGATCCTGTCTTTTGACAGGACTCCCACCAATGTATAGAAACATTGTCCTGGTAATGAAAACGACCTGCATTTGTAAAGGGCTTTTTGGTTTTTAGGGCTGTCTGTCCTGGCTTTGTGTTCTGTTCCAGCAGCAGCCCGGGAAGGGGCTGTGGGAGCCCAGGGGACAGGGCTGGGTGTAGGAGGGAGGAAGAAGGTGCTGGAGAAGGTCAGGAGGAGCCAGGGTTGCCTCTCCCAGCCCAGCCAAGAGCCAGGGCTGGCTGGTGGGGCACAGGAGGGGAACCGGCTGAAGGTGTTCAGAGACTTAAATCATCACAGCTGCCTTTTTCCACCCGGTTTTGTTCTGCCTCCCCTGAATTCCGACACCTACACAGTGCTCTGTCTTTTCAAAACAATGTTGGAGTTCCCGACATTGAACTCTGCAAACAAGTGTGTTCTCAATTAAGGGAAGAACTTCTCCTGCCCCCCCTGCTCCATCCCAGCCTTGGCTCAGATGTGCCGGCCTCCAGAGGAATCACACTAGCACATTTTTCACAAGGTTTCCCCCTCCCAAAATCCCATCGAGTGGCTGTTTCTTATAAACCAATGGAGATAATTTCATGGCTTTTCCCTTTCATGGCCACCCACCTCCTCTTCCCAGCTAGCTTTGATATAAAAAGACAAATCCTTTCCCATTCACATCAAAAGCAGGAGGGTCGCCCTGTGTCACCTACCCTGGGATTTTGACTCAAGCTTTTGGAAAAAAATTAATGGAAAGAGCAACTTGATTTTAACTCCACCACAGTGTGTGTCACCGAGAGTTTTCAGGGTCATTGACAGATCAGTTTCATAGACCAAACAGATAAATAGGCACGAGTTATTCTTTATTATTATTGTTCATAATTTGTTCATGCCATAAGTGTGCTGAGTGCACTGCAGGGATACCAGCCTTACCTCAGGGAACGCAGGGTCCAAGTTGGACATATGTTCCCTTCCTTTTCAGTGTGTATTCAGGCACCTCCAGCACTGGATAGGCACTTCTAAAAACAAATTTGAAGTAATAACAATAACATGCTGAGTGATAACAACAGGCATGAGGGTGAGAGGAGGACGAGGGTTACAAAAATAAAGATCATGTGAATTGTTTGCTTTATGTCACACATGAGGCTTGGGATCTCTCTGTTTTTCTTTTTCTTTGAATGCTTTTGTCATTCCTTTCTCTTTGGCAAGAAAAGCTGACAGACATCAGAGGCAGAGGAATTGCTGCTGGAGAGAAGGAGCAGTGAGGCAGAGGAAAGGGGCTGCTCCTGCTGATACCTGAGAAACCTCTGGCCTTGCTGCAGNCTGTGGCCTTGATTCAGGCTGAGGGCTGACTTAGAGAAGGGGGAAAAAAATCTGAACACAGTTTCTACCATCTCTGGTGTATGAAGCTGTCCCTAGTACAAGGCTTAACACTGATTTTCTGAGGGTTAAAACTAGAAATACCTTTCTTCATTCTTATTCCAGCTGCCTCTAACAATAGTGAAAGTTTGTGAAAGCAAGGGAAAAGCTGAGTGAAGTTCCCAGGACTCAGCACTGATAGTTCAGTGCCCACTCTCAGCACATTTACCTGGTTCTACACATACCTGGTGCCTTCCCTTGGATCTGCTCAGTGCTTGGAGCAATCCCTGCATATGGTGCATGTTCCTAAGACACCTTTAGCCCCAGACAACTGCTGGACACCCTGCTCTTCTGAATGGTTTAATCTTTCTCAGATCCATCCTTGAGGATCCTCCCTGGTGCATGATACCAGGACCTCTGTGTAAACTCCTGGTTGTTGCTGTTTGCT